>CM050415.1:8590736-8732851 GCA_027564155.1 Gymnocypris eckloni scoliostomus | reverse complement strand
GACTCATGGTAAATGCATTATCATTGATGTCAGAGCGTCTGAATTTGTTGCATAGAATGATGGCCGAAATGTATGAGCGTATAGTTAAGAGATCGTAATAATGTTCTGGGTGATTTTTCTTACATTATTGACAACGAGTTTCATGTAGTCAACATTGTTGTTATTGACATCGATTTATTATTTTTATTATTCGTGTTATTACTATTTCATATAATGTTGAATAGTGTCTTCTTATTGTGGATTGTTTGATTTATGTCATTACCATAGCATATGCATACTGAATTGTATCTGCTTGTTACTGATTCAATTTTACTGGTTGATTTGTGAATCTATACTATATGTGTTTGTTTTTGTTATAACTGCTTATATCATGTTGTGAACTGTAGTACTGTTTTCAAGGGAGTGCACACGTTTGTCTTTAAGGTTGAACCATTTTTGCATTTCTGTTTTAAAATACATTTTCAAAATGAGCAGTAAAAGATGTCACGTCTATTTACATGATCATGCACCAGAAGATGATCAGAGGTCAAGACCTAGACATGATTTTCAAAATAACACCGATCAGTTATGCGACCTAATTAATAATCAGTTGCAGATGTTACAACCAGATTCATTTAACATGATCGAAAGATTACACAAACTCATAGATGAGCAGCACAAATGGTTGGGTATGTCTATAAATGACGGTGAACAGATTGGCATGGGTCCATCTAACGATGACGCCTCAGGTTATGATCCGTCAGCTCCAGATATGGGCCTCAGCCTAAATTTTATAGACAGTCTAATAAGCGAAGGGGGCCGTGTGGACGATTTTACAATTATCCCAAGACAGAGATTTAATGGTTTAGAAATTCGTAGAACTTAAAATTTCCGTGAAATCGCCATAGATGATTATGCAGCGTATAATATCTTTTTGCAAGATATTTTGAACGAGATCGTAGATTTTTCTCGGTTGATGGCTGGCGAAACCAGAGAGTCTCCACACAGACATCAATGCGGTTCTAACACCAGATAATAATCACGACGTTAGTACATTTATCGAACAAATTGAATGAGCGGTTCAAAGCAATGCAGATGTGGGTTATGATTCTGCTTTACAGTTATGTGTCAGTGGCACGGAACAGACAAGGTGGAGGCCATAGAAAGTTAACCGATCTAGCACACAATATGGTCATCAAAAAAATAAGATGAATCTTTTCGTCCCGAAAAATATAACAAGCAACTGTCAAACTTTGTCTTCCTCTTTCTTGTGTTTCCACACCCATATATGGTCCTTCCTGTTTCCTGTCATTAGTTAATTAATCCCCATCTGTGTTTGATTACTCCTCACCTGTTGCTGTTTCCCCTGATTACGTTATGGGTTTATAAGCCCTGAGTTTCCCCTGAGTCTTGGTCCATTAACTCGTCTATGTACGTCTATGTAGTTGTGTATCCTGTGTTCCTCAATTAAAATACCCTTATTCCTCTTACCTCTCGTCTCCCGTGTCCTTCCCGCTACACGACCGTGACAGCAACATATGTTTTAGTATCTGTCTAGCTCATTTTTTAAACCCTCATTGTCCCGATCAGGAATTGACCAGAATAGCCAACAACATACACACAGATCTGTGTTACAGGACGCAAGTTAAAATTGCATTTCATGACATATCTAAATTCGAAATGGCCCTAGACGTAAAAATAGTCATCTTTCACAGATCGTGTTCAGGTAAATTGGAAGTGTATAAAAATACAGATGAAGTACATCAGAACACCGTGCATTTATATCTGCATGACGATCATTACTACATGATAAAAAATTTGAAGGCGTTCTTAGGGTACAGCTACGTCTGCGACTACTGCTATCAAGGTTTTAAAGATCGTAATTTACATTATTGCAAATTTACATGTAATAGCCTCAGTGCCGCATGCACCCTAAGAAATGGGTACAGTGTGAGGACTGCGCAAGATATTGCAGATCTGACTTCTGTTACGAAACGCATAAACAACCGCAAAGTGATGGACTGAGATCTAGGTGTGATTTCGTAAAATATTGCGACAAATGTTGCAGACAGTATAGAGCATTCTTGTAACCCTTAAGTTACAAGCCCAATAATATAGTTGAAAATTTGGGAGGGCCATCCCCCCTGTTCTTTAGGGTTTTGCAGAAGTTGTAGACGTATTCTGGGGGGTTTCTTATTCCAAAGATAAGACGAGATCATCTTATGTAAATGAGCAAAAAAAGATTTCTTAATGTAAATAGGTATAGTTTGGAACAGATATAAAAATTTAGGGAACATATTCATTTTAATTACATTGATCCTACCAATCAAAGAAGTGGGGAGCTTAGACCATTTTTCAAGGGATGTCCTAGTGTGTTCTAAGAGGGGAGTACAGTTGAGCTTAAACAACTCGGAAATATTTTTCGAAACAACCACACCTAAATATGTAAATTTATCAGGGGCTACTGCAAATGGGTGGGGAGAAAAGGAAGTATTTTTTGCTACGCGATTTATAGGAAATAATTCACTCTTAGAGAGGTTGAGTTTGTATCCTGAAATACGACTAAAGCGCTCAAGTGCAGTCATAACATGAGGGAGAGAGTTATGAGGATCTGCACAATAAAAGCAGGTCATCTGCATAAAGTGATAGTTTGTGCTCTCTGTCCCCTAGATATACCCTGGATATCTGAGGTTGACCTCAGCAAAATGGCTAAAGGTTCAATCGCCACTGCAAATAATAAGGGGGACAGCGGGCAACCTTGTCTAGTTCCCCTAAACAATGGAAAATATTGTGAACTAGTGTTGTCTGTAATAACAGAAGAGAAGAGTAGAAGCATATAAGAGTTTTACCCAAGTCAAATTTTGACCCACACCAAATCTCTAGACAGCTGAAAAGAAAGCTCCACTCCACTCTGTCAAAGGCTTTTTCGGCGCCTAGAGATTTTAAGATTTCGGTATATGCTCATGTGAGTCAGGAGAATAAATAATATCAAATTATGTATATTAAAAAAAGAAAAGCGTTTTTTAATGAAGCCCGTCTGATCTGGGGCTAAAATAGTAGGGAGAACATTCTCCAGTCTTCGAGCCAGAACCTTTGCCAATATTTTACAGTCCACATTGAGCAAAGATATAGGTCGAAATTAGCTACAGTTCAGAAGGTCCTTCCCTTTTTTAGGTAAAACTGAAATTGTCGCCTGATAGAATGATTGTGGGAGGCAGCCTATAGAGAATGATTCCTCAAGTACAGCAAGTAGCAGAGGCATTAGTTTACTTTTTAAAAGTTGTAAAAATTCTACCGTGAAGCCATCTGGCCCAGGAGCTTTTGAGTTTTGTAGAGAGAGCTACATTAAGTTCTTCTAAATTTAGAATGTTCTCCAATTCTGCATTATTGTCAGATGGGATTTTGGGCATTTGAATAGAATTAAAAAAAGAATCAAGTTCGGAAGGGTTAAAGTCAAGTTCAGATGAATACAGGGCTGTATAGAATTGTTCAAAGACCGAATTGATTTCTGACTCATCTTTGGTGATCCTGCCATCATCCCTACGAATGGATGGTATAGTATTTGCAGTTGAGTACTGTCTTATTTGTTGAGCAAGAATTTTCCCAGATTTGTCCGAATGTTAGTTTAATTTAGAGCGGGATTGGAGAAGAAGTCTTTCTGTCTGCTCGGATGTTACTAGATCAATCTCTGTCTGTATCTTTGTTCTTTCCATAAAAAATGCAGGTGTGGGCTTATTTGCACATTTCAAGTCTAATTGTTTAATTTTGTTAATAAGATCATTTAGTTGGTGATTTCTTTTTATCCTCTCCCATGATGAAAATGAAATTATTTCCCCTCTAATATAGGCTTTTAAAGACTCCCAAAGTGTAGCTTTAAACATCTGAGGTGTCATTGATAGATAAGAAAAATTCGATTCTCTTATTGATAAGGTCTACAAAGGATGAATCAGAAAGAATGAAATTGTTAAAGCGCCATGTCTTCCGAACTGGGGATTTGGGAAAAACTAATTTTAATACAACTGGGCTATGATCTGAAATTACAATAGATTCATATGTACAATCAGTAACCGAGGTTAGCAGTTTATCATCTATTAAGAGGTAATCAATTCGTGAATATGAGCGGTGCACTGGGGCGAAAAAAGAGAACTGCTTAAGGTTCGGATATAAGAAACGCCAGGGATCAGAAAATGTATAGGTCTCCAAAAAAGTATTAATAAACATGGCGGATTTAGTTATATTGTAAGGCGTTTTTGAAGACCGATCCAAGGTGGGGTGGAGCACACAGTTAAAGTCTCCTCCTAAGATTAATTTATGTGTAGTCAAATTGGAGAAACTGGTTAAGATTTGTTTTTATAAATGATACATCATCCCAATTAGGGGCATATACAATGGCTAAAATCAAGGGAACATTATATAATGAACCAGTTACTATTACAAATCTCCCCCCCTCTATCACTTTGGACATTACTCACACAGAACGGGGTGTTTTTACTTATAAGAATTGCAGTCCCCCTGGATCTTGACTGAAAATCTGAGTGGTACATTTGCCCCACCCAAGATTTTTGTAGTTTATTATGATCAGCTGATATTAAGTGAGTTTCTTGGAGAAATTATATATTTGCCTCCAGTCTCTTTAAATGGGTAAGGATCTTATTACGCTTAATGATATGGTTAACCCCTTTCACGTTCCAGCTCACAAAGTTCACTGTAAGTAATTTGCTATGTCCCAGGTTTACAGCCTTGTTTAATGGGTGAAAAACTGACGTCAGCCTCCTTCTGAGATGTTTCTAACAACTGTACACAATAGCACAAATAAACATGAACAAGCTTGAATACCAAACGAACACCTTGACCCCAACCCACCCGCCAAACAGCTCCCCAAACGAGAAGCAAAAAAACATCCCACATGTAACTAACCTTTAATGTTCCCAAACGCATAGGACTTCTTCCAAACGCTCAACATCTTAAAATGTCTTTTAACACACAATTGTTAAAAGATTATGTATTTGATCAACTGGTCTCTCAACGCAATTGACACCATCTTCTCGACAAGAAGCCTGGGTTCGGGGGAACCTGTCTGCCCTGACGGAACGTTCGCAGCTGGCTACACGATGGACGCGTGGGAGAGGTGGCGAATCGTGTGTCTAGCGGCTCTTTCCGTGGAGGACATTGAAGATATCTACCTATTCGGAACCATGATAACAGGTCTTCTGCTGATTGGATTAGGCTTTGCCCTGGGTTATCGAAGAATTCAGAAAACGGGAACAGCTGTCCAAAGCCTCACAAGGCTGCCCGTCATGATTGAAGCAGTGGGAAGAGCGGTCAGCATTGAGACTGAGACTATTAACCGCAATATGGATTCTATCATGGAGAAGCTCACGGCTTTGCAAAGGAAAATTGATGGTATTAGAGACCAGAATGGACAGAGAGAGTAGCCGTGGAATTGGAATGCAGTTACTCCCCCCAAGACAAAACAATCGCAATCTTATCTTTTTTGGCTCCCTTGTACCAGCCTCGGCCAAGGCTGAGGCTGGAAAATCAACCCTGAGAAGAGCACTGCAGTGAGACGCTCTTGCGTTTCTCCCCCATCTGCTGATTACAAACTACTACACACATACACACATGCACTCACCTCCTCCCGATCCCTCGCCTCCGTCCGCTTTGAACCGCCAGCCTGACAAGCGGGTCTGTGGCCAGCGCCGAGAATGGCTGCGGGACGGATGGCTGCTTGCTGGAGCTGGATTACTTCCCTGTTGCAAAGTCGTGTGTCTATGGTGTATGTGCTTTTTGTTGCTGAGGTGTTTTTCCTGTTCTCACACTGTACTCCCCAAGGAGCATAGTCTGGGGTTATTTTTCTTCTCCTCACCTTCCTCATGTTATGCTGTATTTTTCTTCAATTCCCTGTCTTCCTGTCCTGTCTACCCCCTTGTCATATATGTATGTTGTGTATGTATGGACAGGTTGATGGCTAATTTCACTGGTACTTGTGACTAGAGACAATAAAGGGCTACTACTACTACAATTTTTATTTTTTATTGTCTTATTGAAAAGAGAGCTTCATAAAGCTGTATTAGTCTTTGACCAGTAAAAAAAAAAAAAAAAAAAAAAAAAAAAAAACCTCCAAATAGTGAACAAGCACTGCTAACGTTTATGCCCTGTATAGTATCACACACTGTAGCAGACATCAAGGGGGTCCTGAAAAACTATTCAGAGACGAGTGCATCCATTTTTGGTTTGATGTGTTGCTCAAAGTAAGCATCCGCCTCCGATGGTGACTTAAAATGATGTCTAGTGTTATCAAAAGTGAACCTTAAATCTGCCGGATGATGGATGCCATAGGAAATCCCAGCCTGCTTAAGCTTGCATTTCACAGAATTAAAGGCAGCTCTTCTACGGCTCAGTTCGGCACTCATATCAGGAAAAATATGGACCTGTGTGCCGCGAAATGTAAGCTCACCGCGTTTTCTGGAGGCTTGGAGAATCTTGGCCTTATCGGAAAAGTAGTGCAGACGAACGATCATTGCTCTGGGCCTGTCGCCACCGCGAGGTTTTCGGAGCGAGGGTGCGATGAGCGCGATCTAACACCACTGATTGAAGGTCGGGTAAATCTTCACCTAGCACCTCTGAAAAGAATCCAGACATGAAGTCAGTGGGCCGCCTTTCTCCGCCTTCAGGTATACAAATTATCCGCAGGTTTTGACAACGACTCTTATTCTTGAGGTCTTGTTGTTGCTCTTGCAACTTCTGTATTTGGTCTTTCAAAGTTGAAACTGTGGTTTCCATTGTTTTGAGCGAGTCGTGGTGAGAGTTGATCGTTGTTTCCATTTTCTCCATGGTATTAGACATATTGGTTTGCTTGGTTTGAATGGAATGAATTTGTTAGCAGCAGCCTCCATACTAGCTTGCTTTTAGGTTGGGACTGTCGAGTCGCTGGCCTGTCTTGACGCCGATTTTTTCATGTTTTTGCTTGTCATTTTCAGACAAATCGGTTAACCATAGATGAAGGGTGTTAGCAGAGACCAAGTTATCACTTTTCAGAGTATACTTGTTTGTGTTAGTGCAAATAAAATGAAAATGAATGAGAGCGCAAATGAAACGTGACTACCTCCTCATCTTGCCGCCGGAAGTTCCCCAATCTTTTATATTTTTAACACACTCCGTTAGCTTAGATAGTTTAGAAGTTTCATCTGGTCTTGTTGAGATATATAGTTGAGTGTCATCAGCATAACAATGGAAACTAATCCCGTATTTTCTAATAATATTACTGTTACGTCTTACGTCCATAAATTTCCGTGTGGGAGTGCCTGTTTTTTCTCTCTCTCCTGCTTGCTCTCTCTCTGTCCCTGTCAATCTCTTAGGCCGCCTCCCTTGACTGCCGATTGGCTCTGGAAGCTGTCACTCATCATTAAGTGACATGACGCCGACCTATCCGCTGCCAGTAAAGTTTCCTCTGGCAGATAAAAGGACGCTGAAAGAAGTGAATGGAGATCTCTCTTTTGCTCTCTGTATTTGCTGTCACTTTACTCGTTTTTGACTTGCTTTATTTGTTATTCGTTTATGCCAAAATCCTTTGTGTTTTTGTTCTGACATTCTTGATCCTTATTTGATTTGCCATTCTGTTTGGTTTAATCTGTTACTTTGTTACTCGGATGGTGTTGCTCTTTGATTCTTGATGAGCTTACACTCTATGACGTTTACTCTTTACCAAGAGGAAGGCGGATAGGGAAGATGTCGTGCGACTTCCATTGTGCAACATTTAGGTAACTCTTGTGTATAGAAACCCCAGGTAAGAGGTGAACGCCACCCCCTGTATGTTTTGTTTTATTAGTTGAGAGTAGGGAAGTATACGGCGCTTGGCGCTGAAGGTTTCTTTTCTTTTTCTTCCTTTAGTTAGGTTAGAGGTTTAAATAAGGTAGAATTGGTTTTGTTCCTTTCTTTCTTTTGGCGTCACTAGCGTCCCCTTTCTCTTGGGTTGATTTGTTTAGTTTTTCATTTGTCTCTTTTCTGAGTTGTAAATATTTGTACATATTGGTTGTCGCTTTAAGTGACTGATACTTTTGTAAATATATTTTTGTAGTTATATGGATTCCTTTCACTTTGTATAATAAATTACTTTCGTTGGCAGGTTTTGTCCTTGCATTGTTTCTTGCCGCCTCCATCATTTTACAGATTTGCCACAATCTCAATGTTACTCCTTTTCCCCTAGATACATCTTAAAAGGGTCATAACATTTAATGGGGGCTCGTCCAGGATCCTCAATTAATCCCTAAAATTATGGAAATTGTGGTAATTTTGTAGATGTGTTGGTGACAAGAATGGACATTGCATTGTTTGGTGTATTGTGACAATATAGGACTTACTCATGCAGTGTGGTACTGTTATGCTTATTTGGTTATTCATTATGGAAGTGTTTAACTTGCAAGATTTTGTTACCAGTCCATCTGTAGAGCAGATTAATTTGTGCAGGAAGCAGGATTTATTTCAGATCACAGACCATTTTCAGATTGTGGTAAGTAAACAGTCTCTTAAAAAAGAAATAAAACGAATTCTGATCTTGCGTTTGAATGAGTTGCAGGTGTTGCCTACATCAAACGTTGGGGGTGTTGAAACCGGCGGAGATGTTAACGTGGATGGTGTGGTTCTGGCGCATTTCAGTTCTGGGGAGAAGGACAAGTGGAGTGGCGGAGCTGATGCTGAGGTGGAGGCCGAAGCTAAGGCCGGCTTACCACCATTTGAGCCGTTTTCACCCAGTTCTGTTGATTCGCGGGAAGGCACACGACTGAAGGTCCGCCTGGCCCGTTTGCATTATGAAGCGCAAGAGAGAACCCAGGTGCACCGAGCTGAACTGAACTTGCAGTTGGAAATACGCAAGCTAGAAATCGAGGCAGAGAAGCAGGTGAAGCTGAGGCAGCTTGAGCTAGATGCATCACAAATTGCTACTGGCTCAGCTGTACAGCTGAACACCGCTCAAGCCTCTTCTCCTCCTCCGCGGGTTGGTTTAGCCCCAGATGCCTTTGACGTGAGTAAACATATTGCACTCGTTCCTCAATTTAGAGAAACGGAAGTAGATTCTTACTTCAGTGCGTTTGAACGCATCGCAACTTCTCTTCGTTGGCCTAAGGAGGTCTGGTCTTTGCTTTTGCAATGTAGATTATTTGGTAAAGCGCAAGAAGTTTGTTCGACGTTATCGTTAGAAGAGAGTCTGAAATATGAGTCTGTGAAGTCTGCTATCCTGCGAGCATATGAGTTAGTTCCGGAGGCGTATAGACAACGTTTTAGGAAACACAAAAAGAGTCCTACACAAACATTTGTGGAATTTGCTAGGGAGAAGGGAGTGTTGTTTGATAAATGGTGCACCGCCAGTAAAGTGAGTGAGTTTGACTCTTTAAGAGAGTTGATGTTGCTAGAGGAGTTTAAGGGATGTTTATCTGAACGTGTCGTAGTGTACCTTAATGAACAGAAGGTAACTACGTTATCGCACGCAGCTGTACTCGCAGACGAGTTTGTGTTAACTCACAAAAATTTTTTTTTCTTCTGTACGTCCTGAAAAGTTACAGATTGACAGTTTACAATCTCACACGTCACGTTCAAGATTTAGCCCACCTCGTAATAAAGAGGAGCGTGAATGTTTTTATTGTCACAAGAAAGGGCATGTGATTGCTGATTGTTTGGCTTTGAAGCGCAAGCAGCAGCCACAACCAAAGAGTGTGGGGTTTGTGAAAGCTTATAAGTCTGCGGTTACTGTGCATACTGAGGAAAGAGTTGATGAGAGTTATCGGCCCTTTGTGTCAAAAGGGTTAATATCTCTGTCTGGAAAAAGGGAGGACCAGGAAGAAGTAAAAATACTCAGGGACACTGGTGCCATGCAATCTTTTATTCTGGCAGGTAAAGTACAGGTATCTGACATTACTTTCTGTGGTTCTAGTGTGATTGTGCAGGGAATTGAAATGGGTTGTGTGAAATTTCCGCTGCATCGTATGCACTTACAGAGCGAACTGTGTACTGGTTTCGTGAGAGTTGCTGTGTGTCCTTCACTCCCTGTGAAGGGTGTTGATTTTATTCTAGGAAATGACCTGGCGGGTGGAAAGGTAATGCCTGTTATTGAAGTTGTGGACGAACCAAATGTGTTTTGTGAGTTAGAGGTACTGTCTGAAACTTACCCTGATGTTTTCCCAGCCTGCGCCGTCACACGTGCTCAGTCGCGCAGAGTAGGTGATGTAGTTGATCTGTCTAATTCATTCATGTTTCCACTGTTGGCTGGTGACGCATCACTGGGTATGAATATTGAAAAGAAAAACCGTTCAAAGACCGAAAACAAAGGTGTAGTTGTGTCTGATGCAGAGTTACTTAAATTACCTGTGTCACGTGAGAAAATTGTTGCTGCACAGAAAGAGGATAAAACACTTGTCACTCCTTTTAATTCTGTGGGTTCTCTTGATATAGCTGAGGGAAGGAAATTTGCTTATTTTATTGATGATGACTTACTGATGAGGAAATGGTGTTCTCATGCTGACAAGAATTTAGATTGGAATGTTGTTTATCAGATTGTGGTCCCGTTTTCCTATCGTCAACATGTCTTGTGCTTGGCTCATGATCACCAGCTTGCTGGTCATTTAGGAGTTACCAAGACCTATAATAGAATTTTAAGTCATTTCTTTTGGCCAGGATTAAAAAAAGATGTTGCTCATTACTGTCGTACGTGTCATACCTGTCAGATCGTTGGAAAGCCGAATCAGAGTATTCCACCTGCTCCTTTGAATCCTATACCTGCGATTGGAGAACCGTTCGAACATGTGATGGTAGACTGTGTTGGTCCACTACCAAAAACTAAGACGGGTAACCAGTTTTTACTAACTATCATGTGTGTGGCTACCAGATTTCCAGAGGCGATTCCGTTAAGAAAAATCACTGCGCCTGTTATCAGCAAAGCATTGGTGAGATTCTTTTCCACGTTTGGACTTCCAAAAGTAGTGCAAACCGATCAAGGTACGAATTTTCTATCGAAGCTTTTTAAACAAGTACTTGATTCACTGGAAATTTCTCATCGGATCTCAAGCGCGTACCATCCGCAGAGCCAGGGCGCACTTGAGCGTTTTCACCAAACACTTAAGTCAATGCTTAAGAAATATTGCAAGGATACTGCTAAAGATTGGGATGAGGGAGTTCCCTTAGTATTATTTGCTGTTAGAGAGACCGTTCAGGAATCTCTTGGTTTTAGTCCAGCCGAACTTGTGTTTGGACACCAAGTTAGAGGTCCCCTGAAAGTTCTCAAAGAACGGATTTTAGCACCCGTTTTAAATGCAAACACTAGTGTACTGGATTATGTGAGCCAGTTTCGAGATCGTCTTCATGCTGCTTGGTCGTTAGCTAGAGAATCGCTTGCAAGTGCTCAGAAAGACATGAAGAATAAATATGATAAAAAAGCGGTAGCGCGATCATTTCAAACTGGTGACGAAGTGCTTGTGTTGTTACCTGTCCCAGGATCATCTTTGTCTGCTCGTTTCTTTGGTCCCTATGTTGTGAAAAAGAGAATGAGTGAAACTGATTATATGTTGTACACACCTGATCGAAAACGAAAAACCCGTGTTTGTCATCTAAACATGTTAAAAGCATATCATACTAGAGGGTCGTCAACGGCAAGTGCTGCGGAACAGACTGCAGGGCCCGCTGTCTCTCCTGTTGCAATAGCCGTGGATTTGGCGTCATCTCCTGGTATCTTGGATGTGTACACAGATGGTGTGGTGTTTCGCCATGCTTTTCAGCAGGGTGCAAGGTTAGCAAATTCAGAGATTTTAAAAGATCTTCACTCGTATCTTAATCATTTGACTGTGGATCAGAGAATAGACATTGTAAAATTACTTTCTGATTTTAAATGTCTGTTTGGTGATGTTCCTACACAAACTAATGTCTTGAAACACGATATTAATGTGAACGGAGCTCATCCTATTAAGCAACATGCTTACCGCGTAAACTCGATGAAAAGATCTGTTATGTATCAAGAGGTAGAGTATTTGCTGGAAAATGGTTTAGCCAAGTCCAGTTGCAGTCCCTGGAGTTCTCCGTGCCTACTTGTTCCCAAATCCGATGGCACATTCAGATTCTGCACAGATTACCGTAAGGTAAATGCTGTGACTGTGCCAGACAGTTACCCGTTGCCTAGAATGGAGGATTGTATAGATAACATTGGTTCTGCACGTTTTGTTACAAAGCTTGATATGCTAAAAGGATACTGGCAAGTTCCACTCACCTCACAAGCTTCAGAGATTTCAGCCTTTGTAACCCCAGATAATTTCCTCCAGTATACGGCAATGGCCTTTGGGCTTAGAAATGCCCCAGCAACTTTCCAGCGCCTCGTTAACATCGTTTTACATGATGTACCAAATTGCAATGCGTATCTTGATGATCTGGTGTTGTATTCGTTGAGTTGGACAGAACACATTTGCCTGTTGAGAACAGTGTTTGAACGACTTGTTAAAGCAAATTTGACACTTAACTTAGCAAATGTGAATTCAGCAAAGCCACGGTCACTTACCTTGGCAAGGAGGTTGGTCAAGGCCAAGTGCGACCAGTAGAGGCCAAGGTCACGCCATAGCAGAATTTCCGGTTCCTACCACCCGTAGAGAGTTGCGGAGGTTCTTGGGAATGGCAGGCTATTATCGTAGCTTCTGTAAGAATTTCTCGACCGTTGTGAGTCCTCTTACTTCACTGCTTAGCCCGTCTAAACATTACGAGTGGTCAGCTGAGAGTCAACATGCTTTTGAGTCAGTCAAAACTCTGATGTGTAATGCACCTGTTTTAATGGCACCTGACTGTGCTCGAAGTTTTAAACTGGAGGTTGATGCAAGCGCCGTGGGTGCTGGAGCTGTTCTTATTCAAGAGGATGCGAATGGAATAGAACATCCAATTAGTTATTATTCTCGTAAGTTTAACAAACCTCAGTTGAATTATTCAACTATTGAAAAAGAAGCTCTTGCTTTATTACTCGCAGTACAACACTTTGAAGTCTATCTTGGTTCCAGTAGTCTCCCGATTGTAGTGTATACGGATCACAATCCTCTCGTGTTTTTAACTAGAATGTATAATCACAATCAGCGTTTAATGCGTTGGGCTCTTATTGTCCAGAACTACAATCTAGAAATCAGACATAAGAAGGGTTCGGAAAATGTCTTAGCTGATGCTCTCTCGAGAGTGTAGTTGGTATGTTTTTTTTTTTTTGCAAACGAGTTTGTTCTTAAGGGTGGGAGTGTTACGTCTTACGTCCATAAATTTCCGTGTGGGAGTGCCTGTTTTTTCTCTCTCTCCTGCTTGCTCTCTCTCTGTCCCTGTCAATCTCTTAGGCCGCCTCCCTTGACTGCTGATTGGCTCTGGAAGCTGTCACTCATCATTAAGTGACATGACGCCTACCTATCCGCTGCCAGTAAAGTTTCCTCTGGCAGATAAAAGGACGCTGAAAGAAGTGAATGGAGATCTCTCTTTTGCTCTCTGTATTTGCTGTCACTTTACTCGTTTTTGACTTGCTTTATTTGTTATTCGTTTATGCCAAAATCCTTTGTGTTTTTGTTCTGACATTCTTGATCCTTATTTGATTTGCCATTCTGTTTGGTTTAATCTGTTACTTTGTTACTCGGATGGTGTTGCTCTTTGATTCTTGATGAGCTTACACTCTATGACGCGTTTACTCTTTACCAAGAGGAAGGCGGATAGGGAAGATGTCGTGCGACTTCCATTGTGCAACATTTAGGTAACTCTTGTGTATAGAAACCCCAGGTAAGAGGTGAACACCACCCCCTGTATGTTTTGTTTTATTAGTTGAGAGTAGGGAAGTATACGGCGCTTGGCGCTGAAGGTTTCTTTTCTTTCTCTTCCTTTAGTTAGGTTAGAGGTTTAAATAAGGTAGAATTGGTTTTGTTCCTTTCTTTCTTTTGGCGTCACTAGCGTCCCCTTTCTCTTGGGTTGATTTGTTTAGTTTTTCATTTGTCTTTTTCTGAGTTGTAAATATTTGTACATATTGGTTGTCTCTTTAAGTGACTGATACTTTTGTAAATATATTTTTGTAGTTATATGGATTCCTTTCACTTCGTATAATAAATTACTTTCGTTGGCAGGTTTTGTCCTTGCATTGTTTCTTGCCGCCTCCATCATTTTACAGATTTGCCACAATCTCAATGTTACTCCTTTTCCCTTAGATACATCTTAAAAGGGTCGTAACAATTACCAAGGGGCAACATGTATAATGAAAATAGCAGAGGACCTAGGACAGATCCTTGTGGTACTCCATACTTTACTTGTGATAATTGAGATGCATCCCCGTTTAAATAAACAAAGTGGTAGCGATCGGACAGGTAGGATCTAAACCATAGTTTTGTAATCGATCTATGAGTATATCATGATCTATAGTGTCGAACGCAGCACTAAGATCAAGTAAACCTAGCAATGATATGCAGCCTTGTAAGATCAAATCCATGCGATATAATTAAATCAAGTGTATGATTAAAACGATGCGTGGGCCCGGTGACATTTTGCTTGACACCAAAAGAGTTTATTAGTTCAGTAAACGCAAGTCCTAACGCATCATTTGTATTATCAACCTGAATGTTAAAATCTCCAACAATTAGTGCTTTATCAACATTAACCAATAGGTCTGAGAGAAAATCTGCAAAATCTTTTAGAAAATCTGTATATGGCCCTGGCGGTCTATACACAGTAGCCAGAGCAAGAGATAGAACAGATTGCTTTTGCATATCTGACATTAAGCATTAAGCATAAGTATTTCGAATGAGTTAAACCTGTATCCTGTTTTCTGAGTAACATTGAGAATATCACTATATATTGTTGCAACACCGCCGCCACAACCAGTCTGACGAGGCTCATGCTTATAACAGTAGCTTGGTGGAGTAGATTCATTTAGATCAAAATAATCATCTGTTTTAAGCCAGGTTTCAGTCAGACAGAGTACATCAAAACTATTATCTGTGATAATTTAATTTACCATAACTGCTTTGGGTGTGAGTGACCGGATGTTTAGGAGCCCAAGCTTTAAAAATTGTTTTTGTTAATTTAATTCGCATTTTTCTGGTTTAATCACGATCAGATTTTTTCTAGATCCTGCATTAAATTTATATTTAGACCTTACTATTCGGGGAACAGACACAGTCTGTATAGATTGGACACTGCACGTACCTCTATCTGTATAGATTGGACACTGCACGTACCTCTATCATTTAAGTGGGTAAAACAAAAGTCATTATAGTATCTTTTTGAGAATTGGCTTACTAGTCAGATGGAGCGTAGCATCCTGGAGATGTTGTCCGACAGGAGTTCCGCTCCGAGTCTGCTGGGGTGCAGGCCATCAGCACGGAAAAGCCTAGGACGCTCCCAGAAAAGTTTCCAATTATTAAAAGAGCAGTGTCTGATCTTTACACCATGATAACAACCATTCGTTTAAAGCAAACAGTCTACTGAACCTTTCGTGTCCTCGTCGATATGTGGGAAGAGGTCCTGACACGATGATCGTTGTCGCGGGCGATGTGATGCGTATCGTCTCGATCAGTCCCTCTTCAGTGTCTCCGCAGCTTGGTGTCATTAACCCCCGCGTGAATCACAACAGCTGCAATGCTCTCATCATCCTTCAGGATTGCGGGTATCTGTGCAGAAACATCAACAACACGAGCACTAGGGAAACAGTGAGTGTGCACGTTACCTTCAGCTAACGTAGCACGGACGTGCCAGACGATTGAGTCTCCGATGATCACAGCGTCACGTTCCGTCTCGCAGAGAGGATCGAACCGGTTATGGGAGAAGATCTCAAAGACCGGAGGGGGAGAAGTCGTCACCCAGGGCCTGGATCGCATCTTCCGCTGCTGCACCAGGGTCCTCGATTTCCGTCGCGGAGTGAAGGACGTCTGGGAAGATCGTGTCCCGGGTGCACGGGGCCTGTGCAGAGAAACACACGGAGTAAAGGTGGTGGGAGTGTTAGCAGCGCGCTGCATACTTACCCCGGACTTGTGAGCGTCAGCCCGGGATGTTTCCAGCGTTGCTTTCCATTTCCTCAGCTGGGCTTGCTTCTCGAGCAGCTCGCGGATCCGTCTCTCCGCGGCTTCCAGCTCCAGCTGCACCGAATGCAACTCGAATGTGTCCTCACCTGCACTCAAAGGTAGACACAAATCCGCCATTAAAGCAAGTAACAGTGAAACAGTGGTAAATGAGAGTATGTGTGTGTGTGTGAATAGCAGAGGTGGAAAGTAACGAATTACATTTACTCGCGTTACTGTAATTGAGTAGCTTTTTGTGTACTTGTACTTTTTAAGTAATATTTTAATCTGTAATTTTACTTTTACTTAAGTATATTTTGTGGAAGTATTGTACTACATTTTAAAACACATTCGTTACTGAGTAAAAAAATCGCTCGGTGGAAACAACTGCAGCAAATAATGGGCAGAAGACGAAACTGGCGCTAAAATCACAAGAAAGATGCAGACGGACAAGACAGGCGTTATTGGTGCTGACCCAGCTGAAAACCAGACCCCGTCGTATTCTGCTGAAGTTGAACTCAAAGGAATGAAGTGAACCCCTGGCCATATATTCATGCTCTATTATGCAGTGTTAGCTGTGTTTGCCTCGGGAGACCAAACTAGCAGCTTATAAATATATCGACATCGCCCTTCGCAAGCATGTAGAGATAAGGTAAATACTTACATCATTGCATTGGTGGTTAAAATGAAGCTTTGACGGTTTAGCAAAAGGTTTTGCACAAATGAGCCAAAAAGACAGTGGTGCAGGGTGTGCAATATCATCTGCGATAATATAATAATTGTTGTTTTAACGATGTGCGATTTGACATTATCAGTATTTTGCCAAAAAACAAACAAATCACTCTAAACAGTGTGCCGTGAAATCTAGTAACGTTAGATTAGACTAATCCGCGTGCATATGGAGTGCTTTCTTTCACTGCGTGATTCAGTCTGTTAAAATGCGTTTAGAATGATCACAAAACTGAAGATATAGAAGCAGAAAATGTATATATTTATATAATTTAATATAGTAAGTCAACATCACATGAAGAATGCCGTTTTTCTCAAAAAATCACCATGATTACATATGCCTGTAGTTTTTCTTTTTACACAGTTAAAAAAACAAGAAGTTAATTAAGAGACTTACGTTTTAGACACCATATTGCCTGTTTTTGCTCTATTTCGACAACAAAAATAATTCCATACACAGTTTTGCGTCTCTGACTCTGAGCAATGACGGTGTTTTGTTCCTGAATGAATTAACCATTTAAATGATTCTGTTTAATCCCAATGACTCTCTTATCAGTGACTTGCTGACACCTACTGGTGGTTCTAATTTAACATTTAAAGTATCTTTTGATTTATTTATTTTTTAATTTCAAATGACTATTTAACATTTGTGACCCTGGCATGGAGCACAAAACCAGTCTTAAGTCGCTGGGGTATATTTGTAGCAATAGCCAACAATATATTGTATGGGTTAAAATTATACATTTTTCTTTTATGCCAAAAATCATTAGCATATTAAGTAAAGATCATGTTCCATTAATATATTTTGTAAATTTCCTAGTGTAAATATATCAAAACTAAGAGCTTAATTTGAACAACTTTAAATGAGATTTTCTCAATATTTGGATTTTTTGCACCCTCAGATTCCAGATTTTCAAATATTGCCCTATCATAACAAACCATACATCATCTGAAAGCTGAATAAATCATATTTCCATTGATGTATAAATCGCAATTTAGGAAATTGGTTTTCTGGTTCAGGGTCACATTTTATGTCTTATTTATCAAAACATTATTTCTGCATTTGTAACTGCAGGCTAAATGCATTCATGTCAGTGTGTAATACATCTAAATGCCACTTCAGATGAAGCTTCTGTGTTTCCTCTGCATTGCAAAGATGCATTTTGTTGATACTGAATTTTTTTTTAATCATTTAATTATTTGCCTGGTAACAGCCCAAATGTCTTATTATTCTAATTAACCGATTCATTTAATTAAAAACACCTAGTTTGAGATTTATAGGCCTATCCCAGGTGTGTCAAACTCAGTTCCTGGAGGGCCACAGCCCTGCAGAGTTTAGTTCCAACCCTGCTCCAACACACACACCATGTAGTTTTCAAATAAGCCTAAATGATTAGTTTAGCTGGATCAGATGTGTTTAATTATGGTAATATCTACACTGTGTAGGGCTGTGGCCCTCCAGGTACTGAGTTTGACACCTTTGGTCTATCCCATTTTTTCCTCCCTCCCACTGTTAAAATGTAACTAAGTAATTTTTACTCAGAGTAAATTTTAAATGAGCTACTTTTTACTTTTACTTGAGTATATTTTTAGACTGGTACTTTTACTTGTACTTAAGTAAAATTTCAGTAATGTAATGGTACTTTTACTTGAGTAGAATATTTTTGTACTCTTTCCACCTCTGGTGAATAGGGTATTAGCTGTGTTAGCGGCACCCGCGCTGCGCAAAGGAAGGGGCCCAATCTTTGAGCTCCCGCAGGCACGAGAAAAATATGCGGAAAATGGGCGTACACGGCAAATTTCCACCGCAACAATGTTCGGGCTATATTCCTGTGCGTTACGGAGGAGTTTTAGTTCCATGTGAAACAAGTCACCCTCCGCGGGCTGGATTCGAACCCGTGGTCTGCACGACAGAGTCGTTTTAGAAATCCGGTTCTGAATCAAATGATTCGCGATCCGATTCGCGATCGAAACAAACAAGTGAATCATCACGTTGACCGTTTCCGTCGTATAAAAAAAAAATGCCCCCCCTCCCATCCCCACATGCTTTTTTTTAACCAATGGACATGATTGATATTTATTATTTTGTGTATGTTATAAAAAAAAAAGTATATGAAATGTTTGTTTAGGGTTAAATAAAATGAATAAAAATGTTTCAGCAGTTGATTGATATTTATTATATTGTGTATATTAGTTAAATAAAATGAATTTTATGAAAAACATGATTTTTTTAAAGTATATTTACTTCAAATATGTTTGTGTGTGTGGGATATGATTTGATTGACATGATTTATCAGATTTATTTTATCTGATCAAAAGACACTTCAAATGTTAAAATGTTAAATGTTTTATTAAAATGAATACACGTAATATATACAACATAGATACAGGAAATAAATTATTTATTGAGGAGGTGGTGTTTGGGTTTTATTTAGCTGGCGCTGTTCTGCCAACCAGTCATCTAGAGATTTTCCAGTCCGCGAGCAAATTGTGGCATTACCGTATCGGCTATGGCCAAACTCTTTGGTTTTGGGCTGCCCACATTCGCTGCACGTTTTAAACGTAACCCCTCGCACATACTTCCTCTTATGGACTCCGCTTTCCGTCTCCAGAGCCCGCCGGCGCCTGTTCGTCTGGGTGTAACGGGACACAGGAGCATCAGAAGCAGGTGGAACAGGGGGAGCTGGGCCCGCACCGGATGCCGAAGCAGCAGGAGAGGGAAACACCATTGACACAGTCATGTCCGGGTTAAGTACTAGTGTGCCTAACAATGACCCAGGCGCTGAAATTCTCCTGCACAACTCCTGGTGCTGTGGGGGCAGGTGCAATGGGGCACTCCGTGGCGGCAGCAGCAGGCCGTCGACCCGGTCGCAGAATTGGAGCCTGTCCTTCTCGATTTGACAGAAGGATAAATGGATGTTTTGGGCCTGATGTCGACGGTGCTTCATCCAATTTTTCCCTCGGGGGAGGAAGCTGCGTATCAGCCACAGCAATTGGGTCGGGTGGGGTCAGTCCCTGAGCAAGGACACTCATTTCCTGATTCTTCTGCCGCCACTGAAACCTGAACATAAATGACTTGTATTATATATTTGTTTAGAAGTATTCAGTCGATTTGAAGCAAATAATGCGCCTTGCTTACCACTGAACGAGTGTCTTCTGGTTCAGCTCAAACAGATGGATCATTGATTCATCCATCAGCCTGCGACTGTTAAGCACCAGCTATCGGATGTGGTGGTAATCGAGATGATTTTAGACCACCTGGGGGTGCAAACTCCAGCCTTCTTGGTCGGCGACTTGTGTAAAGCACAAAGCTTGATACAAACGGCCTCAACCAAGCGGTTGGTGCTCAACCAAGCAGTGGCCCACTGTGCTGGACCCCCAGGATGTCCAATCAGACATCGTTTCACACTCTCCACACCCGGCGTGACTCCAGACCGCTTCGGTGCTTTAAAGCGCCCATGCGTGAGCTGAGGCTGATGTCGAGGCTGATAATTGACCCGCTGTTTGTCAGTATCAGGGAGAGCTGTCCACAGCTGGATGGCCTCTGTCACCTGCAGGTCAGTGAGGTAAGGAGCCTCACGGAGATCCACCAGGTAACCGGCCAGATTCTGGACCTTGTCCCACCCAGCGATGCCATCGGGTCCAATGACTGCTCCCTTGTAAATGCAGATTAATGTTAATATGTGTGGAATAAAATAAGATTGGATTTAAACAAAGCCCTTAAAGTGTCTTACCTGGACCTCGTCGGAGAGACTGCCTCCAGTGTCGGATGGCTGTGACAGCACTGAAGGGGCAAGATGCTGTCCTTCTCCACCAGATGATGTGGCTCTGGGGACTGAGGCAGAGGCAAAGACGAGGCGGTCTTCATCCTCGTACAGCACTGGAACTGTGATGTCCTCCAGGATCTCTTCCTCAAACCCCTCATCTTGCAGTTCCTGGTCATTAACTTGCTCCACCAGCCTGTCTTCCTCCTCTGGGTTCTGGAGCACTGGAGTCAGTGTTTTGCCAGTCTGGCTGTAAAGGTACTCCATTCCCAGCAATTCACATACAAGATTAAAATGGGGGGGTTCTTAATATTTTGTCTAGTAGACATTTAAGCCCACCAGTCACAATAGTGAGCGTAAAAAAAGGGTTTCACTTATAAAGGGCTAAAAACCATACTGACTGATGTTTTGGTGCATATTCTGCAAATATGGAAAAAATAAAGGGTCTCGATTAAATACGTGCAGTGTCACATGATTAGTGCAAATTGTCACATAACCAGAGCCGTTTACTTCCTGTTTTCACCTCCAGAAGATGATGACCGCATCAAAGCTCAAAAAAAACAAAAGGCTAGTAAAGTGTGTTAACAAAGACATGACAAAGATTTTTGGTACACATGATCTTTAAGGTGTCTAGTATTAATATACGAATTCATAATTAGTCCATTTTGTTGAGTGTGGTCATAGAGCAAGCATTCCGGTGGGATAACAGTGAATTTAAGAATGACTAACTTGTTAGAACATAACGAAAGAACAAATGAATTAATTTCTTGCCTGTATATGCTCCAGGAGGGCGGTAGCGCTCATCCCAGGACCTCTCAAAGACTGCTCGGCTAAGCCGGTCCACAGCCTCTCTCATTGCACTGCCGTATGTCCGGATGGAGGGCGCTCCTTTTATGGCGTCTTCCATCCGGTCATCATTCCAACGCATCAAGCCCTCAAGGAGATAGGCCTGAAAATGCGCATGACTGGCACTGGTTCCTAAACGTTAAATAAACAAAAAAGGCTTTTATAGGTCACATATATGTTCAAGGTATGTACTACACACGAGGTGCTCGTTACATGTAATAATGTAGTTACGTGAAAAATTATTGACATTGTAACCAGAGTTACTAGAGACTACAGTAAAAACACTGCAGATTTTAACTGCATTTATTAATGTGAAAATTTGTAATCCATATGCATGTAATACCTGGAATAAAGCGGTTCAGGTGGAGGTGGAATGACTCCAAGGAGGTAGAGCCACGGGCGCACCTGTAGCAGCACAGCTCCACGCCGCCTTTCTTCAGTGTCCCCGTCTTCATGTAGAGCGGAAAGTTCTCTGGGTCTTGGATACACTGAAGCTTCCGCTGTTCCTTCCATATCTGCTGGATCTGTTGGTCCAGCAGAGGAACTCCCAGAGTGTCCTTTCCGTCCGCACTGTCAAACAGATCGATCAGTGATCCAATCGATCTGGTGGTCTCCTCCAGCCCCCTGGTCCTCCTCCGGCAGTGCAGTGCCAACTCCCTCCGGGAAATGCGAGCTCTGATCGCCCTTTCTGAGATGTGGCCAGTCTTCTTTGCCGCCAGCTCAGCCTCCTTTGCATGGCAAAGAGCAGCCACATCCTCTGGATCCCACAGAAAGTTGCACGCGGGCAGACGTGCCATGAAAATCCTGTAGAGCGGATGAGCCTCTGTGTTGACGCCTGCAGCAAATCGGTGCATGAAGTGCCAGATGTCGAGGCGCACTTCAAGCTCGTCCCACTCCGAGAACATGATCTTCACCCGAGACCGGCCGTGCTGCGTGCAGCAATCTCTGTCCACGTACATCACTTTTGGGGCTGCCTCTCCTGCCTTCCGGTAGCGTTTCATCAGGCCAGCTGCCATGGGGTCCAGTCCGTGTCCCTCGGCGGCAGTCAGCACAGAGACAAGGACTTGGCCGTGTTCGTTTCCCACATTTGTGCACCAGGCAGCTGTTCCTGCGGCGGCACCGGCAAGTTTCTTTGTGACCTATTGGGAAAAATAAAAGGGTTTTCATTACGTACGCACATATCCGTATCTGGCAAATGTATGGATATAAACAGGGCTGAACAAAAATACTTTTTTTGTGGAGTCCATCTTGAGAACACAGCCAAGGACAGATGTTATTTTGGCCTTGACCTTGTGCAGTCGCCCCAGAACATCCTTGGCGTACACGGCTAACAGCCACTTGAGTTTAGGTAGGGCAGGTAAAAGAGGAGGCTCAGCAAACACAGGAGGCTGCACAAGGGAGGACCTCGTGAATGGTTCGCAGGCAGTCAGGTACTGCAGGACACGCTGTGTCCATGCCTCACTGTACTGTTCCATCAGCTTCTTGTAAAGCTGTGTCACACTGTTGCCCAGTGTCCTCTCCCTCATCATCCTCAGCACCCGGTTGTCGCACGAGTATCTAAGGAAACAACAGTATAATCATACAAATGCTTTTGGTTAGTCAAAAAATAACACAAATAAAAGCTCCTGATGATGAATGATTGCCATTATGGATTACCTGTATGTCAGCAAAGCTGGAAACTGACTGCAGTGGCCCATATCCAGCTGTCCTAAGATGTCCTCGGACCAGGTGGGATACTTCTTCTTGCAGCGTTTGCACTCCAGATACTCAGTGGCAAGGTCCAACCGTCGATGTCCAAGACCTTGCGCGACGGTACGGTAAATTCCTGCCGCAGTAAGTCTGTACTTACCACAGTCTGGGCGAACGCAGGCAAGAGGAAACAACCACATCTTCAGCGGCATCCATAAGAAAAGGGGCCGACAGAAGAAGAGGTCGGGTGAGGCGGGTGGCTGAGTGTGAATTAAAGGGGGCTGAGGAGGATCCCACCAAAGCTTCAGCTGGGACACTAGTTCTGGCTTGCCGGTTCGCCGGTTGGCATTAAATAATGTGTTCCGGATCCACTCGTGCTGGAAAGGTGGAAGATGATCTTTCCAGTGACTTGGAAGCTCAGCCGGTGGCTGATGATGTGGAGGATCTGGTGTTTTGGCTGATGGAGACGGACCGGCACAGGCCTCTGAGTGAACAGTAATAAAACAATATAAGGATGACCGTTGTATTTTATAGTAATATGCCATAAATGCAGCCCACGAATAGCAAGCGAAGCAGCAATTTTGGACAAGTATTAATAATTAGTCAAGAAAATGGTACTAGCGTTAAGAAGCAAAGAACACAGTGTGCGCTTTATTGAGGATCAGAAGGAAAATGAGGTGTGATGAATTCAGTATAAAGTAATGATGCCCACAGACATGAAGCATGCACACAGATACAGTAAGGACAAAGCGTCCCACTACTCATTAGAACACAGAATCTCCACCGTCCTGTCTGCTGAGGGGGAGCTAAAGAGCGAGTGAGTAGAGCAAGCGGTGAGAAAAAGTAATCCGGTGATTGCTTAACAACGGGTAAGTTCGGAAACGCAAATAAATACACTGACACCTTTGAACATCCTTAAGGTGTTGAAGAAGTGCACTCAAAGAATGCATCCCGCTTGAGGCTTGATGTGACATAATTCTGTGTCGTAAACAAAAAAATATTTGAAAGTGTTGATTTTTATTTTCAAAACATAACGCTTCTCAGAAAACATTATTTTAATATGTGCATTTGTGTCATATGCCACACCTGTGTTTATCTGTGCTTCGCATTGTGATGCAGCAAACATCAGCTCCTCGTCATCGTCATCTTCAGCAGTGGGAACATGCCTGGAGCACAAAAGTTAAAACTATTACTACGAACAATACACAGATACAGACGGATGTAAGATGGTGCTTACGTACCGGTAACGAGAAGCTGTCTTTGGGCCGGTGTGGAGCTTCGGGCTGGGAATTCTGTTGCTGGAGGAGGTAAAGTGGACTGCAGTAATGGATCTGGAAACGGTAAGTGGACAAGTTTGCCATACTGATCAAATAATACATGTAGAACTGCCGTAGGGAACATTCAGTACTCACAGGCTTTAACTGGTGACATTAATTTTCTCGCCACCTGTGAAGGAGACAAATGTTTGCCACGTGCCAGCAGCGCTTTCACTGTGGCGGTCTGCTGTACACCAGCTCGGATGGCTGCGGGTGGAGGTGCATGCTGACGTACAGCAGAAGCACGTCTTTTCAGGACATACGTCTTGAAAATGGCCATGTTGGTGTTGGGCCTGGCATCTGCCTTAACCAGGTACCTGATGAGGGCTTGAACCTCCTTGCTCTGGTCCTCATATACATCCTTCATGGAAGGGCCCTGGAAGTCACCAAACTCCACCATCAAGCAGCCCTGGTCTCCAGTAGCCCGGCTTCTGCTTGCATCTTCCTGCTTCCTCTCATACTTCTCCACCTCTTCTGCCATCTCTCTATGAGAAGTGTACTGTAGGAACAGTTGTTTATTTTTGACAGGGGTGTTTTTGCGCCGTCTCTTTGGAAATGCTGAGTACCAAATACACTGCACAGAGAGTTTTCCAGGAGCCATCTAAATCTCTGGCCCTGGTACTTCCCAAACTGAAGCTTGCAGTGAGCCAGTACTAAAACCGGTCACTGGGGTCTCCACCGTTTGTGCTGACAAAAGAACTGGCCTCTGCCAGCACCTCCTCGTTGTGTTTGGCCCTTCCAGACTCCACAGTTTCAAGGCGCTTTGCCTCACCGATGGCGCCATGAGGAGTCGGGTTGATGTTGCCGATTGGCGGGGAAAAACGGGGTATGCGTACATTTTCTGAAATGAAAATCAGAAAGAGACTATTACCTCTAGCAATCTGAAAGATACCTGTACGTTAAGTGTGTAACGAGAATTTAAACCATATTACTGTGGTAATTAACATGGCCATGACCATAAACTGGCCTGATGATGAGTTTTCTAGGAATCCCTGATATATCAAATATGGAGTCTGATTGATGAAAACAGTCTTAAACCATAACTGTGTTAAATTAAAATAAATAAACGGGGCAGCACAACTGTGTTAGTTTAGTATTTGTATATGCTATTACTAATTTATATTTTAAATCAGCTTCATATTTTCTGTCTTTTTTTATTTTAGTTCAATATTTATTATTTTTGTCATGTTTTTTTTCAATCACTATTTAGGTTATAATTTTGTATTATTATTATTAGTTATTTCCAGTTATACATTTTTTGTGCTTCATTTTATTTCATATTTGTATTTAGTTTAATTTTCTGATTTAATATTTATAGTTTATTTAATTTAATTTCAGCTTTCTTTCAATTAACCAAAAATAAATGAACAAATAAAAAACATGAATTTAACATGTGAAAAGCAGGATTTGAACATTTGAAACATAGGAATTTATTAACATTATTTTAATTACTTACTTATAATATAATGTATTATTTCATACCAATATCAAATATTCATATTTTATTTTACAGAACAATTATAAAATAAAATATATAAAAGTAATATATTTGTCTTCATTTTATAATTTAAACAACAGCTACAATAATAATAATAATTATTATCATTGTTGTTATTAATAATATTATTAATAATTACTTAATAATATTATTATTATTAATTAGATGTGGTTCCTCAAACACAAGTTTTAATGTAATTTGGGGTGCTGGTAACGATTCTAGGGGCCCAGGATTGTATTATTACCAAATATAATCATTATGTTCAGTCATAGGACCCGGATCTCAAGCGTACATAACTCTGACGTCATGCTGCTGGTGTAGTATAAAGTAGTTCTAAATCATGACTTTGCACACAATACACATATCATTGTTGACAGCAATGTAGTTTAATTAACGAACGGCTGATGATTTGAACTGATCTGATCAGTGGCGACATGTTTTCTGTTTATCATGAGAAAAGTTACAGGTTCACTGGTATGGAAGAAAACGTGTGCTATACATTTGATAACTTAATTGGCACGTTTCATTTTCCACATACACACTGTCTATGAACAAATAATGAGTGATATTCAATAATGAACTAAGTAAACCATAGACTTAACTTTTTCAAAGATGACAATAATCGCGGCCGGCGACAATTGGTCAAGAGTAAGCCACACAAGAGAGAAAAGTGATTGGTCGAAAGTAAGCCCTAGAGAGAAACGTGATTGGTCAAAAGTAAGCCCCAGGGAGAAACGTGATTGGCTCATGTGGGCTTACTTTGGCTCAGTCGGTGGGATGCAGTAGGCGCAATGCTAACGGGCTATAAGCTAAAAGCGGACTCAGGAAATCAAAATAAAACTTGCGATGGCAAGGCGCTCTGATTATTTTCGTTGCGGAATGCGATCGGGGATATATTCACACATTATAGAAACAAAAATTATAGTGTATAAAATTGGATTTTAAGATAGAAAATAGACGATAAATAATAGACTTGACAGAGCTCGAACTCAGAACATGCGTCAGCGACAAGCAGGAAGTGGACATCAGCACATCAGAGTTTTGCAACTTTGGCACAGGAGCTTGACCGCTGCCTTCTACATTGAATGTTTCAGCCTAGTCTTCCATTATCTGTCATGAGTACTGATCACGTAGTCTGTATCGCTGAGTTTCTCTTCACCTGCGAATTTACCCAGTTTAGGCAGTAGCTACAAGAGACTCTTTTCTTTTCATAGCAGCTTTTCTTTGACTTGGGTAACGGACCCACACGATCAATCAACAAATGCCCAAATGGTTCTCGTATTACAGGAGTGGGCAGTAAAGGAACAACAGGAAGCTTCTGGTTTGGATTACCAGATAATTTGCAACCAGCGCACAAGCAGCAGTTTTTGTCCCAAACTGTTTCAGAGAGATCAACTACATCTCTGAATTTTCTCGTCTGGGCATATGTCACTGGGCACGCAGAAAAGACAGGAGCAAAGCATGGTACGAATTTCGAACAATCACTTGCGTTTGGTTCACTATTTTCCACTGGTCGTGGGAAAACATCTCCACCAGCGAGATCGTTCTGTCATGATCTGGGTTTGCCTCTTTTCTCTCTCTCTCACACTCTGTTGTACACGCACTCACACACACACGCACATGCATACTGACACATACATCTCTCTCCTCACCTGTCTGTCATTTCAATCAGCGTCAAGGCTGCTTTGCAGTGCCACCTGTTCTCACTCATCTAATCAGTCCCTCTATTTACAGCGGCTGCGTTCGCGGCTCTCTGCCGGATTATTGTATGTTATGCATTCATGTGTTCTCTTCTCATCTCAGAGTTTAGTTTTCGTGCCTTGTCTTGTCCCGCCTGGAGATGCTGAAGGCTTCTGGTTACTTCTCGGTGTCCTGCTACCGCATCCATTCTGTGTCTACGACAGACTGCCTTGTTTTGCTCTTTTATTAAAGACTGTGTTAACTATCCCTGCGTTTGGATCCTTACATTCCGTTCGTGACAGAATAATCCGGCCACCTTCATGGATCCCATTACTTTTCCAGCAGGAAGTTGGATGGAGTCTCAATCCTAGCACAAGAGTCATGCTAGGCCTCTTCCGACTGAACCTCACTGGTTGAGGGCTTGACCGCACAGGTGACGGACAGTAGTCACATTCTTATGCTCTAGCCAGGATTCAGCTAACCACGGCCGCATCAACAAGAGACGCCACTCCCTTTTGGTTGTTTAAATGTACCAGACATTGCAGGTACGCTTCTGAACTCAATGTAAAATTAACTCTTGAAGTTGCTCAAGAGTGGTGACTCTGTTAGAAAACACCACTTTTCGGGGTGCGTTTTTCTCAGGCAAACTCGACGAAGTTTGTTTGGCAGTTCTAGCATGGGATCTAAATTTCTGTTTATACTCCTCCGCACTAATTTTTAAGTCCTCAACACAGCGGCTTTAAGATGCTAGACGTAGTCAAGAGACTGTTTAAGGGGCAAAGCAGAGGAGACTTCTTGAGCTTTCCCAGTAAGGCTGCACTGCAGAAACAGAGCCCACATATTTTGGCCAGCTCAATTTTGTGGCTATGCATTCAAATGTGACGAATAGGCATCTGCCTCACTCTCTGAAGGGTGGAACAAGTTTGAGATTTGTACTAACATCAAAACCCGTGATTTGCACCAGACTCATGGAAGCTCTGAGGGGCTGCAGCCAGAGAGCTAACAGAAGGAGGTGCCGCTTCCACAGGCCTGACACCAGCCTGATATTTTAACTGTTGGAGTCTAACCCATGCAGCTTGGTCAGTCTCTGCCTCTATAAGATGCAATTTAACAAGTAATGTTTCATGCTCCTCTGTTTAATCAGGAGATCTAGCTCCTTCATTTTAATCGCATACAGGGTCAACATTAGGAAGGCGCCCTGTCTGACACAGCTCTAATCCCACGTCAGGTGAAACATCCTCCTCCTCCATGTTGCCTCTGGATTCCAGTTTCCACAAGCCTATCATGCAACACTTGCTTGATAGTCTCGATGCCTCCCTGGGGCAGAGGGCAGTTTCATTGATGAGAGATGGCGGCATGGAACAAGGGATCCCCTGCTGGACCTCAACGACACTACCACCGTGTTTTTATGTCTGTTAGTCTTGTCTCCTCGTCTTCAAACTGTCTGAGCCTTATTGAAAAATCAGGGACAAACACAGAGAGACACATCTTTTTGTTTTCCAGCCCCTGGATATCGACTATTGTTGTACAAACATCAGCTTTACCCAGCGACTAATCCTCAGATTGACTGGGTTAAGCTACAAGGCCTCTGTCTGCTGAAGCCTCATGTTAACTGTTTAGTTTCCTGATGCTGTTCTTCTGTCTGTGTTTCAGGAGGAGCCTGGTGTGAGAGGAGGAGCGCGGTGATTCCAGGATTCGAGCTAGGCTAGGGCTAATCCAACTAGTCCAGCAATTCCATCACTAATGCTCTCAAACGTTCGCCTCTGGAAAACAAACTGGACTTAATTAAACTCAGCCGCCCGTCACAGCATGAGACAAGGGATTGTTGTGTGTTTCACTGAAACATCCTCTCCTGCCGGGCGGGGTTTTCTTTGTGAAAAGAAGGATGGGTCTGCTGCGTCCCTGTGATTGGGGTTGAGATTCATCGTCGCTGGTAAGACTTTGCCTCTTGTGTGTATATCAACAAAGGAATGGTGTAACAATGCAGACTTATTATCAAAACACTTGGTTCATCGCTGGTGGAGGATGGTTGTGAAATGACCGACATTCTATCTGCCCATCGGTCACGGCCATTGTTAGTCGCGGTGTACATTCCCCCGTGCATGCTAAGGACGCTTGAACTGTACAGCGCCATCAGCTAACAACAAACAAATAACCCCATTTTTTCATAGCCGGCGACTTCAACCACGCTTAACTTAAAGACATTTTAGTTCTACCAACATGTGAACTTTCAAAATAACACACTGGACTTTGTTTACACAACAGTGAAACACGCACAAAGCCCCCGCCCCCACCTCGGATACCGGTTTCTCTGTTATGCTAATCAGCATGGACCTGACAACTGGCCAAACCGGTTCAAAAGCAGATCACGGTATGGCCAGACAATGCTACCTCAGCACTGCAGGACTGCTTCCAGGACACAGACTGGAACATGTTTCAGAGTCGTGTTGCCACCTATAATAACCACTACAGACCTCAGGAGTACACTGAAACTGTGACTGCTTACATCAAATACTGCATTGATGATGTGACAGTCACCAAGACCATCACCACACGTGATCCCGGAAGCCATGGATGACAGTTGAGGTTGATGGGCTTCCTGCTAAAACCAGAGATGGTGCTCAGATCAGGAGATAAGCGCCCTCAAAACAAGGTACATCCGGAGCCTTTTACTCCCATCGCATCAAAATGCAAAACGGTTATATGGAAATAAAATCAATAATCAATTCACAAACAGCAGAGATAGACACTGGCCTAGGGAGCCAGGCATTCAGACCATTGTCTGGACGGATCATCAAGCCCCGCCACAGGCCTGTCGAGAGACTTAACGCCTCCCAGATGCTCTCAACCACTTTTATTCACGGTTTGAAATGCAGAACCACATCTGCACAAAACTGCAAACCTCCCAGCGACCAGGCACTCTGTCTGTCTCCAGTTCGGCTCGTCAGAGGTTTCCCGACCACTGAGAATATTTTAACCTCAGCATGGTGCGGGCTGCCTCCTGGGAATACCTGGAACAGGCTGTGAAAGAGCTGTGCTGAACAGCTGACCAGATGTCCTGAACAGATATTCTTCAACATCTCGCTGAGCCAGGCAGTCATCCCCACATGATGGCACACCCGGGATCATAGGGGTACCAAAAAATGTGTCCTGTCTAAATGACTGGCCCACCAGAGAACGCGACATAATGAAGTGCTTTGTTGACCTCGTGTCAGGTTTGTGCACAACACTAAACCAGCCTCCCACACACTCGGTCTTCGCCTCCCCATTCCATCACGCCCCTCTCACATTGCGGATGATTTTGCAATTTCTCCACCCTCCACCTGGCTCTTATCCTCACCTAGAAAATAAAGATCGCTTTTCTAAGGCTGCCCATTTTATCCCTCTTCAACACAATAATCCCACAACAGCTCATCAATAAATTAAGCCTGAGACCAACAACTCCTCTGCAATTGGATCCACTGTTTAACCGAAGACCTCATGGTCAACACTTCGACACTGTGTCTGACAGGGCTCAATTCTGTGCCTCTCAGTTCTGGAAGGAGTTCAGCTCCATCATCATCAAGTTCCTCCCCTGCTCTGTCGTCAGATTCCATCCCCAGACCAATGGGCAAGCCGAAAGGACCAATCAGATTCTGTCGCTCAATGTGGTTTAAGACAAAGGAGGTTGTGATGGACTCAACTGGCCTGTTGACCACCCCCACTGACCACACTGGGACTGTGGAGAGAGTCAGCAGCACTTTCCTGGGGTTACCAACCCCATTCACATCCCAAGACTACCAACACCAAGTCTATCTCAAGAAGGCACAACAGCGCCTACATTATTCTCCACGGCTGAAAAGAGCAAGCCTCCTCCCATCCTCACCACCTTCTACAGGTCATTGAGAGGTCAGCTGCATCACTGTTCAGGAAACTGCTGTGCAGCAGACCGCAGACCCTCCAGCGGACAGTGAACACCGCTGCAAAATCATTGGTGCCCCTCTCCTCCATCCTGGACATTTTCCATTGTTATGCTCCAGCAAAGCAAAAGTATCGTGGAGGACCCCACCCACCCCTCCCACAGTCTCTTCCAGCTCCTACCCTCAGGTAGACGGCACCGTATCAGAGCCCTCCCCAGACTGCTCAACAGCTTTTTCCCCAGGCTGTGAGAGCCCTGAACTCACATCACACCGCTCTCTGAAACCCCCACCACCACATCTCAGGATCTAAACTTTTATCTCTGTGGAATTCAGGGAGCGGCCTGCACAAGCCACCTGTAGCAACACCTGTAGCAACACACATGATCATGCACTAGACACTTTCACACCATTGTGTGTCCATAATCCCACAAAGACTGACTGTAATATACGACTGTATGTTTACTGGCTCATCCAGTGTCTCTCAGAATCTTTACTGACTTTCCTTCAGAGTCAGATGAATAAGACACTATGCCATCCAGCAGAAATGGCTGATACTCAAGAGTAAAAGTAACAGCATCATCAACGTCACGTAGCGTGTTGACCAGAGCTACACTTCGGGGTGGTGAAGCAGCAACTTTTTGTTTCCAAGCTCTACAATCGGAAATTAGATGATGTGGGTCAAGACAGAAGAAGCAAGCTCATTTACCATTACTTTTCCTATGAGGGAAGTTGGATGGAGTCTCAATCCTAGCACAAGAGTCATAGGCCTCTTCTCGGACTGAACTCTCACTGGTTAGTGGCACTATGTTACGCCTCACAGTAGTAAACACATTCTTATGCGTTAGCGCAAATTCGTCAGCTAACACGGCCGCATCAACAAGAGACGTCACTTTTTGGTTGTTTAAATGTACCAGTACACATTCAGGTACGCAATTCTTGAACTCCTTCAGTAAAATTAACTCTTGAAGTTGCTCAAGAGTGGTGACTCTGTTAGAAAAACACCACTTTTCGAAAAGGGTGCGTTTTTCTCAGGCAAACTCGACGTAAGTTTGTTTGGCAGTTCTAGCATGGGATCTAAATTTCTGTTTATACTCCTCCGGCACTAATTTTTAAGTCCTCAACACAGCGGCTTTAACGGCGTCGTAGTCAAGAGACTGTTTAAGGGGCAAAGCAGAGGAGACTTCTTGAGCTTTCCCAGTAAGGCTGCACTGCAGAAACAGAGCCCACATATCCTTTGGCCAGCTCAATTTTGTGGCTATGCATTCAAATGTGACGAAATAGGCATCTGCCTCACTCTCTCTGAAGGGTGGAACAAGTTTGAGATTTGTACTAACATCAAAACCCGTGATTTGCACCAGACTCATGGAAGCTCTGAGGGGCTGCAGCCAGAGAGCTAACAGAAGGAGGTCGTGACCGCGCCTTCGGCACAGGCCTGTCTTTCAGATCCTGATATTTTAACTGTTGGAGTCTAAAAGCTTGGTCAGTCTCTGCCTCTATAAGATGCAATTTAACAAGTAATGTTTCATGCTCCTCTTGTTTAATCAGGAGATCTAGCTCCTTCATTTTAATCGCTAATACAGGGTCAACATTAGGAAGGGCCCTGTCTGACACAGCTCCTAATCCCACGTCAGGTGAAACATCCTCCTCCTCCATAAAAGTTGCCTCTGGTAAAATTCCAGTTTCCACAAGCCTATCATGCAACACTTGCTTGATAGTCCTTTTCGATGCCTCCTAGGAACACTGATATTATCAACAATAAATCAACTTTTCTACAATGTTCAAAAACTTCTGTGGTAGGATGGAGAGTTAATGCAATCAAATCAAACTCCATCTACCACACTTTCCTCACCCACAAAAAACTGCCAAACAGCGCAAAAAAAGGAGACTTACCACAAACAGATGAGTCTCTCGCCGCCTTAGATATCAGAAGCGAACGGACGAGCCCCCAATTGTTACGTCCCCCTCCTGTCTAGGGGATTGTGAGGGGAAGTAACAAAGGAAGAAGCATAAAACTAAAAAGAAATTGGCAAGAACACACTTCAGTCTGTCCCAGAGTGAAGACAACACCAATTCAGATATACAGTATATAAAAAAATGAAACTAGAGAAACATCAACCTGCGAGAATATACATGCTCCGGGGTAGTTTATTAACCCGACAGGTGAGCCATCTGCTATATCGGACCCGTCCGGTCTGGTTATTTTGATCCTTGTGTATGGCAACGTGTTATTTAGGTCAATGTAATCTTCAGCCGTCCCCTCGATAAAAAATTATATCGGTGACGAATCCGTTATCGCTGATAGAGGTGGTATTTTGACGTAGGAATTTTTTCAATAGACGTCTGGGTCATAGGTACAGTAAATAAATCTAGCTCAGATTTAATACATTCCTCCGACATGTTGTGGAATAGAGACATGGTTTAGAAAACAGTATTCAGAGGTCTTTTGACAGACTATATTCTTTACACGTTTCGCACGGGAGCGTTGGGAGCGTTTTGCTACCATACGCTTCTTTTTAGTACGCTTAGCTTTCTTCACACGGCCACTCCGCCTACATATTCATGCACCGGGTGGTTTAAAAGAACCGCGCAACATAACCATTAATCATTTACCGTTTTGCCCATTGTTGTTGTTATTGTCGTTATAAGATCTTGATAGGGCAGTGGTTACAACGTCGCTAGCTATATTTCTCGCCACATCTTTTAGATGCGGTTTTGCTATACTAAAACCTCTTTTCAACAGCGGTAGCGCTGTTCTGAAAAGCGCTTTGAAAATACCTCCTATACCGGCCCCGTACATAACAGGACCGCCAGCATACCCGGGTAACCCATTACCCGCTTGGTAAGTGAAACGGACGTGTTTGATCTGATTGTCTTTGACTTCGATGCAAATGTCCGTAATATTAGATTTATTCACAGGCGCGTAATGTGGCTTATCGAATCTAACCCTGACGAAATCGTTAGACGTGCCCTCTATATGTACAGTTCTCAGTAGCGGTACATACAAATCGCCGACTGATTGATATTCGATCATGTCTGTGTATATGTACATGCTATAAAAGTCTCCTCTTATGTCGGCCTGATGTGGGGCGTACGTCATGAGAGGTGCGTCATCAGAATGATCTTTACGAGGTTGATTTACAGAACCTAGAGACACGCCCGGTTTTAACCCTAAAATAATGGCCAATTTTCCGTAAAATATCAGAGATGTATTCAGAGGCGCTTTTAGAAATATCCTGTTTTTGACGTGATCGTAACCGAGGGTCACTCTAGGAGGTAGATTTGCATTTATTTCTCTAACCAGAAACAGCACATCCTCGTAATATCCGAGTTTTAGAGTATTGCATACTTTAGATATGTTTTGAAGATTTTTTCTTTACTATAGATAATCACACTCAACCTCTTTGTGATGTTTCTCATCATACCCCAGCATGTTGGGGCCGTGTTGATAATAAATGCTGTATCCTCCTCGTCAAATGTGTACCAGGTAATCGGATAATACAATTTGATCAAACCTACCTCCCACGGCCCTTTGAGATTCATACTTCTGGCGAGTCTTGTTTTGTAATTAGAAATACGATTGTCAGGGTATATGTTCATTGACGCGTTGCAAGGAAGCGTAATATAAAACCCTCCTTCGCCCATGATGTAGATTTTCACAAATAATGATTATGATATACTCTTCGTTACTTTAAGGGATTCTGTATGTACAAGATATCCCGTTCTGGCAACCATGACGAAAATTTAGGTGGCCAACCCCGCCATTTCACAAGACAGAACATCTGTTTTCCTCTCTCTTTTTTCGATCTAAAATCTTTTCTATTTTAAATGCCTTGTCTTGATTCACAATGATTTTTTGTAATTCTTTTTCATAAAAACATCCATCGATAATATCCCATCATAGTCTTGTAACCTGTACACCGGTGGGGTCCGGGGTATACAGGCTGCTATTGTAAAAAACTCTTCCGTGTAATTCTGCTCATATCCCTTAGAAAATACGTTTCTGACTTTAGATACCCTAACCAGATCACCAATTTTATACCTAAAGACAGGGGTGTCTTTACGTAGCCTTCCGTAAAGAGTAGTAAACACATCCGCTTCGTTTTATTTATGAACGTCCAGAGGTCGCATTTTAATACTTTTGTGATAACTCGCGTTATACCCATCTATAAGATCTTGTAAGATATCGTAATAACGTTTTGAATTGACGGCCGTTAAAAACCATCTGTCCGATTAAAACGTTCAATCACTTTGAACTCGCTCGCTGTAGCAAAATTATGTATGTTATACTTTTTCATCAGTTGCTGGAAATGTTTGTTAAAAAATTCAGTGCCTTTATCAGTCTGTAATTTATGCGGCACACGGTTTTCTTTGAGTATATACTCGAATGCTTTCTTAACCTCCTTTCCCGTCTTATTCTTCAGTGGTCGAGCCCATGCATACTTACTGAAAACATCTATACAAGTCAGTAAAAATGTAATATTATCGTTTTCTTTCGCATGAGCAGACATGTCGACCAGATCTTTACACACGTCCGTCAATTCGTTTCTTGACAACATCATCACATACATCGGTTACATAAGTACAAAGATATAAAATGTTACCTATTTTAAAACTTTCTTCAGTTTCAGACATGATTTCAAGAATTTTTTAACATTCGTGTGGGTATCATAACCCTTTACGATACATTGATTTGTCATAACGCTCCACTCATTCGACATGCCTCGTACAACAGTCATTTGATTTTTTCATTTCATTAAACGTTTATTATCCACATAACAGTTACCCCCATCATCGATAATCTTATGTAATAATTTTTTTTTTGTCCACAAGCTTCGTCCTGAGTTCAGCCAATCCTCGCTCTATGAAAATCTCATCTCTGAGTTTGCACAGAATGGCATCGACAATGCCTTGAGTCCTTTGGAGGTGCGGTGATAAACCAAACAGTTTCAAGGTTCGGGCCAGAATGAGTTTTAGATCAGATTTACACACTTTACCCCTCAGTTCTTCAAAACATCCCAGAAAATAGTACGCAGGGGCCTCATAGAGACATGAATGTTGTGTTTGCGAAGGATGATCGACTTCACAACCGTAGCAATTTTTCTTCAGCTGTCTGTCCACCAGATGTTCCAGAATGATCCCGACAACTGCTTTAATGATTTTATGACCTGTCACACCGATGCATCCGTCGTCCGTATCCGAGATGGCCTCAGCGCCTGTAGTACCAGCCGGTGCGGCTTGAGATCCTCTGTACTTTGCCAAGAATGCAAGGTTATGGTATGCGAGCTCTGTACAAATTTTGTTCAACCAGGCTATGTTGTCCGTAGACGATCCCGCAGAGGATACGCTGTCATCGCACACAAAACTATGAGTCGTTGATATATTTTCTTGGGTCATGTTGTTGACATTAGCAGGTGTAGTCTATATCCTCTGAGAGTCCTGTCGATCTGTATTTAATGATTATAGAATGTAGGCGGAGCCACATGAACACCTCTCCGACTGGGCATGCACCATTCAGGGTGAAACAATCTCACTTTTATGCTGTTGTATCTGTCAAACGCCTCGCACCACTTAAACAATTTGTCAATCTTTCCGAATATATCTTCTAACACAGGTACATCTTTCCATCGAAACAGGAATTTAATACTATAGTATTTGAGGTGATCCTCTTCAGATATCGCCCAAACGCATTCAGGCAGGCCTTCAGTGTGTTCACTACAAAGTATGTAAATGTAATCATCCGCATGCTTGTTGACGCGATCCCCAACCCTCTGTATCGCATTCCAGGTATGACACCATTCCATTCACCCATGAATAGAGGGTCATCGCATCCGTCTTTTAAATCATGCCAAACATAGTTGTAAAGAAACACCAGTCTTTTACGGTGAAAAACAAGTCGGGGTCATCGCTGGTGTCGTACATGATCCTTTCATCACTGTCCACGGTACTCAACCTGACCTCCCTGTTGATCTTGTCAAAGTTGTAACCGCAAATACGATTAAAGGATAAACGAAACTCACGCTTAACATTATCCAAAGGTTCGTGGAGGAAGTTAGCCAAACATGGCCCGTGTTTCATCTTCCTAGGCGCCAGAGTGAGATCACCCATAAGCGTCCTCAACGGTCTTCTCTGTGGTTTTAGGTGATGATGCTTCGGCTATTATTGTAGAATAATTTCTGTTTTTCAATTGCAAAATCGCCTTTTGTATTTTGTGTCTTGGTGAAAATGATGTATCCTCAACTCTCCTTTTTAAACAAGACGTTATAGACGAGACCTATGCGATCACCGCTACACGCATGTTAAGGCGGAATGTAGGCACGGTCTGGCCGCTGCGTTCGTAAACTCATTCTGATTTTAACACCGTCGTGTACGGACGTCTCAATGTAAGACGGTCAAGACTTTTTTTGCTTGTTTAACTTTCCGTCAGCGTAGCTAATGATAGAATACAAGATAGATTTTCACTACTGCCCTATGCTGTTGTTTTAACTAACGTGTCTGGTTTGTTTTTTTGTTTTAGATTACGACTAGATAGTCAGCTCTTTTTTCTTTACTAACTTACGATGTTAGACTACAAACTTCTGACAATTATCTTCTTACTTAACAGCAAGATATTTTATTTTACACCTTGGTAAGTAAGGCAGCTCTATATTATTTAACTTTGTCAAACTAACTCGTTTTAAATTGTAATATTACAATATTTTGACGAACGTATCTGGTTTGTTTTTTTGTTTTAGATTATGGTGAGATAATCAGCATTTTGTTTTTCTAACTTGTAAAAAAGGAACTAGTTTTAATTGTTTTAACTACACTAGCTGTTCTTGACTTGTTTTTTACTCTTTTCTGGAAAAAATTGTCTTTGCTCGTTTGTTGGCTTTCTGGAAAGTACGTTCATTTACTGTATATGTACTCAATACTTGGTAGGGGCTCCTTTTGCTTTAATTGCTGCCTCAATTCGGCGTGGCATGGGGGTGATCAGTTTGTGGCACTGCTGAGGTGGTATGGAAGCCCAGGTTTCTTTGACAGTGGCCTTCAGCGCATCTGCATTTTTTGGTCTCTTGTTTTTTATTTTCCTCTTAACAATACCGCATAGATTCTCATAGACCCCAACAATTTTTTAATGGATTTTTTTGAAAGAGGTGTATCAAAAACAATTATTTTACTATTACACGATAAACAAGGTCTGTTGGTAAAATTAAACCTTGATCCACAAACTTTAAAAAACAACAATAACAACAATCAATTCACAATATATATATAAGATTTATATTTAGGTGTTGTTGCCACAAAAAAGACCATATAATGGTGAATGCATATTTTTTGTCTCAGAATTTGACAGTGGTGGAAAGAGTACTGAAACTTTGTACTTAAGTACACGTACTGTTACATTGCTGTAGTAATACTCAATTACAAGTAAAAGTACTGGTGCCAAAACATTACATAAGTAAAAGTATAAAGTACTCTTCTCAAAAACTACTCCGAGTACTAGTTACTTTTTAGCCGGCGATATTTCATGAATTATCAAAAACAATTCATTAATATCAAATATCTGTGGATGATATAGATACTTTGAACAAAACCCACTTTTATCTTATTGAACAAGTATGTGAATTAGTGATACAGGAACTTCTAACTTCAATACCTTAAAAATATCAATAGTAAAGTACCGGAAGTTGTAACAGACTTCGGAATATTGAATAAAGGCTGGGGCTTTATTGTGGTGCACCTCCACTCCACCTCTTGCTCATAGCGGGTGCACGGTTGGATAGGAGTGATTAAGAATATCTGCTACATTGTTACTGTTGTAACTGTCACTAAGCACATCTATTACAATTACACAAATTAAAATCTGAATGTTTTTCATTTGTATACACCAGAGCTTCCCAAACTTCAGAGGGGTAAGGCCCCCCAAAAACATAGCAAAAGCTCCATGACCCCCCCTCCCAACCTCTTTGTTAAAAATATATATATATTAGTGGTGGGCATAGATTAATTTTTTTAATCTAGATTAATCTTGGAATTAATCTAGATTAAAATGGCTCATTTGAATTCTGCCGAAGGCATTCAGAATATGTGTGCTACCCAAATAATGACTAAAAGTAAGTCTTTGAGAACAGGTTTCTCAAGCCAGGTGGCACATTAGACCAGGGGCTCATCTCCTGTTTCCAAAATGCATCACAAACTTTAATCTCTTCCCGTCCCAATCCCACGAAAAACTGGGGAAAATCCTGCTCCACTCCCGGAAGAATGACTCCCATTCCCTCCCACTCCCGTGTTGTTGTTTTTTTGTTTTTTGCCGATAACTGTCAATTACAGTAAAAATATAGTACAGATCACAGCGTGCCCACCTTATTAGTTGAATAAAAACCCAAAATGTCGTTTTTTGTTATTATATTGAACTGAAAGCCATCTTATGCACAGTGTTGCACAGATTACATTTCATGTAAATCATCCATGCTAACACACACGTCTTCTATTTTTATTTTTAGACATTTCACTCTCTATAGATGGAGTTTCAAGTTTCGCTCAAGTTCACATGAGACCTAAAGCGCATCCTGTTTGCTTAAAAGCGCAACGTTTCGTTGTTATTCTGAGTGCACACAAATAAACGTAGAGTCTTTACAGATTCGAAAGATGTATTAGGCTACTTTTATCTGTATGACCAAGAATTACGGAGATTTTAAGAGCAAGTGAGCACACCGGAGCCTGTCCTGCAGCAAACGCTTCCACACAAACACTTCAATAGCGCACATTCTCTAGGTTAACATCATATTGAGTGGCCATGTAAAGTTGTTACTACATACATCTTTCAGATGAAAAGCCATATTTGAGGTTGATGAATGATAGGTGAGCGTTTGGATGTCCTGCCTGATTGTATTACCACATAGACCAGCCGTTAACAATCTGTCCAGCACGGACTGCGAGCCTCTAGTTCAAGACTCGCTCGCCCCTACAGTGCAATTCTCGGCTAGGTATACATCCGCTAAAATATCAGGGTGAAAGTCATCATAGTGCGTAGTATAGACCCAGCTCCCAACCCAACTTTGAGAATAGATTAACGGCGATATTTTTTTTATCGCCCGATAAGAGTCTCACGTTAACGCAGCACGTTAACGCCGATAACGGCCCACCACTAATATATATTAATGGTATATTCGATATATTTAATAAAGCAGATTGTCTCTGCACAAAATTATCAAAATGTATCAACCAGGAAAATTAGGAAATTCTGCGCTGAAACTGTTACTCATCATGTGCTCAGCCGTGTGACAATGTGATACGTGTGATAAGCATCTTCCCAAATTCGTAATGAGATATATCTGCAAGCTGTTGTCAACAAAAAGAAGCACTGATGTCTTCTTGCGTGTTTCTGCCTAAATAAAAGCTCCATCAACATTCAGAAATGTTAGTATTGTAATTTTACTGTTCTGTAAAATAAAAAAAAAGTAAGACAATAATACTGATATAATTAATTACCCTACAACAGCTGTATTAATACATTTACTATAACATTCACTAATAGTATTCAAATTGGGATCTGTAATATTTTCTAATGTTTTATTTGTACAGAAAAAAATACAAGCCTGATTCAAGAAGGGGGTCTCAAAAAAGGTGATTTTGGCTATTTACTTTATGCAATAGTGGAAAAAAAGGGCAAAATAGGCCTACATGGGGGAGAAAAAAATGCCATGTTCGGTATTCGGCCCAGTGTTTTATTTTGTTTGGCTTCGGCTAAGAAATTTCATTTCTATGCATCCCTAAACAGAAGCTACTGTACATAGTTCACAAATCTATTGCAATGAAATACATAACTGTTAAAAAATAAAAAATAAATAAAACATCTACATTTCGTTTCATTTGTGTAATAAGGAGGGGGGATCACATTTTAGAACAATTTGAATATTTTAATTTAAATATTTAGATTTAGCCTTGCTATACCGCCATGGCCCACTGGGGGGGCCGCGGCCCACAGTTTGGGAAGCACTGGTATACACCATAAAATCATTACATATCTGATATTGGTCTACTTTTGTCATTAGTATTCCGTTTCAGTTATTAAATTGAATAAATAATCTCTCTGCAACAACAATTTTATTTTGATCTACAAATTCTTTATGATTTTGAAATATTCAACAAGTTATTTAATCAAGATAGAGAAGTTTAATAAATGCTATGTAATTTATCATGACTTTACTTTTTACATTTAGATATAAGACTAGATATAAATCTCCCTTCAGTTCATCACATACTTTATTAATTACATTTGTTTTCTGATGTAAATCCGGTGGTTTTGTCGAAAGACTTTTATTTTGGTCTGTTTGTGACGTCATAAGGCTGCGCCGCGCTCCGTCTGTTATTCTGCTGAAGAAAAGTGAGTGGTTTCAACCTTTAAAGTGTTTAAATCAATACAACTCGTTTAGAGAATTGTATGTAACTGCGACATTAAATATTACCCAATATAGCACTTGATGCTTTAAGTAGAAAAGCTGCGTCTCATTTCGTGAATCAGTTTATCATAAACATGAATTCAGTCACTGATGAGTAGTGATGGAGAAACAGAGCTTTTTAAACTGCATTAACTGTTTCTAATCACTCGGATCTGCTGCTCAAATCAATGTAAATGCAAAGAGAAAAACAAACACTAACATGCAGCTACAACCTTTTCAAAACAACTGCAAATGTTTTCATGAAAGTAGAATCAAATCACTTGTATTGTACATACTTACAGACTTATACAGAAGACAATGTGCAGAATACACATACATATACTCAGTACACAAAGTGTACTATTAGACATACTTACAGTTATCAATACACATTATACACAGTATGTACACATCATACATTATGTACACATATACACACAATAGTATGCGAAGGTGCAACAGAGTATACATACTAGAGGTCTTCACGGGTCCCAAAATTCGTACCCGAACCCGAAGAGACCCGTAAATATGCTGCACGGAACCGACCCGGACCCGTATTTTATTTGAAAGTGGGACCCGAACCCGTGCAGACCCGAGAAATGCCTTAAATGTACTACCCGGACCCGACGCGGACCCGACCATTATTCGAAAGTTGGACCCGAACCCGGCTGGGAAGACACAGACCCGACTGCACCCAAAAAAAAAATTGGCATAAACTGTTAACTTAGTTGCCTTCTCACTGACTGCATGCGATGCAATCCTCTTTGCCAATAAATTTCCATCCATGTTAGGCTGTTCCTCTCTCTTGCCGACAGACAGATGCGATGTTCCTGTTTTAGCCGAATCAAACTTTAACAACGCGTCACATGTAATGCACTTAACTGCGCTTACTTTTTTGTTGTCCTTGTCCACAATTTGCATGAAAGAGGTCCAGACAGAAGAGGTGCCGCTGGATTTTACCTCTTTATATTCATTTTGTCTGAGCTTTTTTTTTTACATCACTCATGAAGGAATCCATGATCACCGACCGTCCGCTTGTATTAACTCCGCCCACGCTCAGCTTCTTGCGACTGAGGTCGCGCGCCACGCTGTTTTTTTTACACCTTATTCCCGCTCATACTTTTCTCATCCTAATTTTACAAGTTGCAAGTTACAAAACACACATAAAGTGCCAACTGACACTGATCACTGGCAGGTGCGGTGTTCTCCGATCGACTCGGGTATTACACACAATGTTAAACAGACCCGGGACCCGAAGTAATAGATTGGGACCCGGCTGACCATTTAAAATATAGACCCGAACGGGTCCTCGGGTCTCGGGTCCTCTGTGAAGACCTCTAATACATACATAGGCCAGATACTGTGTTAGAGTTCAAGTTAAAGTGCAGTGCATGGCATATTGTAAAGTATGCTGTAGGGCAGGGGTATTTAACTAAAATGTACAGAGGTCCAGTTAGAGAAAATTTCTTAAAGCAAAGGTCCGGAAGATCATAATGTCTAACTATTTAGTGTGATATATTTCATACTTATATATTTAAGTTTATACTTATATATTTAAGTAGCCTAGTTGTTGTATCAGCATCTGCATGCAATAAATACCTGCCTAATCAAATTAATTCAGAACAATTCAAAAACTTTTGCCTATTTATTGTCATGTTACATAGAAATGAACATATGTGTATGACAGTAGATATGTATAATGTTTTCTCATTAACAAAATAAAAGTAGGGCTGTATTTCAAAATAAGAGAAAATAAATAAAATGTGAAAATTGAGTGCTTAACTTTAGACAAATAAAATAAAGGGAGGAAAAGCTTGAATTTCTCCTTTTCTGTTTTACATCTTGACTCAACAATCGCAACCAATTTTACAAATAATTAATCTCAACACATCTTAACAATTGAACAGTTTTAGAATATCACCACTTTATACCCCTCTTATATCCCACTCCCCCATTTTTTTTTGCTCAGTGGGAGAATTGAGTCTGTCCATTCAGGATTAAATGCTGTATTTTCGCTGTCCACTTTTCTTTTTTTGGAGAACGCCATTTGTTCCTTATTTTATCTCCCTTCCTCCGTCTCCCTCGCCTTTTTCTCAACTTTCTTTCAGTCGTCTGTATCTCTCCTTTTGTTTTCTACATGTATCGCTATATTTCTTTTTCTTTCTTTAGTCTGTCTGCACTCTTTCAAATCGCAATGTTTACCAGACTTGATTGGCTGAGTGGTATCACGTGGGATGGCTTAACTCGCATGCAATTGGTCTGTGCGTTTCCACTACCACTACCGTAAAGACTACAAAAGCTGCGCCGGTTGAAATAGAAGCGCCCCGTCAGGTTTTAAATCATAACCTTATATTTTGGCTGTAGGTCCGGGTCCGTGTGGGATGGCTTCCGGACCGCGGTCCGCCTATTAGTGACCTATGCTGTAGGGTTAATTAGTTCTGACTGTTCATTAGCCTGATAGCCTGAGGGAAAAAAGCTATCCCTCAGTCGGCTAGTGCGGGATCGGATGCTGTGGAGACGTCTTCCTGAGGGCAGCAGAGAGAGCAGACTGTGGGACGGGTGGCTGGAGTCCTTGATGATACTTTGGATGCTGTTTCCAAACCAGGCGGTGATGCAGCCGGTCAGGATGCTCTCCACAGTACAGGTGTAGAAGGATCTGAGGATCCTGGGGCTCATTCCAAACTTCCTCAGCCGTCTCATGAAGAAGAGGCGCTGAAGTAGAACAGTTAATTAATACAGATGGGAACAATCCTTAAATTTACGGAACAAAAACTGTTTAATCAGGTCAAGAAGTTGTGCTTAGAACCTTTAGAATTGCAAGGTAGCAGTTTTTTGATGCAATATTATAAACGTATAACGTGCTGATGTGCCTCTTTAAATTTAACCTACAAATCAGTAAATACCAGGTGTAAATCTTTATACAAAACTTGCATATAATTTGTGTTTTGAGACCTAGTTTTGGTTGTTTTTTATTTATAAGGTGATTTAAGGACATTATCTTTATCATTATATTGTGTTCCTGTGGCTCAGTGGTAGAGCATTGCGTTAGCAGCGCAAAGGTTGTGGGTTCAATTCCCAGGGAACACACATACTGACAAAAAATGTATAACCTGAATGCACTGTAAGTCGCTTTGGATAAAAGTGTCTGCTAAATGCATAAAATGAAAAAACATCTATTGCTCTGACTGACTCCCTCACCAGTGTGCTGACCAAGGGCGTAGGTTTGCTTTCGACATTGGTGGGGACATAAACTCCCACCCCAGTTATAAATAATATAGTGTGCACGCGCGTCAGACAGACGGAACACAGGGAGACAATTAAAAGGCTATTCAGTGCAAAAATATCCAATGTGTTGAAATATCTGTTGTTGAAAGTTAAATTAAGGCTTAAAAGTCAACATGCCGTGCGAGTATTTTATGAGAGAAGGAACGGTTATGGGATTCTGAATATAAATATCAGATGCTTCATAGACGTCTTATTACAGGATAAATAAATGACGCATGACTGTGATCAAAGTCAACACGTGTTCCTGCAGAAAACTACTCTTACCTGTTGGTAACACAGAGTTTGTGTTTTATTCGTCTTTATCTTTATTATTATTTTAATTTTTAATAGAGATTTAAACTATATTCACTATTACAGTGCTTAACAAATTTATTAAAACACATTTATGTAAGGTATTTAACAAATTATGTAAGGTTTGTGCCACTGCTGCTCTAAACTAACTGCATTGGTGATTAGTGGTCAACCGATTAATCGGCACCGATAGTTGATTGCCGCAACTATCGGTTATCGGTAAAAATCCATGCCAATAGTTTTCCGGTTTGCATCTGTTGCTGGAGTGGCTGAGAAGGGTTCGCTGGCATTATACACTACGAGAGCCGCCTCAAGAGGTGGAAATCACTGACCGCACGTGTTGTTTATATTGACATGTGTCACTGCGCACTGCACTGAGCGGAAAACTTCAAATGCCAGTTAAATACAGCCGACAGAAAATCCTGCGGCGGAACAGAGCGCCATTCACTTAGTTTTCTATGAAATTACATTATATTTGTACTAAATCATTGTAAATGTACATAATGACTACACTCTAGGCTATAAATTATGTATTGTGCATTTTTGTGCAAAATGTTTGTCTATTCTGTGGCTCTAATACAGTCTGTATGCTTCATATAGAGAGCTGTAATAGTAATCTATGCCACATCGTTCATTCTAGAAACAAACTTCTGTCCGTTTGGTGATCAAATAAACTGTTTTAGACCGCCATTTGAATTGAATGCAAAGCGTCTGCTGTGTGTGTGTGTGTGTGTGTGTGTGTGTGTGTGTGTGTGTGTGTGTGTGTGTGTGTGAGTGTGAGATAGCTCTGAGTTCTAGACACAGTGCTGCATTTTTCCCTAACTTTTGCTTTTGTGTGACTAACTTTTTCCTAATTATTAGATAATTATCCAGTGTTAAAATAGAAGCAAATAAAGTGTGTGAGTACACATACAATATCCATATGTATGTCATTTTTAATGGTATGGCCTTGTGTAGATATTTAAAGATGGCCATATTTAAGCAGGACTGTTGAAATGAAATGGTAATACTTAACAGTTCATTCGTAGCATTAATGAAAACTGTAGAAGTATTGTTTCTTTTTAGTGTTCATTTCACCATTCACTATTAGCTATTAATAGGCTACATTTTTACATTTTAAAGTTTCTTCTTTTAAAATTAGCAAACTATGAAATAACTTTAATGATCAATATAATAAATAATATTACTATTTTTTTATTCATTTACAAAGTATGGTTTAGTACTGTTACTGCTTTTTTAAAAATAGTAAAGCTCTAGTTTTATTTCAGTATCCATTTAAAAACTATCGGTTGATTAATCGGTATCGGCCAGTGTGATCCAACCTAGCTATCGGTATCAATAAAATCCACTATCGGTCGACCTCTATTGGTGATTACCAAAGTCATGTTTTAGCTTTCTGTATTGGTTAGTCCTCCAATATGTGTAAGCTCTTTAGTAACAATAGTAGGCTATTTCTAATGCTATAATATAATTATTGCTGTTATCTATGAAAGAAAGGCAGAGCGCTTCATGGTGGGTTTTTTCAGATACCCAATTACAGTCAAAAAGTACATAATGGCAGCAAGAATGCAAGCTGTTGCAAGGCATAGGAGGCCAATTTTTGTTATAGTGGGAATTAATACTATTTGGTTGTTTCAGTTTGTTATTTGCCCAATAAATGTCAATAACATTTTTAGATAAAAAAAATTTCGACAGATTCCTAAAATGTTTGTGTTTTCTCTTTATTATGATAGGTGGTCTAATTAATTGTTAAGTACTGTATGCATAGCATTCAGTTGGCACGTTTGTTTGAAAGACATTGGACAGAATGTGGAATAGAGTTTTTTGTCAATAAAATAAAAAAAATTATGAATTTTTTTATCCGATTAATCGAAAGAATAACCGGCCAACTATTCGATTATCAAAATAATAGTTAGTTGCAGCCCTATTGGGTCTGATAAAAGAGTATTATGAAACTTGTATATAATTTGTGTTCTGAGAGCTAGTTTTGGTTGTTTTTGTCTTAACAAGTGATTTAAGGCCATTATCTATTGCTCTGACTGACTCTCTTAAGCTGGGAACACTACACAACTAGCGGAAACATTGTAAGACTGACCACAACACACTTAAAGACTGTTACCATCGACTGGAGCAGACTCTATGACCACAACACACTTGAAGACTGTTATCATCGACTGGAGCAGACTCCATGACCACAACACACTTAAAGACTGTTACCATCGACTGGAGCAGACTCCATGACCACAACACACTTAAAGACTGTCACCATCGACTGGAGCAGACTCCATGACCACAACACACTTAAAGACTGTTCGGTGATGACCAAGATGGCGCCGAGGATGGCAGCCGTGTTGCGTGCTCCGGGAAAACTTTGCAGTTTTTCGTATGTTTTATTTGTTTTTTTGTTGTTTTACATGTTAGATGTTGTTAGTATAACTGTCTCACGATAGAGACACACGATTTGAACATTGGTTCCTCTGTCGCGCAACGCAAACCGGACTTTGAGTTTTTGAATGCCGTGGACTGTTCACAGACACCGCATCAGAGCCCTTTGTGTGGGTTGCGAATCGAGAGACGCACGACGCCGAAAAAGAGGAAAAGAGCTGGCGTTCTCGTCAGACTGAGACGCCGTGCTTTCCGACCTCCTCTTCCAACCATTTTACTGGCCAACGCTCAGTCACTGGATAACAAACTCTGTGAACTGCGTCGCGCGCATCTCATACCAACGAGAAACAAGGGACAGCTGTGTTATTTGCCTCACAGAAACCTGGATGTCTGCGATGGTTCCAGACTCAGCCATCGAGCTCACGGGCTTCTCCGTGCACCGCCGGATAGAACAAAGGAGCTCACAGGAAAAGCAGAGGCGGGGTGTTTGTTTCTATATCAACAACTCATGGTGTAATGAAAGGAACATACACTCTATTCAATCCTTCTGCTCCCCTGATCTGGAATTTCATACGCTTCTGTGTCGACCGTTCTGGCTACCGAGGGAATTTACAGCCATGATAATCACGGCTGTTTATATCCCCCCCCAAGCCAACACATACCAGGCACTCAAGGAACTGTACAGGAATATAAGTGAGCAGGAAACCACGCACCCAGATGCAGCTTTTGTTGTCACAGGGGACTTTAATAAAGCCAACTTCAGAACAATAGCTCCAAAATACTTTCAACACGTCACCATCAACACGCGTGGAGATTGTACACTCGACCATTGTTACTCCCCCTTCCGGGACGCATACAAGTCCCTCCCCCGCCCACCTTTCGGCAAATCGGATCACTCTTCCGTTCTGCTCCTGCCTGAGAGGAGGTGAGTACCCTGACTAAATGGTGTCAGGAGAACCACCTCTCACTCAACATCGACAAGACCAAGGAGCTGGTGGTGGATTACAGGAGACAGAGCAGAGAACACACACCCATCACCATCGACAAGACACCTGTGGAGCGGGTGAGCAGCTTTAAGTTCCTCGGCGTTCACATCTCCGAGGATCTCACATGGTCTGCTCACACAGATGCAGTGCTGAAGAAGGCACATCAGCGTCTCTTCTTCCTGAGATGGCTGAGGAAGTTTGGAACGAGCCCCAGAATCCTCAGGTCCTTCTACACCTGCACTGTGGAGAGCATCCTGACCTGCTGTATCACCGCCTGGTTTGGAAACAGCACCGCTGGCAACCGCAGGGCTTTGCAAAGGGTCGTGCGAACTGCCCGCCACATTGTTGGAGGTGAGCTTCCCTCCCTCCAGGATATCTACACCAGGCGGTGTACAAGGAAAGCCCGGAGGATTATCAAAGACTCCAGCCACCCGTCCCACAGACTGCTCTCTCTGTTGCCCTCAGGGCGACGTTTCCGCAGCATCCGATCCCGCACTAGCCGACTGAGGGACAGCTTTTTCCTCAGGCTATCAGGCTAATGAACAGTCACAAATAACTCACCTACATCACACTCCCACTCACACAACATGCCATGCACTGCACTTTAACACAGTTCAACTGGACTACACGCACACACTGCACTAACACAACCTATCTGCTATCACTGGACACCATACAATGCACATCCACGACACTGCATATGAATAATCTGTTGCACCTTTGCACATCTATCTGCTGCTCAACCAATCTGCTGTTAATTTATAATCTGTTGCACCTCACATTATTACTATGCATAGACTACATTATGTATAGATACTGTACATAATGTAGATGTGCCCATACGGTGTATAATGTGTCGCTGATAATTGAGTGTGTCTTTATAGTACACTATGTGTACTGAGTATATGTATGTGTATTTTGCACATTGTCTTCTGTACAGTCTGTAAATATGTACTGTCCATATGTAAATTGTTGTTGTTTTTTTTGCACTGTCTGGAGCACTGTAAATGCTCCAGTGCAGTTTTTTTTTTGCACTGTCTGTCCATATGTAAATTGTTTGTTGTTTTTTTTGCACTGTCTGTCCATATGTAAATTGTTGTTGTTTTTTGCACTGTCTGGAGCACTGTAAATGCTCCAGTGCAGTTTTTTTGCACTGTCTGTCCATATGTAAATTGTTTGTTGTTTTTTTGCACTGTCTGTCCATATGTAAATTGTTGTTGTTTTTTTTGCACTGTCTGGAGCACTATAAATGCTCCAGTGCAGTTTTTTTGCACTGTCTGTCCATATGTAAATTGTTTGTTGTTTTTTTTGCACTGTCTGTCCATATGTAAATTGTTGTTGTTTTTTTTGCACTGTCTGGAGCACTGTAAATGCTCCAGTGCAGTTTTTTTGCACTGTCTGTCCATATGTAAATTGTTTGTTGTTTTTTTTGCACTGTCTGGAGCACGCTCATAAGAATTTCACTCACCAAGGCACTTGTGCTGTGGTGATGTGACAATAAAAGTGATTTGATTTTGATTTGATTTGACTGTTCCCATCGACTGGAGCAGACTCTATGACCACAACACACTTAAAGACTGTTACCATCGACTGGAGCAGACTCTATGACCACAACACACTTAAAGACTGTTCCCATCGACTGGAGCAGACTCTATGACCACAACACACTTAAAGACCGTTACCATCGACTGGAGCAGACTCTATGACCACAACACACTTAAAGACCTTTACCATCGACTGGAGCAGACTCTATGACCACAACACACTTAAAGACCATTACCATCGACTGGAGCAGACTCTATGACCACAACACACTTAAAGACCGTTACCATCGACTGGAGCAGACTCTATGACCACAACACACTTAAAGACCGTTACCATCGACTGGAGCAGACTCTATGACCACAACACACTTAAAGACCGTTACCATCGACTGGAGCAGACTCTATGACCACAACACACTTAAAGACCGTTACCATCGACTGGAGCAGACTTTATGACCACAACACAAGACTCTATGACCACAACACATTTAAAAACTGTTACCATCGACTGGAGCAGACTCTATGACCACAACACACTTAAAGACTGTTACCATCGACTGGAGCAGACTCTATGACCTCAACACACTTAAAGACTGTTACCATCGACTGGAGCAGACTCTATGACCACAACACACTTAAAGACTGTTATCATCGACTGGAGCAGACTCTATGACCACAACACACTTAAAGACTGTTACCATCGACTGGAGCAGACTCTATGACCACAACACACTTAAAGACTGTTACCATCGACTGGAGCAGATTCTAGTGTTTGACAGTCAGAGAGGAGCACAAACCTAATGAATGAGTCATTACACGACACACTTAACGACTGCAGGTCACAACTGGACAAATTCTGCTAAACCAAAAGAAAGAAAAAAAAAAAACACAAAAACCACAGCATCTATCCTCGCTCACTCAGCCGCTCGCTCCACCAAATACAACACCAGTGATTTTACCTATTGTAACATTAAGGTGTGTTTTACTTTTCTTAGTTTGTACTTAATATAACAGAACACATTAGCTTTCCTGCTATGTTGGTCTTCCTAGTAAATGTGTCTTGAATATGTTTTTGCATTAAGTCTGATGCTTCCCTTTCTTTTTGGAATTATTTATTGAGTAGACGCATTTGTCTTTTTAGTTCCCTTAATTATAACATTTCTAGCACTATTTTTAAATGTTTAGTCATGCAACAATATCTCATGTATATCTGAAATCAGGGATTAAAAATGTATTGGTTCTAAGTAAAAACGGTATTCGTTACATTTCCCGAGCTTAGAACGAAATAAAACATTACTTAATAAATTCAAGGCACTGTAATTTCCTCATCCAATTGACACAACTATTTTATATAGGCTAATTTACACACATATATATATATATATTATACTATACTAACCAAAATTATAAACACTACACTTAGGCCAGTCTAAGGCACACCTGTGCAATAATTATGCTGTCTAATAAGCATCTTGATATGCCACACCTGTGAGGTGGATGGATTATCTCGGCAAAGGAGAAGTGCTCACTAACACAGATTTGAGAACAATATTTGAGAGAAATATGCCTTTTGTGTATATAGAAAAAGTCTTAGATCTTTGAGTTCAGCTCATGAAAAATGGGTGCAAAAACAAAAATGTTGCCTTTATAATTTTGGTTTTGTTAGTCTAGCTAGCCTATTTGTAATTAAGTTGAATTAAGAACAAAACTTTTGGACTGCAGATCGAAATAAAAGCATTCTTGGTAATCTTTAAATGAGAGAAATCACTGACATTATTTCGGCTATACTTTCTTCGACTGCAGAAAAAAACTAAACCATTTAATTTGCAATGTTAACTTATAATTAAAAGAAAGACAAGAAGTAAATCACAAAAAGAACAATCAAGGTTTTTCTTGTAATCAATGAAAAATATTGCAAAATTAGACAAATTAATGCTGAATGATGTTTGACAGTGAACACATCTCCTGCAAAGCTGCATACAATCGCTGGTGTCAGTCGCAATTATTAAACGTGTTTAAATAAATATTTGTGAAAATGACTGGCAACGACTGGTTCTTGAATTCTAAGATTATAATATTTAGACACCACACGCTATGCGTTTTTTCTGCCGACTGCAAACAGCAACTGAGCCCTGGAACAGACCCGGTCTGACTGGGAACGATCAGCTGCCAATATCTAATTCCATTCATAATCGGCCTGACAATCGTGTAGTGTGTTCTCCGCTTTACTAGTGCAATGACTACTGAACCAGGGATCTGATTGAGATGCACCTAGAGATTAAGTTTGGATTTAATTTTCTCTCTGTTAACTATTCTCATCTTAAACAGGACAAAGTGTCCAAAAACACAGAAGAACTCCTGAAGCAGCTGAGATCCATGTGACACACTGTTGTAAAGATGGCGTTTATTAAAGAGGAGAGTGTAGACATGAAGATTGAAGAAACATTCAGAGTCAAACATGAAGATACTGAGACACAAACAAAGATGGAGTTTATTAAAGAGGATTGTGAAGACGTGAAGATTGAAGAAACATTCAGAGTCAAACATGAAGATACTCAGACACAAACAAAGATGGAGTTTATTAAAGAGGATTGTGAAGACATGAAGATAGAAGAAACATTCAGAGTAAAACATGAAGATACTGAGACACAAACAAAGATGGAGTTTATTAAAGAGGAGAATGAAGACATGAAGATAGAAGAAACATTCAGAGTCAAACATGAAGATACTGAGGAACAAACAGGTTAGTTTCATTCTCAAAGCTGAACTCACTCATTTGATCCTTATTAAAATCTCTACAAAAATTAGTGTTATTGTTGAAGAAACTCATATGACTGTTGTATTTAATGTGGTTTAATTTGTCATGGAGCGGGTCGGACAGATGTTGAGATCATATGATCACACAAAAGCTGTGTTCGACTAAACGTGGCGCTGCGCAAATCGATTGAAATCTGACTTGAAGCAGTGCAAGCCTGTTAGAAATTTTGTCTGACTTGAGACGGTGGCGACGCCACGTGACAACTATTTCATGATTGGCCAGATTCACCACATGACAGCGATCACGTGTGTTTCGAGTATTCTAACATCCTCAATTTCAATAGTGTAGTAGTCAAATCTGTTTGGTTTTTAACAGTAAAAGCTTTTTACTGTAGTCGCAATAAGGGGTGTCATGCTCATGATTTTTGAGGGGCACGTTGGGGGTTCATGCTTGTCATGTGACGCATAGCATTTTATACACAAAATAAACTCTTTTCAAATTTGATGCCTGCTACAGGTCTCAAAACAGTTGGGACGGGGTATGTTAACCATGGTGTAGCATCTCCTCTTCTTTTCAAAACAGTTTGAAGACGCCTGAGCATCGAGGTTATGGAGTTTTGGTGTGGGAATTTGGTCCCATTCTTGCCTGATATAGGTTTCCGGCTGCTGAAGAGTTCGTGTTGGTCGTCTTTGACCTATTTTTCGTTTAATGATGTTAAACCAAATGTTATCTATAGGTGAACGATCTAGACTGCAGGCAGGCCAATTCAGCACCCGAACTCTTCTACTACGAAGCCATGCTGTTGTAATAGCTGCAGTATGTGGTATTACATTGTCCTTCTGAAATATACAAGGCCTTCCCTGAAATAGACGTCGTCTGGAGGGAAGCATATTCAATTCAAGATTATTTGTATAAAGTTTTTTACGATACAATTGTTTCAAAGCAGCTTTACAGGAATTTAAGTTTCTACAATATATTTATATACTGTAGAAACTTAATATATTTAACTTATGGCAAAATTTGGTAATTCTGTATATTGTCTGAGGGTTGGCATCATCTCTTCTAAGGTGTTTGGTCATCTCAGATCATTTAAGGGTTGGATCCAGACTGAAGCTTGTGTAATTCCTAGGCAGAAGCAGAGAAACAAATAGAGACATAATTAGCATAGCTGTTGTTTCATACAAGCAAAAATGATTTGTTCAACCCAAGCTAGAGAATAATAATGTGCGTTTGATCCTATACAGTATAACTGCAGTACAAGATTATGAGATGCATTATATGAATGCTTGGCTAAAGAGATGTGTCATTAATCTAGATTCAAAGAGAGGGAGTGTGTCTGAACCCCGAACGTTATCAAGAAGGCTATTCCAGAGTTTGGGAGCCAAATATGAAAAAGCTCCACCTCCTTTAGTGGACTTTGCTATCCTAGGTACTACCAAGATAGAGATTCCTCTTTTTCGCCGCCGACGCCGAAAAAGAGGAAAAAGAGCTGGCGTTCTCGTCAGACTGAGACGCCATGCTTTCCGACATCCTCTTCGAACCATTTTACTGGCCAACGTTCAGTCACTGGATAACAAACTCTGTGAACTGTGGGCGCGCATCTCATACCAACGAGAAACAAGGGACTGCTGCGTTATTTGCCTCACAGAAACCTGGATGTCTGCTATGGTTCCAGACTCAGCCATCGAGCTCACGGGCTTCTCCGTGCACCGCTCGGATAGGACGAAAGAGCTCACAGGGAAAAGCAGAGGTGGGGGTGTTTGTTTCTATATCAACAACTCGTGGTGTGACGAAAGGAACATACACTCTATTAAATCCTTCTGCTCCCCTGATCTGGAATTTCATACGCTTCTGTGTCGACCGTTCTGGCTACCGAGGGAATTTTCAGCGATCATAATCACAGCTGTTTATATACCCCCCCAAGCCAACACAGACCAGGCACTCAGGGAACTGTACAGGAATATAAGTGAGCAGGAAACCGCGAACCCAGATGCAGCTTTTATTATCACGGGGGACTTTAATAAAGCCAACTTCAGAACAATAGCTCCAAAATACTTTCAACACGCCACCACTCAACACGCATGGAGATCGTGATACCGACCATTGTTACCCCTTCCGGGACGATACAAGTCCCTCCCCGCCCACCTTTCGCAAATCGGATCACTCTTCCGCTCTGCTCCTGCCTGCTTATAGGCAGAAACTGAAACGTGAAGCACCCGCCTCAGGACAATACAATGCTGGTCGGACCAATCGGACTCTACACTTCAGGACTGTTTTGATCACGTGACTGGGACATGTTCCGGCAGCGCCTGATGACGACATTGAGGCGTATTCAGATTCCGTAACATGTTTCATCAGGAAGTGTATAGATGATGTAGTTCCGACCAAAACAATTTGTATCTACCCCAACCAAAACCGTGGATTAACAGCGATGTTCGATCAGCCTTGTCAGCGGACATCTGCCTTTAACCGGAAACACTGACGATCGGAACAAGCCAGTTACGATCTCAGGAGATCCATCAAAGCAGCCAAACGAATATATAAAACAAAGTTGAAGAACACTTTCAACAACAATAACCAAGAAGCATGTGGGCAGGGCATTAACAACATCACAGGCTTTAAAGGAATAAACCAGCTACTGTGAACATTGCCGCCTCTCTGCGGACGAGCTCAACACCTTTTATGCTCGTTTGAGGCTGATAACACCGCCCACACAGAGGCGCTCACCACGACTGCTGCAGAAGAGGTGAGTCCACTCACGCTTTCTGTCGCGGATGTAACCCGATCCTTCAAGCGGGTGAACATCCGTAAAGCCGGCCCAAATGGTATACCAGGCCGTGTGCTCAAAGCATGCGCTTTCCAGCTAGGGTTTTACAGATATTTTCAATCTGTCCCTCTCTCTGCCTGTGGTTCCCGCATGCTTCAAAAAATCCACCATTGTGCCCATACCTAAGAAAAATAAAATCACATGCTTAAATGACTGGAGGCCCGTTGCTCTGACACCCATCTTCAGCAAGTGTTTTGAGAGACTCATCAGAGACCACATCTGCTCTGTGCTGCCTGCTTCACTGGACCCACTACAATTTGCATACCGCAGTAACCGTTCCACAGACGATGCTATTGCCTTCACCCTGAACACTGCTCTCTCCCACCTGGAAAATAAGAACACCTATGTGAGGATGCTGTTCGTGGATTATAGTTCGGCATTTAACACCATAGTGCCTGCCACACTGGTTGCGGCTCAGACTCTAGGACTGAACAGATCTCTGTGCAGCTGGATCCTGGACTTCCTGACAGGCAGAAGTCAGGTGGTCAGAATGGGCAACAACACATCATCTCCTGATCCTCAACACTGGTGCACCGCGGTGCGTCCTCAGCCCACTCCTGTACTCCTGTACACATGACTGTACAGCTACACACAGCTCCAATGTCATCATCAAATTTGCTGATGACACAGCGGTGATGAAGGCCTGATCACCGACAGCGATGAGACTACAGAGAGGAGGTGAGTACCTGACTAAATGGTGTCAGGAGAACCACCTCTCACTCAACATCGACAGACCAAGGAGCTGGTGGTGGATTATAGGAGACAGAGCAGAGAACACACACCCATCACCATCGACAAGACACCTGTGGAGCGGTTGAGCAGCTTTAAGTTCCTCGGCGTTCACATCACTGAGGATCTCACATGGTCTGCTCACACAGATGCAGTGCTGAAGAAGGCACATCAGCGTCTCTTCTTCCTGAGATGGCTGAGGAAGTTTGGAACAAGCCCCAGAATCCTCAGATCCTTCTACACCTGCACTGTGGAGAGCATCCTGACCGGCTGCATCACCACCTGGTTTGGAAACAGCACCGCTGGCAACCGCGGGAGCTCTGCAAAGGGTCGTGCGAACTGCCCGCCACATTGTTGGAGGTGAGCTTCCCTCCCTCCAGGATATCTACACCAGGCGGTGTACAAGGAAAGCCGGAGGATTATCAAAGACTCCAGCCACCCGTCCCACAGACTGCTCTCTCTGTTGCCCTCAGGAGGACGTCTCCGCAGCATCGATCCGCACTAGCCGACTGAGGACAGCTTTTTCCCTCAGGCTATCAGGCTAATGAACAGTCAGAAATAACTCACCTACATCACCTCCTTCTCACACAACATGCCATGCACTGCACTTTAACACAGTTCTACGGACTACATGCACACACTGCACTCACATCTGCTATCACTGGACACCATACAAAAGCACATCCACGACACTACATATGCATAATCTGTTGCACCTTTGCACAACTATCTGCTGCTCAACCAATCTGCTGTTAATTTATAATCTGTTGCACCTTCACATTATTACTATGTATAGACTACATAATGTATAGATAGTGTACATAATGTAGATGTTACTTATACGATTGTATAATGTGTAGTTGATAACTAAGTATGTCTTTATAGTACACTATGTGTACTGAGTATATGTATGTGTGTTTTTGCACATTGTCTTCTGTACACTCTGTAAATATGTACTGTCCATATGTAAATTGTTGTTTTGCACTGTCTGGAGGGCCTCGTCAATTTCACTCACCGAGGCACTTGTGCTGTGGTGATGTGACAATAAAGAGATTTGATTTGATTTGAGTCCAGAGTTTTGTGACCTTGGGGAGGCGGGTTAGATTGTAGTGTGATCGAAGACTAGTTGATGCAGGATCTAAACCATTTAGGGCCTTATAGGTAAATAATAACATTTTGTAACTGATACGGGACTTAATAGGTAACCAGTGCAGAGATTGTAAAATTGGGGTAATATGATCATATTTTCATGACCTGGTAAGGACTCTAGCCGCTGCATTTTGTACTATCTGTAGCTTGTTTATTGAAGATGCAGGACAACCACCTAGTAGTGCATTACAATAGTTTAAATAAATAAAGTGATTCTCAATTTGTCCAGAATTGTGCTGCTCTAGTTTACATGTTGTTTATTAGCCTACTGCATATAATTAATTAAAATAAGTTTCATTTCATAAATGATAAGTTGATTTGAAAATGCACCTACATTTTTGCATTTTGTGTTTTCAGTTGAATAAAAGACTATTTTCCCTATATATTTCATCATTGAGATTAAAAAAAACAAGTCTAAAAATCTTGTCTCGTTCTCTTGAACCCAGTCTCGTGTCCTATCTCGTGGGATAAGTGTCTCGTCACACCCCTAGTTAATAATATTGAAGCGGTTCTTCTGCTACAGGTTTGTTCAATAATTTAGTGGTGTAAGAAAAAGTGATGAAGGCGTTGAAAATCTTAATGAAGATGTTTATTGCAGCATAGCATTGACAAAGTACATGTTGTACCTTGAAGTACCTGAAGTTGCTCCTGTTGTACTGTAGTCTGTATGTTAATTAAGTTCTGACACTCCTTTGTCTGAGGTGATTCTCAGTGTTCCACACCTGCTCCACTTCTACAATTGGTGACCATTTTGCTCAGGATGTGATCATCCCAAATGATCTACAAACAACATAATTGTTGACTTTCTTCTTCTATATAATAATTAAGCCATTTTGGGAAATGAGCATGATCAAACATATATTGTGGAGTGGAATCTGGGTCGAGGCACACAATAGATTCTTACAGTCCCCTCTCTGATGCTCTTGGCACAAAAGAAGCATCACATCCACTCCCTTACACAGATTACACCTCCCTTCCTGGGTAGGTGCCCAGTGGCGGTGAAGCCCTGTTTTAGGTTGTCCCCTCTGGCCAAAGGAAATCTTCCCTGTCAATTAGTCATCACCTCGTGCACACTGGTTATCGCTCCATCCAATTAAGCAAAATTTATCATAGAGACTTTTCTCAAATTTGGCAAAATGGTTTGGGAGAGGAGCACTTGAGAACCATAACAGCAAAATGGATTTTCTAAATGTACTAAATATTATAACAGTACTGTGGGATTACAAATTGTATTTAAATGTTTAATTTAGATTCTTATTATTCACTTCCTGACTCAATGTATAACTGTGCTTTGTCTCAATCAAGTCATGTTGATTGGCAGAGATTCAAAGAACCCCTGGCCCAGACGTTGATTCGTTAGGTTGATTGGATCAGTGTCTATCTTTCGGAGCCCCCTGGCCCAGACGTGGATTCGTTAGGTTGATTGGATTAGTGTCTATGCATTTGATTATGTTGATGAGATTAGAACCACGGGAAGTTTGGTAACAAACTAACGCCTCCCTCATGTGCTTGCTTTGTTTGAATTTGTCTCCACCTCCAAGAATCCCTCCTCCAAAAATGCCTATAAAATAACCTTGTAAAGTTACTTAAGATTGAGATTTCAATGACTACAGATACCAACAGCTTGTGTTCTCAATAAAGAATCCTGCAGACGATCCAATCCGAAGTCTCCTGGTCTTCTCTTCTGAGTTTCCTACACTTTAGAAGAACCAAGTTCACAACAGATGGTGCCGTGACTCGGATAGAGTTCCAGCTTCCTCACCTGAAAACTTCAAGCTCAAACAAAGATCTGCATCCAGACTGCATCTTTTGGAATCCAGCGAAAGTTCAAGCTGAACAAAGATTCCCAGACGGAATTTTTCTCTCAACCAAGGGTTGTGGTGAGTGCTGTCTCTAATCCAAAAGAACCTAAGACCAGTACAGATGTTGTATCCTCTGTGCCGTCAGAGAAGAGTTAACATACATCTGTAGGGTTTGTTTAACTAAGTTTATCCTCTAAAGTTTTCTTTTAGAGATGAAAGTTATCCTCTGTTCTTTCAGGCAGGGAAGATTTGGCATTACGTGCTAAAAATTGGTTATCCTCTGTTTCAGGCAGGGAAGTTTAGCATCATGTGCTAAAAATTGGTTATCCTCTGTTTCAGGCAGGGAAGATTTGGCATTACGTGCTAAAAATTGGTTATCCTCTGTTTCAGGCAGGGAAGGTTAGCATTTCGTGCTAATAATTTTGGTTTATATTCTCTGTTCTTGTAGGCAGTGAAGTTAAGTGTGAAGTGTTGGTAATTTGGAAAGTTAACAATAGTTAAGCTTTTTTAACAAGTGTACCCTCTGTTGATCAGAGAAGTTTTTTTTAGTTTTTTTGTTTAGTGTTTGTTTGTGTGGTACAGAAGAAACTTACAAAATGGTTAGAAGGAATGCTAGGCTGATTCCAACCACAGAAAAGATTGGTCTTGCGACTCCTTTGTGGTCAGATAGTGAATTCAAAACGCTGTTAGGGGAACAAATGGACCTAATAGTCACTGAAAAAGTTAGACAAGAACTAAGCATGAAATATGAGATTCATCCAGACAAGACTTGGTCGGTAGATGAGTGTAAAAGGTACTAGGAGCAAGTATTCGTAAGAACAATGTGAAAGGCATTATCTGTTGGCACAGAGAATTCAGTGTAACACTAGCTACACAACAGTCTCAGCGTAACTCAGAGCTAGAGAAACAGAACAATGAACTCCGTGCTAGAGTATCCACTTTGACTAAGAAATTGAACCTCAAGAAAGCTGCAGCAAAAACTGATGTGGAAGTTAGTCAGCCTGATAACATTTACCCTGATTTACAAGCGTTCTTTGAAACAGATGTAGCTCTCCAATCAGTAACTGATGTGCCTGTAAATTCAGTCAATGTGTGTGGTGCTAGGAGAAGATCTCAGGGAATTGAGGAAACTGATAGTGTTCCTCTCAATTCTTCTGTTGTGCAAATACAAACTGTTGTCAAAGCTTTATGTCCTAAAGATATAGAGAGACTATCTCAGAGTTTACCGTCAGCACACACACATTTTTCTGAATTTAGAAGAACATTGATCAGTAAAATGCGTCTTTATGACATGTCGTTGGCAGAAGTCACGCAGCTGATGTCACAAATTCTAACTGAATCTGAATTCAACAGTTTTGAATCTGCTGTTACTTCTGAACTGCGAAATGCCAGTAAGGGTGATTTAAGAGAAGGTATTTTGAAAATCCTAAAGAATATCTTAGGACCCAAAATAGATTGGTCTAGAATTACTACCTGTGTGCAAAGGAAAGAAGAAACTGTGAGTGAATATACTGAGAGATTTTGTCAGTCAGCTGTAATCTACAGTGGAATTGTTGATGACCCTGAAAGTGTGCTAGATGACAAGGGACCCTGGTTCGTATCTGGTCAGATGGCCTTGTGGCGAATAAAGAAAAGCTTTACCATTCTTAGATCTAACTTGGTCTAACAGAACTCTCAGAAGTAACCTAGACAGGTTAGCTACATGGGAAAGAGATGCTGATGTCAAGGCAAAAGTAAGAGTAGCAGCAGCTACGTTTAACACGAAACAAGACAATAGATGGTCTAAAGAAAGCAAATGCAAATACTGTGGAAAATTAGGACATTGGGAGAAAGAGTGTAGGAAGAAGTTGCAAGATAGTAAAAGAAATGCTATGCATAATTCTGCTCCTTCTCAGCCTGCCGACAACCCTGAAGTAGTTCCACCAGTGACCACTGAAACTGTGGGACAGCTAGTTCAGGCTCTTCTAAGAGCACAACAAGACCAGGAAAAAACTAATTGTTGGGGCTGTGAGTAGCTACCTTTCCCCTGTAATCCAACACAATGACCAAGAATTTTTGTGAAAGGTAGCATAAAAAGAAGAGAGATTTTTGCTTGATACAGGTGCAGAAATTACAGTAATTCCTACAAAATTGGCACAAGGTTTAAACATCCCATACAAAGAAAACCAAACTTTGTTTAACTGGTGTAATAGGTGAAGATTCTGTTTTCTATGAAACTCCGCCCATAGAGATACAATTTGGCCCCAAAACTCTGACTACAAAATTGCTATGCGCTTCATTAAATACAGGTGCAATTTTAGGCATGGATCTTCTGAGACAAATAAATCTAACTTTAGACATGTCCTCAGAATCTACTAGCATAAAAATTTCCTCAGCACAGATTTCTACCAATAATGCAACCCCTCCCGAGTATGCTTTCTTACAGAATCATCCAATTTGGGCTAAAGACAAGGATGATTGTGGGTTGTTGACAGGTGTAGAACCAGTTAAATTGACAGGAACTCCACCTCCGGTCACCAAACAATATCCGATTAATAAGGAAGCTATACAGGGAATCAAACTTATTGTAGAAAATTTGCTGACGCAAGGAGTGCTAGTTAAAACTGTTGAAAACTCTGTTCTTCTAAAGTGTAGAAAACTCAGAAGAGAAGACCAGGAGACTTGGATTCGATCGTCAGCAGAATTTCTTTATTCTATGACATGTGTTGTTATCTGCAGTCATCGAAGATCTCAACTTAAGTCATTTTACAGGGTATCTTTATAGTCAGGATTGGAGGAGGGACTTTTTAGGTTGAGACAAAACATCAAAGCTGAGGGCAATAAACCTAACGAATCCACATCTGGCCAGGACAAAGTCATTTGCAGAATAAAGGTTCAATCTCTCAGTAGTCATTGATCTCATTGACAAAAGGCACAGCTGTCCCAAGCCCAAATGGTCAGGAAACAATCTCAAGCACCTTTGCCTTGCCCGACACCTCTTAGTCAGGACGTGAGTTCAAATCAAACATAGAATAACATTTGTGATCCTTCAATCCCTCTTTGAGAGTTCTAATAACTCTCACAAAAATACAAATTTAGACACTTAAAGTTAATTCTTGTAACTTGTAATCGTTACAGGCACATTGTACATGTTCTGTGTTGCTTATATGTAATTGCATGCTGACACAGAAACAAAACATGCAATTAGGGTCCGTGAAGATTTTTACGGTAATAATCTTTTCTGGTTGGAACTGTCATTTCCTTGTGAGAGGCGTCATTGCTGACAGAAACACTTGATACTGTGGATGCATAGATAATGCATAAGTAGGAGAAACAACAGCAGAATTGCTATTTCCTTGATCCACAGCCAGGGTTTACCTAACAAGTTTCGAACCATGAAGAATTATCTTCAGTCATCTGGCGTAATTTTTCTGAAAGACCAAGAATGTCTTGTTGGATTTTGTTCAAGTTCTCTGTTGGATCCATTAACCCGATTCTGACTTGATCGAGGGCTGGTAGGACATAAACCAGGGTGCACCTGCCATTGAATTGGCTGGGTAGGATGCTGTAGACAGAAGTCCCACATAACCACAAAGTGCCAGTCGGTGGAGGAATCATACACCACTGATTTATGGCAAAAGTTTCGGTAGGGATGGGTTCCGTAGAGACACTCTTTTAAATCATTCTCCTCTTTCGTATCTGATGTAGTAACGTACACATCGAATTCGGTTCTTCTTTCAATCACAAAGCTGCAACGTTCACAAGGAATTTCACCCAGTGTAGTCGATGCTGGAGCATGATTTTCCATGCACCAATAGAACATCCTTGGCATGAGTAGATCTGTCATGATGGGAGTAGCTGAAGTTAGGTTGCAGGATGGTAGTCCAGGAATGCAACACGACGAAGCTGGAGGAATTACGTTGTGACATGTATCCTTGTTGTGTAATCCACTGGTATGATGATCGAATAAGGTACACGTGTCACATTTGGAGATAGGGTGTGCCACCCATGGGATTCCTGCTCCTACTGAAGGTGCGTGCGGCATGCAAACATTCTTTCCAGCAAACAAGGCATTTCTTGACATATTCATCAGCTCTGAATATGTTGTTTCTGGGGTCTACACTTTGCGTGATGTCCATGATGGTTAATAGTACGAAAATCTTGATCATGTTGATGGATGACTGAAGTTCCCGTATGTGAGTCTCTGCGTTGTGTATTTTTTTTCTTTTTCTTGTGTGATAGTTGGCTCGTGATGGGTCTAGTTGTTTTCTAGAGGTTGTGGCTTTATCCGCAGGTGAGAAGGGTGGTGCATATGGATCTCAGGACAGCCATCAAATGGTATCTGCACAGAGGAAGAAAGAAACACAAACAAGAGAGAACTAACGGCACAGAGCAGTATTTGTAGAGTCTGCATACATTAGGGTTGTATCCTCTGTTCAAAATATAGTCTGCTATGGTTGTTCCTTCTTTCCTATTTCTTAATTCCTCGACACCTAAAGAACAGTGAGGAAAGGATGGACTAATGGAGGAAAGGCCTATGAGGAAATCTTCACCTCAGGGTTGGCCCCAAGCCTGTTGCTTTCGGTTCTTCCCTGGGCTCCTCACTGGTTCTTGTGTCTGCCCTATCCTATCCCTGCAGGGGAGGAACAACCTTAATATGTGACACATGAGTCCAAGTTTTCCTTCCTGACACAATACTGCAGCTGCTGTAATCAACATCACTTGATGTGGTCCGTACCACTTAGGCTCTAATGGCTTGTTTTTGAATGTCTTTATCATGACCCATTGACCTGGGACGATTGTGTGTCCCCCTTCTGGTGGAGTCTGCCAACACGACTCAACTCTCTCTTTGGCACTCTGCACTGCCTTTGTGAGGTTTTCACAGTAGCGATCAGGGCATCTGAAGCAATGTGCACATCAGCATTTCTAAGATCAATCACACCTGGCATCTGCATTGGGCGTCCAGTAATAATCTCATGAGGCTCAGTCCTACTGATCTGTTAGGTGATGCTCTCATACTACACAGTACTGCGGGCAGTGCTTCAACCCATGGTACTCCTTCATGATGCATTTTGCTTAGCCTGGTTTTGATTGTTCTGTTTGATCGTTCAACCTGTCCTGATGCTTGTGGCCTATAGGGACAGTGAAGGTTCCACTTAATCTTCAACATTCTAGACACTTCCTTGACTACCTGTCCTGTGAAGTGGGTACCTTGATCTGAGTCAATGCAATCTGGTAATCCCCATCTGGGAATGAAATCAGTGACAAGACATTTAGCAGTATGTGCAGCTGTAGCACGCCCTGTTGGATAAGCTTCTACCCATCTTGAGAACTTGTCTATTACTACCAAAACGTCAGTTTTTCCTTTACAAGGGCAACGATATGTAATCAACTTGCAGGTGACGAAATGGCCCTGGTGGAGCTGGGGTATGTGCTGCTGGTGTAATGGTTGCTGGTACATCATTATTTTTCTGACATGTAACACATCTCTTGACTGTTTCAGTGGCTGCGTTTGAATTTTGGATTCCACCATTGATTTGAGAACCTGTGATTCATCGTTGCTGGACCACTATGACCCAAACTGTGTATTTGTTGAGCCAAATATGGCAACAGTGATTCGGGAGCAACATACTTTCCCCTTTGGTCCAGCAGCCGGATGAATCCACAGTGGCTCCTTTGTCTAACCATGTCCATGCTTCATATAGAGGAACGTTATACAGATCAACGATTGATTCAGGAGGTAGAATTATCTTCTGTGCTGTACTACCTGAACACACTTGTACAGTTGCATAGAAACAAGCCTGTTTAGCCGCTACATCAGCAAGAGCATTACCTTTAGCTTCCGTAGTATTAGTTGTGAGATGTGCTTTCACTTTGATCACTGCTAATTTCTTTGGGAGTTTCTTGGCAAACATTAAATCTTTCACTAATCCAGCATGCTTAATGGGGATCCAGCAGAAGTTAGAAATTTTCTGGTTTGCCAAATGACACCAAAATCATGAATTACCCCAAAAGCATACCTGGAATCTGTGAATATTTAGATCCTGCAACGATCCTGAAGCTAGCGTGCATGCTCTAGTTAAGGCTACTAGTTCTGCAGCTTGAGCTGAAAAATTATCTGGAAGGCGACCTGAAGCAACTACTTCAGTGGTGGAAGTTACTGCATATCCTGCTCGTCTGTTACCTTCAATAACTTGAGCTGAACCATCAACAAACAAAACAAACACTTCTCTGATCAACAGAGGGTACACTTGTTTTTAACACGTAATGCCAAAATCTTCCCTGCCTGAAAGAACAGAGGATAAACCAAAAATTAGCACGTAATGCTAACCTTCCCTGCCTGAAAGAACAGAGGATAAACCAAAAATTAGCACGTAATTGCTAACCTTCCCTGCCTGAAAGAACAGAGGATAAACCAAAAAATTAACACGTATGCTAACCTTCCCTGCCTGAAAGAACAGAGGATAAACCAAAAATGTACGTAATGCCAACCTTCCTGCCTGAAAACAGAGGATAACCTTCCCAAGAACAGAGGATAAACTCTTCCTGTCTGAAAACAGAGGATAAAACAAAATTATTAGCATGAAATGAAATAACCTTCCCTGCCTGAACAGAGGATAACTTTTAGTTAAACAAAACCCTACAGATGTATGTTAACTCTTCTCTCTGACAGAGGATACACTGGTCTTAGGTTCTTTTGGATTAGAGAACAGCCACTCACCACACTTGGTTTGAGAGAAAAATTCAGTCTGGGAATCCTTGTTGAGCTTGAAGTTTTCGCTGGATTCCAAAAGATGCAGATCTTTGTTTGAGCTTGAAGTTTTTAGGTGAGGAAGCTGGAACTCTATCCGGTCACGGCAGCATCTGTTGAAAACTCTGTTCTTCTAAAGTGTAGAAAACTCAGAAGAGAAGACCAGGAGACTTGATTCGATCGTCAGCAGAATTTCTTTATTCTATGACATGTGTTGTTATCTGCAGTCATCAAGATCTCAACTTAAGTCATTTTACAGGGTATCTTTATAGTCAGGATTGGAGGAGGGACTTTTTTAGGTTGAGACAAAACATCAAAGCTGAGGGCAATAAACCTAACGAATCCACATCTGGCCAGGACAAAGTCATTTGCAGAATAAAGGTTCAATCTCTCAGTAGTCATTGATCTCATTGACAAAAGGCACAGCGTCCCTGTCCCAAGCCCAAATGGTCAGGAAACAATCTCAACCTTTGCCTTGCCCGACACCTCTTAGTCAGGACGTGAGTTCAAATCAAACATAGAATAACATTTGTGATCCTTCAAAACCAACAGTCCATGTAATTCACCCATATGGCCCATCAAGAAATCTAATGGGACATGGAGACTTACAATAGACTACAGAGTAGCCAATAAACATATTGATAAAATCACCCCCCTAGTGGCAGATCCATCTACAATTTGTAATGGCTTACCATTAGATTGTAAGATTTTTTCAGTAATTGATATGTCTAATGGATTCTTTTCTGTACCGTTGCACTCACAGCCAGCCATGGTTAGATTTCACAGTTGACTATGAACAATACCAGTGGACACGATTGCCACAGGGATTTCAAAACTCCCCAACCATATATCATCAGGCTGTCAGACGTGATTTGTGTGACCCAGAATGTCCGGTAAAACAGTCCACTATGATCCAATATGTCGATGATATTTTGATTGCCTCAACAGATCATGAGGTACATCAAACTGAATTGGCATCATTGTTGGACTATTTGCATAAAAAAGGACACAAATGCAGCTTTCACAAAGCTCAAATCGCTAAAAAGCAAGTCACATTTCTGGGTCAAACAATTGGTGCAGGAAATAGATCCATTACACAGGATCGAGCGGCTTCAGTCAAAGCCATACCTCCGCCTACTACCATTAAAACACTCCGCTCATTTTAGGAACAACCGGTTATTGTAGACCTTGGATTGAAGACTATGCCTCGATTGCTCAGCCTCTCTAGGATTTGTTGAAAGGCCATGGTAAAGATTCAGATACTGTTTGTATGGAAGAACTTCATCTCAAAGCGTTTAATGATTTGGCGAGCACTATGTCAAGCACCAGCATTAGGAATTGCCCAATCTTATAGACCCTTTGTGCTTTATGTCCATGAACACTTAGGCTTTATGACTGCATGTCTAATGCAAGATCATGGGGGCAGCTTACGCCCAATTCATTACTATTCGGTAAACTTGACATAGTCGCTCAAGGTATGGGCCCATGCCTCAGAGCAGTACAGGCAGTTCATCTAGCGCTTCAGGCTTCATCAGGAATGGTGTTAAGTCAGACTGTAAGCGTAAAATGCCCTCACGCAGTGTATGCACTAATGAATCAAGCAAAAGTCACTTCTGTCACCTCCTCCCGTTGGGGAAATTGGTTAGCAACTCTCACAGCCCGAATATTGTTATACAGCGTGCACCAGTCACGAACCCATCCTCATGTATGATGTCTGCAATGACTGAATTTGTGTTAGAGGATGAGCGAAATGACTCATGATTGTGTTACGCTTACATATGCAGCGACAAGTGAAATAGCAGAAACTCCCATAGAGAAGAATTGGAGTTGTTTGTTGATGGTTCAGCTCAAGTTATTGAAGGTAACAGGCGAGCAGGATATGCAGTAACTTCCACCACTGAAGTAGTTGCTTCAGGTCGTCTTCAGATCATTTTTCAGCTCAAGCTGCAGAACTAGTAGCCTTAACTAGAGCATGCACGCTAGCTTCAGGATCGGTTGCAAATATCTACACAGATTCAGGTATGCTTTTGGGGTAATTCATGATTTTGGTGTCATTTGGCAAACCAGAAAATTTCTAACTTCTGCTGGATCCCCATTAAGCATGCTGGATTAGTGAAAGATTTAATGTTTGCCATGAAACTCCCAAAGAAATTAGCGGTGATCAAAGTGAAAGCACATCTCACAACTAATACTACGGAAGCTAAAGGTAATGCTCTCGCTGATGTAGCGGCTAAACAGGCTTGTTTCTATGCAACTGTACAAGTGTGTTCAGGTAGTACAGCACAGAAGACAATTCTACCCCTGAATCAATCGTTGATCTGTATAAAGGCGTTCCTCTATATGAAGCATGGATATGGTTAGACAAAGGAGCCACTGTGGATTCATCCGGCTGCTGGACCAAAGGGGAAAGTATGTTGCTCCCGAATCACTGTTGCCATATTTGGCTCAACAAATACACAGTTTGGGTCATAGTGGTCCAGCAACGATGAATCACAGGTTCTCAAATCAATGGTGGAATCCAAAATTCAGAAAGCATGCAGCCACTGAAACAGTCAAGAGATGTGTTACATGTCAGAAAAATAATGATGTACCAGCAGCCACTACACCAGCAGCACATACCCCAGCTCCACCAGGGCCATTTCGTCACCTGCAAGTTGATTACATATCGTTGCTGCCCTTGTAAAGGAAAAACTGAGGTTTTGGTAGTAATAGACAAGTTCTCAAGATGGGTAGAAGCTTATCCAACAGGGCGTGCTACAGCTGCACATACTGCTAAATGTCTTGTCACTGATTTCATTCCCAGATGGGGATTACCAGATTGCATTGACTCAGATCAAGGTACCCACTTCACAGGACAGGTAGTCAAGGAAGTGTCTAGAATGTTGAAGATTAAGTGGAACCTTCACTGTCCCTATAGGCCACAAGCATCAGGACAGGTTGAGCGATCAAACAGAACAATCAAAACCAGGCTAAGCAAAATGCATCAGGAAGGAGTACCATGGGTTGAAGCACTGCCCGCAGTACTGTGTAGTATGAGAGCATCACCTAACAGATCAGTAGGACTTAGCCCTCATGAGATTATTACTGGGCGCCCAATGCAGATGCCAGGTGTGATTGATCTTAGAAATGCTGATGTGCACATTGCTTCAGATGCCCTGATTGCTTACTGTGAAAACCTCACAAAGGCAGTGCAGAGTGCCAAAGAGAGAGTTGAGTCGTGTTGGCAGACTCCACCAGAAGGTGGACACACAATCATCCCAGGTCAATGGGTCATGATAAAGGCGTTCAGAAACAAGCCATTAGAGCCTAAGTGGTACGGACCACATCAAGTGATGTTGATTACAGCTGCTGCAGTATTGTGTCAGGGAAGGAAAACTTGGACTCATGTGTCACACTGTAAAGTTGTTCCTCCCCCTGCAGGGATAGGATAGGACAGACACAAGAACCAGTGAGGAGCCCAGGGAAGAACCGAAAGCAACAGGCTTTGGGGGCCAACCCTGCGGTGAAGATTTCCTCATAGGCCTTTCCCCATCCAATAGTCCATCCTTTCCTCACTGTTCTTTAGGTGTCGCAGGAATTGAGAAATAGGGAAAGAAGGAACAACAATAGCAGACTATATTTGAACAGAGGATACAACCCTAATGTTTGCAGACTCTACAACAAATACTACTATGTGCCGTTGTTCTCTTTTGTTTTGATTTCTTTCTTCCTCTGTGCAGATACCACTTGATGGCTGTCCTGAGATCCATATGCACCGCCCTTCTCACCTGCGTGAAGCCACAACCTCTAGAAAACAACTAGACCCATTGCAGAGCCAACTATCACACAAGAAGAAAGAAAGAAGAAAAAAAAAACACAACGCAGAGACTCACATACGGAACTTCAGTCATCCATCAACATGATCAAGATTTTCGTACTCTTGATCTTTCAGCAAAATTACACCAGATGACTGAAGATAATTCTTCATGGTTCGGAAACTTGTTAGGTAAACCCTGGCTGTGGATCAAGGAAATAGCAATTCTGCTGTTGTTTCTCCTACTTGCGTACTATCTATGCATCCACAGTATCAAGTGTTTCTTTCGCAAATGACTCCCGCCTCTCACGAGGAAATGACAGTTCAACCAGAAAAAGATTATTACCGTAAGAACTTCACGGACCCTAATTGCGTGTTTTGTTTCTGTGTCAGCATGCAATTACATATAAGCAACACAGAACATGTACAATGTGCCTGTAACGATTACAAGTTACAAGAATTAACTTTTAAGTGTCTAAATTTGTATTTTGTGAGAGTTATTAGAACTCTCAAAGGGGAATTGTGGGATTACAAATTGTATTTAAATGTTTAATTTAGATTCTTATTATTCCCTTCCTGACTCAATGTATAACTGTGCTTTGTCTCAATCAAGTCATGTTGATTGGCAGAGATTCAAAGAACCCTGGGCGTTGATTCGTTAGGTTGATTGGATTAGTGTCTATCTTCCCCCCTGGTTGATTGGATTAGTGTCTATGCATTTGATTATGTTGATGAGATTAGAACCACGGGAAGTTTGGTAACAAACTAACGCCTCCCTCATGTGCTTGCTTTGTTTGAATTTGTCTCCACCTCCAAGAATCCCTCCTCCAAAAATGCCTATAAAATAACCTTGTAAAGTTACTTAAGATTGAGATTTCGATGACTACAGATACCAACAGCTTGTGTTCTCAATAAAGAATCCTGCTGACGATCCAATCCGAAGTCTCCTGGTCTTCTCTTCTGAGTTTCCTACACTTTAGAAGAACCAAGTTCACAACAGTACAAACATAGCCAAAAGCCAAAGGAGCAAAAACATCAATCAACAGGCATAGTATAGTGTGTGTATGCATACGTGCGTGTATGTATATGTGTTTTAATTTTGTGTGTTCTGTCCCTTTTATCAATGTGAACATCCTTTTGTCCACATGTGTGCATTCAATAGACAATAATATATTTTCTGCATTTGAGTATGCCTATATTTGTGTCTTTCTAGTGTCATGTGCAGTGAGTCTGTGTCTTTGTGTGGGTATGTCCTTTGCCCACTTGTTTTCCATCTTGGTGGAACTGCTGTCCATAGTCTCTGAAATGATTTGATCTCTCCTTGTTTCTCTTTTCCATTCATTTCAATTTGGAAAAGTTCTTCGAGAAGAAGCAGTCATTGCTGTTGTTGCAGTTTGTGATGTTCCATCTGGTCCATCCATGCCATGGTGGGTCTCAGGGGTTTCTAGAGCTTTTAGGCTTGGAGTTCTGAATCTTGCTGGTCTGGAAATCTCTGGATGTCCAGTTCTGATGATCACTTTGTTCTTTAAGTAGTCTGTTTTCTTGTGGAAGTCCCCTGGCTCCATAGTTCTGCTGGCCTTTTTGTCCTTCAGATGACCGGGTTATCATTCTCCAGGAGGTTACACATTTCAAGCAAACATCTCAATGCTTATACCTGAAATGAGATCAAAAGAAGTGGTTGCCCCTTTTCCCCACAAGAATCTTTTCATTTAAAACATCGTTGTTACATAAATTTAATCACAGAATGCAAATTAAATAATTTCTCATACATTATATTTAAATATCAATGCCATTAACACATCTCTTATAAATTATAAAGAATCACCCCCCTTTTGATAGTAAAACATATTTTTCTAAAATATAATACTATCATTAAAAAAATTCTTCAATTCATCAGTAGATAATTGATAACAGTTGCTGAACACATTTCTGTGATCCTACACAGTTTATAACAATGACTTTTCCTTGTAAATCAAGGGTTTCTTAAACTCGTTGAACCTAATCGCTTCTCTCCAGATGTGATGAATCTCTGTGTGACTTAAGATTTCCAGTTTGTAATAAAGCTATCTATTCTCTGTAGTATGTAATGCAGACTCAAACATAATATTTTGTTTAGTTGCATTGGGCAAACCACTGTAACAGCTAAACATTTCCCACAACCTGGACGCAAATGCTAGAGGATGCTCTCCAATTTCCATTGTCACCTCAGTTATCTTTCTCAAGTTAATCAAATCAGTTCCAGCAAGTCTAATGGCGCTTTTCCACTGCATGGTACGGCACGGTACGGTTCAGTACAGTTCACTTTTGGGGGGTTTTCCACTGGGTACAGTACCTGGTACCTGGTACTTTTTTAGTACCACCTCTGCCGGGGTTCCTAGCGATCCGTACCATTACCAAAACGTGACGTGTAAACTCTACTGATCACTGATTGGCCAGAGAAAATCGTCTTTACTGCATCACTGAACTTGCGACACGAGACCCAACATAGACCCGCTAGATTTAAATCAGCACAGCCAGCCAGCGAAGGATCGGATGCAACTTTTTGTATCAACCGAAAAATTGCCATTTCTTGATCTGTTGAGGAAGTACAGACGTTCCTCTCGTTGATAGCCGAGAAGCAGATTCAGTGAGAGCTTGATGGGGCGACGCGGAATGAAAAAGCCTTATGTATATACTTTTTGCACTTTGTATATATTTTAGAGTATGTTTTCTGTTTATATTTGTACCTTTGTATCTGTGTTTTACTTCAATTAAAAACAATCTGATCGAATAAGTGTACCTCCAGACTATAATATGTATTATTGCATAAGCTCGTAATGAACCTCTTGATAAAGACAAATGATTAATGCCATGATGATACAAACCAGCACATAAATAAAAAAAACAAGGAATACATTGTACATTTTGAAATATTGTTCAGAGGTTTATTAATAATTCACTTTACAGAAAATGCTACATTAATAGTTAACTATTCAAGTAATGCATCACACCTGTATGAACATCCCTGCCCCCCTCCTCTATGGCCTGTGGCACTGCCACCACAGTCTCTGCTGCTGGGGGTAAACCCTAAGCATTCTCATAGGCCTCTCCATTGCTGTTAAAAACATCCACATCCCGAGACTGAAGAACACGATTCCATCGATATGCTCCTTTGTTGTGTGTTTGTTTGTGGCGTGTTTACGATGATGTCACGGCAGTAGAGATGGTGCAACTATAACGACACGTGAATAATCCTGCCCACTCTAAAGTGGTACTAAACTGCGGTGGAAACGCAAACCGAGCCGTGCCGTAACAAGCCGTGCCGAACCGAGTCGTACCATGCAGTGGAAAAGTGCCATTAGTAGAGCTTCTCTCCTTGCCCCTCTGTCTGCTCTTTTGTCACAAACTTCCTGCAAGAGAACACTAGTTAATGAGCGAGGAATGCAGATCATAAGAAGTCTACAAGCATCTTCTTCTGGCACACTATAAACATCCACTACCTTCTCCAGTTTTGACAATAACTCTACAGGATCCATGTTATCAGGGTCAAAAGTACCCACTGTGCTCAAACCCCACATGTGCTCAATAGGGTTCAGGTCTGGAGACATACTTGGCCACTCCATCACCTTCAGCAGCAAGGCATTTGCCATCTTGGCGGTGTGTTTGGGGTGGTGGTTATGTCGGAAAACAGTTTCTGAAGGGAGGGCATCATCTTCTGCTTCAGAATGTCTCAGTACATGTTGGAATCCATGTTTCCCTCAATGAACCGCAGCTCCCCAGTACCAGCAGCACTCATGCAGCCCCAGACCATGATGCTACCACCACCATGCTTGACTGTAGGCAAGGCACAATTTCCTTGGTTCTCCTCACCGGGGTGTCACCACACATGCTGGACACCATCTGAGTCAAGCAAGTTTACCTTAGACTCATCAGACCACAGGACATGGTTCCAGTAATTCATGCTCTTGGCCAGATTGTCTTCAGAAAAGTGTTTGCAGGTTTTTTTTGTGAGCCAGCTTCAGAAGAGGCTTCCTTCTGGGACGACGGCCATGCAAACCGACTTGTTGCAGTGTGTGGCGTATAGTCTGAGCACTGACAAGCTGACCTTCCACTTCTGCAAACTCTAAAGGAATGCTGGCAGCACTCATGCGTCTGTTTTTTGAAGCCAGCTTCTGCATCTGACGCACAGCACAAAGACTCAACATCTATAATCGACCATTGCAAGGCCTGTTCCGAGTGAAACCCGTCTTGGAAAACCTCTTTATGACCCTGGCCACTGTACTGTAACTCAGTTCCAGGTTGTTACTGAACTTCTTATAGCCTAGGCCATCTTTGTGGAGAGCAACCATTCTAATTCTGAAATCCTCCAAGAGTTCTTTGCCATGAGGTGCCATGTTGAACATCCAGTGGTCAGTATGAAAGAATTGTACTAAAATGACCAAATTTGACCTGCTCTAAAACAAGATACACAAATGTGTATGGTCCTGTCAAGCAGACAAAAAAGTAGACATGATGAATAGGACATGCGGCTTTGCATGGTTAAACGATGTATAGCTGTTATCACTTAGGGTGTACTCCGTTTTGTTGCCAGCTTTTTTGACAATAATGGCTGTTTGTTGAGTTATTTTCAGAGGACAATAAATCTTTACTGCTATACAAGTTGCACATTGACTACTCTAAAATATATCCAAGTTTAATTTCTATAGTATTGTCCCTTGAAAAGGTACTCAATACTAAATTGATTGCCGAAATGTGAGAGTGTACTCACTTTTGTGAGATAATGCATGTGTGTATATATATGTGACTGTGTTTGTAATGGTGGAATGATGAACACTGTGAGTCTGGTGGGTGGTCACTCAAGGCTTCTTTTATTGTCCTGGGCAGACACACTGGGACAAACAGGACCATAGGTTGTTAACTTTGTAGCTCGATGAAGTTGCATGACAGTCAGCAGCGAGACATACAGACTCTGCTGACCACATTTCTCTCTGAGTGAACATGAACATATAGTGGAAATAAATCTGAACAAAACACACATAAGAGAAAATAAGATACAAAACTGCACCTTTTTCTCATAATCCTCATTAAATCACAATGCAGTGAAACAAATAAACTTAAGTGACCAATAGTTTACATATTTTAATACAAAATAAAATACAGAACGGAAAACGCAACTCTTGAATGATGCAACACAAAGCTCAGTGTGTGGGAGTGTGCTGCGTGCAGCACATGTGCTAATGCTAACTAACGATTTACACACAGAACACAACAAAAACCAAATAAAACACATACCTGGGACAAACAGGACCATAGGTTGTTAACTTTGCAGCTCAATGATGATGCGTGACAGTCTTAAATAACATAAACAGAGTTTTAGTGTTTAAAACCTTTAGTGTATTATTTTATAGTCACAAACAACACATATTTGACTCAACCAAAAGAACTAGGAGCTGACAGACAAAAATAACAATCATTTGTGTTGCATAAAGCGTTCAGCTTTTTTTCGAAAACAATCCAAACTCAGCTTTTAAGACAGTGAGACATACACCCTGTGTTCCATTCGGAAGGGCTCATCCCTATGCCCTAATCCCTTCAAAGGGTTACCCTCTGGAGTAAGAGCTTCGAAGGGTTGAAGGGTGAAGTAGACCAATTAACTGTTTCTTGAAGTACCATTCTGCGTCATACGGAGGCGCCATCATCATGCAAAGAATCAGCGCAAAGGATCATGGGGGCTCGAAGTGTCCATCAGTAGTACCCTTCGAAATCCTTCATTCCCAAGGGCCCTTTGAAGTGGCTAATTTTGAGCACTTCGGTTTGGAACGACACTTCAATATGGCGGCCATGATTGTTTTCTCTCCGACGTGCCCTTTGGAGGGCGATATATCCCTCCAAAGTGTAACAACCAATGGCGAATTTTTCCAATTTATGCAGGAATTTAACTGATAATATTTTAAACTCCGTTACATATATAATTTTGTAAAAGAAGTAGTGACATTGGTGAAATACATTGTGAAAAAGCACATTAAGTGATTTGATGGTGCATTGTGTAAATTTTAGCGGCATCTAATCAGAAGCCAGCCACAGCTACTGTTTAAGTATTTAAACTGCTTGGTCACTGATATAAGTTGGGAGAAGCCGATTAATCACCAGAAGAGATGGACGGCAGCATACGTGTAAGTGTTGTAATACTTGTTTGTAGATCTGTTGTTTAAATTATTGACTTCCTGTTAGGAAGGAATACTTTGTTTCCTACCTATTTCTATTGTGCATTTTCGTTGAGGTTTATATTTTTGATTGCACTTACTGGTAATTATAATAATTTGTGCCTCCATTGCTCCTTGGGCAAAGTGTTAGTTCTGTCTCGAGCTATTAGCACTCCTTTAGGCAAGGCAAGGCAAGTTTATTTATATAGCACATTTCATAAACAGTGGTAATTCAAAGTGCTTTACATAAAAGAAAGTGAAATAATAATTCACAGCAATAAGAGTTAAAAATAATAAAACAAGGAATTTTAAAATGATATAGAAATTGATTTAAAATGAAATTTAAAACAGTTAAATAGAAAAGGATTATACATAAAATAATGCAGTCAGTTCGGACGTAGCACAGTGCTCATTCAACAAATGCACAGCTAAATAGATGAGTTTTGAGACTGGATTTAAATGTGGCTAATGTTTTAGCACATTTGATCTCTTCTGAAGCTGGTTCCAGCTGCGGGGCGGCATAATAGCTAAGCGGACTCCCTTGTTTTGTGTGAACCCTTGGTATTTCTAACTGACTCGATCCTAATGATCTGAGTGGTCTGTTAGGTTTATATTCAGTGAGCATATCTGCAATATATTTGGGTCCTAGACCATTGAGTGACTTATAAACGAGTAAAAGTACTTTAAAATCAATCCTAAATGTAACTGGAAGCCAGTGTAAGGACCTGAGGACTGGTGTGATATGCTCAGATTTTCTGGTTCTAGTCAGAATCCTGGCAGCAGCGTTCTGGATGAGCTGCAGCTGTCTAATGGTCTTCTTTGGAAGGCCGGTGAGGAGACCATTACAATAATCCACCCTGCTGGTGATAAAGGCATGAACAAGTTTCTCCAAGTCTTGACTGGAAACAAAACATCTAATTCTTGCAATGTTTTTGAGATGATAGTATGCTGATTTAGTTACTGCTTTGACATGACTACTAAAGCTAAGGTCTGTCTCCAGAATCACCCCAAGATTTCTGACTTGATTTTTAGTTGTTTGACCCTAGAGTCAAGGTATGCATTCACCTTGAGAACTTCATCTTTGTTTCCAAATGCAATGACTTCAGTTTTCTCCTTGTTTAACTGAAGAAAGTTTGGCACATCAACTGTTAATTTCATCAATGCATTGGCAGAAGTCAATGGGGCTGTAATCATTTGGAGATAATAGGTAGATCTGGGTATCATCAGCATAGCTGTGATAGGCAATTTGTTCTTCCTCATTATCTGACTTAGTGAGCATATTAAACAAAATGTGCAAGAATTGAGCCTTGTGGGACTCCACATGTCATGGGCGTGGACTTATGCTCTCCTATACTCACAAAACCTCTCCTTCTAAGTATGAGCTGAACCATTTGAGTGTCCCAGAAAGCCGACCCAGTTTTCCAGTCTCTCTAGAAGTATGTTATGATCGACAGTGTCAAAGCGCGGCACTAAGATCTAGTAGTACCAGCACTGATACAGAATCAATGCGAATATCATTTATTATCTTAATGAGTGCTGTCTCTGTGTGTGATGCACACCAGATTGAAAATTATCCAGGTATCCATTTGAGTTTAAGTAGGTGTTCAGCTGATTAAAAACTACCTTTTCAATAATCTTACCTATGAAAGGAAGATTTGATATTGGTCTATAGTTGCTCAACATGGTGTTATCAAGATTGCTTTTCAGAAGGGCTTAACAACTGCAGTTTTCAGGGGTTTGAAAGTCCCAGAAAAGTGAGGTGTTCACCACTTCTAAGAGATCTGCTTCTAAACAGTAAGCACACTTTTGAAAAAGATGTGGGAAGTGTGTCAAGATAGCAGGTTGGATTTAAGATGCTGTACTATTTCTTCCAAAAAGTTGCTATCAATTGTTTTAAAACAGACATAGTCACTTCTTTTTGAGATGCTGACAAATCTGTGTACCTCTGTACAGGAAGATGTGCCAATCTCCTTCCTGATATTACTGATCTTCTCTGAAAGAAGGAAGCAAATCATTGCATTTGCTGTCAGAGCATTTCACTGGGAGTCTGACTTGGGGGTTGTCAGTCTCTCAACAGTAGCAAAGAGTGCAGTGTTGTTTAAGTTACTGTTTATAAGGTTTGAGAAGAAGGTCTGTCTAGCTGTGGCTAGTTCCAAATTGAAAGCATGAAGGCTGTCTTTTAGATGCTATAGTGTATTTCAAGTTTCTTTCCGCCACATCCGCTCAGCTTTTCTGCATTGTCTTTTCATATTCTGAGCTGCTGATTTTCTCCAAAATGATTTTGTCTGCCATTCTTCTTGCTGAATGTTATATCATCAATAACATTCTTAATTTGAGTTAAATGAATTCAGGAGAAGATCAACAGAGTCTGCAGAAATGCTTGGTGTTAAAGATATTGCCTTCATAAATAGCACACTAGTGTTCTCATTAATGCATCTCTTTCTGACAGAGACAGATCTAGATTCAGTGGTGACAGAGATCAATATATCAAAAATAAAGATCAGACAGAGCTACATCCTTAATGACAATGGATGAAATGTTTAGACCTCTACTGATGAGTAAATCTGTGTGTCCACGATTGTGTGGGTCCGTGATGCTGAATCAGGTCAAAAGTGTTTAAAACAGTTATGATTTCTTTTGTAGTTTTGATTTCAGCATTGTCTATGTGAATATTAAAATCCTGCAATAGCAAAACAGTCAAACTCTGAGGAAATCATTGATAACAGTTCTGTGAACTCTTCAACAAAGGCTGAGTATTTTGGGGCCTGTAAATGATAAACAGAATGCGTGGGGCACCTTTCAGCTACCTAGATATTCAAAAGACAAGTACTGACCAAATGACACATTAGGCTATTGGCTGGGCTAATCAGAAGCCGGCAACAGCTGTTTCATTCTATTCTCTTAATTAGACTGTGTAGTTATTTGATGTTGGCTGATGCAGAAGCATCTGTAGAAGCGTTCAGGCTCTTCGTGTGGAGACAGATGAGTGTATCTCTACATCTTCTACTACACCTCTTTCTTACTCCATGGCTCTCTGAATTGTCAATCAGCTGTCAACAAAGTAGACTTTTTCCGCTTTTCTTTACAATCCACTCAAAGCATCTTGGACTTGACTGAGACCTGGATTGTCCAGAAGACTCAGCAACTTCAGCTGCCTTCTCTAACAATTATCTTCTCTCACACCACGTCAGTTGGCGGGTGAGGCACAGGCCTCTTATTCAAACAATTGGAAATACTCAACCCCTCCCTATGCAATTACAACTCATTTGAATCTCATGCCATTACTGTAATAGCTCAATAAAACTCCAGATTGTGATAATTTACCTCTCCTGGCCAAATCTAGCCCCTTCCTAGAGGAGCTGGAGGGCTGCTGTCCTCTTTCATGGAGGATGGCACTCCACTCTTAGTCTTGGCAATTTCAACATTCATCTAGAAAAGCCTTATGCTACAGACTTCATTCACTCTAGCTTCATTTGATATCAAACACCTTACCTACTAGCACTCACAAATCAGGCAACCAACTTGATTTAATTTACACACGATTGTACTGCAGATAACATTCTGGTACAACCACTACATATCTCTAGCCATTTCTTCATTAAATTTACATTACATTTTGCTACCGGGTGGCACCAACCCCCTTACCGGTTACTTTTATACGAAACCTACGCTCCATTTCTCCCTCCCATCTTTCCTATGTAGTATCCTCCTCTCTTCCCTCACCTACCCATTTCTCATCTCTGGATGTGAATGCAGAAACTGACACTTTATGCTCTACCTTAACCTCTTGTCTAGAAGACATTTGTCCTCTCTCCTTCAGGCCAGCACGGACTGCCCCTTCTAACCCCTGGTTATCTGATGTTCTTTGTGAACATTGAACCAGACTCTGAGCGGCAGAGAGAAAATGGTGCAAATCTAATGATCTGTCGGACCCGAGTAGGTATCAATCGTTGCTTTCATCTTTCTCCGCTGAAGTCCACACTGCCAAATCCTCACATTTCCACAAGATCAACAGTGCTCCAGACATGCGTAATCTCTTCAGAACATTTAATTCTCTCCTCTGTCCTCCTTCACCACCTCCCACCACTTATATAACAGCTGATGATTTTGCCACTTTTTTCACAGACAAAACTAGAACAATCAGTAGTCAGTTTTCACCTCCACAAACACAGGACCTCCAACCAATAATATCCTCTGCTCAAACTCCCATTTTCTCCTTTTGTCCCCTCACTGAGGCGGAAGTATCCAAACTTCTCCTCTCCAGCCATCCTACAACATGTCCTCTAGACCCAATCCCCTCGCACCTTCTCCAAGTAATCTCTCCCACACTCTTACCAGCACTCACACACATTATCAACACATCTCTCCTCACAGGCATCTTCCCCACTGCGTTCAAGCAGGCTTGGGTAACCCCACTGCTCAAAAACCACACTAAACACTTCTCTTTTAGAAAACTACAGACCTGTCTCTCTCCTTCCATTCATAGCGAAAACTCTCAAACGAGTTGTCTTCAACCAGGTCTCATTGTTTCTTTCACAAAACAACAAACTAGACGCTAAACAGTCAGGTTTCAGGAGTGGCCATTCAACTGGAACTGCGCTACTCTCAGTCACTGAAGCCTTGCGAATTGCAAAAGTCGATTCCAAATCATCAGTACTCATTCTGCTGGATCTATCTGCCGCTTTTGACACTGTCAATCATCAGATCCTCCTGTCCACCCTCTCATCACTGGACATCACTGGGATTCCACTTCGCTGGTTTGAATCCTATCTCACTGGTCGGTCTTTCAAGGTGGCCTGGGGAGGAGGTATCCAAAGCACATCAATTGGTTACTGGTGTAATGATAACATATAATATATATATTGTTATAAGGAAACAGGTCAATTTAGCTCAAAGGGAATCATTAATGATTTTATAGGAATTTGAACAGACTCACTGTTTCACGGCGATTCACCGAACAAACCGTATAACAAACTCTGCACTGGATATTAAAATCCCAAAATATAGTGAAAACACTATTAAATAGCACAGTAACAAAATCGACAGATTAAGGCATTAACTTATGAGCACAAAACACAAGATATTTCTCTTTTCAATATAAACAAGACTTTATTTATATAAATCTAAGACATGTAAACTAATCTACAAGCATTCACACATTCAGCGTTGCAGAAAGAGAGAAAGTGAGGAAAGGATTAGATTAAGAGAATGAGAATTTGATATCCACGTTTACAGCAATATGTGCAATTGCATAAACCTGAACAACCATCAATCACATATTTAACACTCGCATTGACCTTTTCAATGAGGCTAAAATCTATTTTCAATATTACACCAGCTCAGCAAAGTCTGGGGTTTGTACTTGCGTAGCTTTTGTGTTTAAAGGATTCCCTTTGTCCTCCGTCTTTTCAGGAAAGGGTTTCTCCAAGTCGCTGATTGGCTTAGAGTTCAGGAGTCGTTGAAGTGGGCGTTGGTTGGCTGGTTTGCAGAGTCTTGGGCTTGTTTCCGCTGGCAAAGCGTAACTTAGCACACGAACTCACGGAAAGAAAATAAACTAAAGTAAAAGAATAAAAGGATATAAAGAGACTAGGTGGCTTTTCTTCTCATCATGGTAGCAACTGGCTGGGTGTGGCCAGAGCACATGACTGAGAGAGAGTTCAGAGAGAGAGAGATGACATTTTCTAAAGAGCGCTTTTTGAGAGAGAGCTTAGAGAGAGCGTGTTCAAGAGAGGTGTCCTAGTATTTAAACTCGGCCTTTAGACACCTCCCAATGGTTGTCTTGACCAATTAGATCCCTATGCTGGGCTCTGGCTGCTGCTTTGTTGCTCCACCCAATCAATAACTCAACATGTCACATTGTGGAATTTTACATTCTCTTGCAAAAGTATCCTTTTGAATGTGATTTCTATAACCAGAATATGATACATTTGACAGAAATCACTTTGAAGAAATGTTTAAAGCTGGAATTATCAAACTCATACATACAAAACATGACATTAACCCTTAAGGCTTAAGCTAGTCAATACTAATTAAAAGCACGATAAACACAATGATTAAAACAAGGATAGTCAAATTTGTGGGTCACATACATACTATGCAGTTATGCATAGAAATTATTAGTTTCATTAACAATGAGAATGAAAGTCTTTTAAGATGATTTTACAGTTTTGTGACCCGAGGAATTTTAGCCGGACCCTTTGGTTTTAATGTTGCAGGGTGTATTCAGACGGGCTGGAGCTAGGGGTCTGATTTATGACTTCTGCTGTTGTCTTGTGGAATTCGGCTCCTCATGTTTCAACCATGCTTGATCGAATCTTGATTTGTCTGATTCGGTCCTTGATATTCTACACCCCCTTCGCTTCGGCGAGGTGTTTAGCTGAAGACATCGTCAAGCGCTGGAAAAACAAAGGCAGAAGAAGCAGACAAAAACACAGCAAACAACAAGACAACACCTCCATGACAGTTACTGTACTGGTGCCGGGCATTAGGTTATTCAATTTTGGAAATTATTGTTTTAATTCTTGATCAACTTTTGCGACTAGATTTGTGTGTTTCTTCTAAGTTGTCTTAACTTAAGAATGTTCACATTTAGTTTCTAGTGAATAATTTGTGGTAAAATGAATCGACCTATCGTGCATGGAGCTCTCGCTTTCCTTCAGTCTAGAGTGGCTTGCGGATATTAGGTGTAGCGAGTCAATCCTAATATCAGACCTTTGACCCTTGCAGGGTGTCTAGGTGTTTCACCTACTAAAGAAAGAGGGAAGGAAAAGGATAGGTAAAGAAGAACAAAACAAAACAAAGCTGCTGTGGGTTTTCCTAGCATGATTTGCAACTACTGTTGAGCTAGGATGTCATGTGCAGCTAGGGGCCATGCACCTTAACTTCGTGTCAGGTGTTCTAACTCTTGTGAGGATAGCTATATGTTTTGTCATGGTGGTGTATGTAACTGTGTTGTGCTAAATTTGGATATTCTACTTGTGGGAAGAATATGTTTGTTGAATGTGTTATCAGTAGATGTGGTTACCTCTGGGTGTAGGTAATGTTGTGTGTGTTAATGGTGTAGTGTATGTGTGGTCAGATCTGTTCCAGTCTGTGTCGTCTCCCCTTTTCAGGTATGTTACATGAAGACTGGCTCTCTTCATCCTTGGCTTGGATGTGGGCATGTCCATGATCTAATGGGGTCAGTCCAGAAAGGCAGGAAGTTCTTTAGCAGACAGTCGGAGGTAGTTTGGCATGGCTGTGTGAAGCTGGGATGCAAACTTTGTCTCCTTTGTTGCATTCCTCTTGTGCTACCTTCTGGATGTGGCAGACTTTCTGACCTTCTGTGCTTTGGTGGTTGCTGTTGCACAGACAGGAATGTGGTTCTAGGAGTTGGAGTTCATTTAGCAGTTTGCTAGTGAGTGATGGGTGAGTGAGGTGATGTTCTCTGGTACCTCAGTTTTCATCAACGGTTGGCCGTGAGAGACTTGCTCGTCCTGTGTGGTTGTTGAACAGGTGCTTGTCATCTCGGATATGGTGGTGTACCATGCGATCGTCGGCCTTCCGTTCTGTCGCTGGTCTGGCGAGCATGACTCAATTTCGTAGTCATCCGTGTTCAGCTTATCTTGAAGGAACTCTTTCAGTTGGCTCATGACTTGTTCCATGTCTTCTGATGGTAAGCTGTATGGTTCTGGAGCATACTCCGCACTGTGCATGTCTGAGTAATGCTGAGGTGGGTTTCGTTGTCGCTTACCCCTACGAGATGCTCTTGGATGAGTCAGGCAATTACCTTTGGATGTCTGGTTAGGTTTCCAGTTGTTGCTATCTTTTGCGTTTCTTGAGAAGCATGGCTGGTCCCATGGATTTTTCCAGAAGTTGGGCTGATAGCTTTCGTGGACATGGGGATCACATTCTCTGTGCTCTTGATGGAGTACTCTGGTATTGTGATGCAACTGGGTGTCGTCCAGTGCAAGGCTTGAGTCTTTATTGACAGAGTTCAAGAGTGTGGATGTTTTGTTACCTTTCTTTGAGGCCATCTTCTGCTTGTTGTAGGCCTTCTGTGTTAGGTCACGCAACTGTTGGATGGTCATGGAGCGTGGACAGGCCATGACGCCTAGATGGTGGCTGACTCCAGGGTGCAGATTTCTTAGGAAGAGGCTTTTGAAGTTCACATCCTCTTCAAGGTCAGGTTCATTGTGTGCACCAAAGTAGGCTTGTCGGAGTCGGTTGTAGTAAGCTTGTGGAGCCTCTTGTCGACCTTGTTTGGTTTCTAAGGCAGATAACAGTCCATGTTCGAGTCAGGGTCGGTAAACTCTTTAATCAGGACCTCACGAAGTAGCTGGTAGTCTGACTTCGTTCGACTGGGCTGTCGATCTAGGAAGTTTCGTACCTCGGAACTGGACGTGGCTCTAAGGAGGTATAACCTGTCTCTGTCAGTCACATGAGGTCTCATTTCTAGATAGAAGTCGATATCTTGAAGGTGGGCCTGGATGGTGTGGCCCCCTGTGGAGTTCGGGTTGAACTTGCTGATGTTTTTAGACAGCTTGTCGAGGTCTTTGATGGTCATCCCAGGTGCAGCTCCAAGGTCTGCTTGGATGGGAGGTTTTCTTTCGTTGACAGGAAAGAGTTCTGTGGCGAAGGCAGGTGAGGTTTTGGGTTGTGGCCTTCGCTTCTTTCGCTGTATACGAGTTCTTGGACATGGGACTCTGCTCTGCTCAGCAGTGGTGAGGCTGAGTGTGGTTTCTCTCGCTTTGGCTCTTGCTTCTGCGCATAAGCATGTTTGAGTCCTCTTCTGACCATGTAGAGCTGATCATTGGTATCGTCTAGTTGTGGGGTCAGATTGTCCATTTCAATTCTGTACCTTTCAAGGTGGTCCTTCAGGGCACTTATTTCAGCATTCTTGTTGCTGATGTCATGCTTGGCTTTCTCTAGTAGCTGGTTGGCATACTGAAGTCTGTTTACCAGGTCTTCTGGGCAGCCTTTGCATGTTGTTGGTCGAGCTGAGCTGCTGTCAGGGCTGCTTGGAGCTCCTTAACTTGTTCCGTTGTTTCCTGCTCGCTCTCGTTGGGTGCTTTGAGTTGATCTTGAACTTTCACTTCCAGCTTGTCTATGCGACGTTGAGCACATGTCAGTTCCTCTTGAAGGTGGGTGATGTGCTTGTCGCTCAGTTTCAAGCTGGGTCGTGAAGGCATAGCTTAGGGAGCTGGCAATTTTGACTAGCTCCTCATGGTTGTTATTCTGGCTTGAATCTTGTGTCAGGAATCTTCTCAGACCTAGGATTATTATTAAAATAATAACAGTTCAAACGTCTTGGGGGTGAGGCTGTCTGTCGTGCCTCTCAGCCAAGTGTTCACATCTTCCCCTTGGGCAAGGGGTCTGCAGTCTCTGCGGCATGTTGGCACGCTGGGGAGAAGAGAGACTGACACAGATCTGTGTGGAGTGGAAGCTTATGTGTGGTGTGACAACTAAGTGTTATGTCAGTGATTTTGAACCACTGGTGAAGTGTGGTGATCACTGTGTTGGTCTCAGAGTATCTACGTAGACTAGCGATGTGAAGACTTCGTCACTCTAATGAGGAAGAGGGAAAAGAGACAAAAAAGGTGAAAAACAAATTTTATTAAAATAAACAATTCCTTTTCTATTTTTTTTTTTTCAAAATGAGAATTTTTTTTTTTTCAATCAAATGTTATCAAGGAGGCAAACAATATTATTAAATCTTTGTCTTAGACAAACGAATATAATAATAATTCTGATATCTCTTTTCTTAGTCTGACAGAATTGACAACGCACACCTTACAGTTGGACCGCTCACCAGGGAGGCTGCGAAGGCGACAGTTGCTCAACACTTATCTCTATTAAAATTGATCTCAGCGTTGCATGAGGTGTTCAAATTTGGATTGCGTTTTAAATATAGGGAGGTTAGGAAGAACAAAAGAAGGTTTGATTGCAATCAAATTCGTAAGGATGATTCGCCTTTTGACAGGATTGTGTATCTCATACACTTAGAATTGATTGATGGTTCTTACAGGTCCCTACAAATGTGAAAAGTGAAGAGGAAAGAAAGGAGGACAGAACAGGAGGGAAGAGAAAGAGACAGTAAGTTGAGTGGATCGGTCCACTAGCAAGCAGTTATGCCCGACTACGAGTTTAGTGTTGTTTTCAGTTGCTACACAACTATCAACAAAAATAATTTTTGGGTAAAAGAGATTTGTCTCTCTAATTTATTTGAACTCGTAGTGAGGGATAACAATGTGTCCTATTAAGGCTCAGGTGGGTCGTTCCAAAGCTAGGATACACAGAGGAAAGAAAATGGTAAGACAAAGTAAAATTGTAAAGTAATAAACAGGCAAAATAAGCAAATATGAAATTAAGTAAATGAGGAAATGAGGAAATAAGCTTTTCCTACCATTTCTATGCTGATGACACACAGCTCTATCTCTCATTTCGACCAGATGATCCAACGGTAGCTGCACGGATCTCAGGCTGCCTGACAGACATCTCGGCATGGATGAAAGAACATCACCTACATCTCAACCTGGCAAAGACTGAGCTTCTTGTCTTCCCTGCCACTCCAACTCTACAGCATGACTTCACGATTCAGTTAGGTTCATCAACAATTACACCATTAACTTCAGTCAGAAATCTTGGTGTAATCTTTGATGACCAGCTGACCTTCAAAGAGCACATTGCAAAGACTGCTCGATCTTTCAGGATTGCACTACACAACATCAGAAAGATCAGGCCGTTTCTGACAGAGCATGCTGCACAACTTCTTGTCCAGGCCCTTGTCATTTCTAGGCTGGACTACTGCAATGGTCTTCTGGCTGGACTTCCATCAAACACAATCAAACCTCTACAAATGATTCAGAATGCAGCAGCACAACTGGTCTTCAACGAGCCCAAAAGAGCCAATGTTACTCCTCTTTTTTTCTCCTTGCACTGGCTACCAGTTGCAGCTCGCATCAAGTTCAAAACACTGATGCTTGCATATAGAACAACCACAGGCTCAGCACCCTCCTACTTCCACTCACTATTAAAAATCTACATCCCCTCCAGATGTCTTAGATCTGCTAGTGAGCGACGCCTTGTGGTACCATCACAGAGAGGCTCAAAATCACTCTCCAGAACATTTTCATTCACCGTTCCTGGCTGGTGGAAGGATCTTCCCTCCCTCATCCGGAATGCTGGATCCCTGTCAATCTTCAAGCAACAACTAAAAACTAATCTCTTTCGACACTACTTGACTTCATCCTAAACAAACTAAAAAACTTCTACTTTCTCTTTATCTTTCTTTCCTTCCCTTGCTAGTCGTTATTTGAACAATGCTTGAGACTTGGTGTTACAAGCACTTCCTCTATCTGTTTGCCTCTTCAAGATTAATCGATTTATGTATTCTCAATTGTAAGTCGCTTTGGATAAAAGCGCCTGCAAAATGACTAAATGTAAATCTAGTGGTGAGGTTGCAAATTGCAACCAACGGCTCAGTCCCCACTCACCCCTCCCTTTAGAGAAGCTACGTGGCCAGATACAGGTAAAGATATCGTGTTGGCTACTTTGAAGAACTGCACACATGGCCTATATATAATAGCCTATAGGCTATAAGACTTTAATAAATGTACAATACCATAGTCCTCTTGAGGAGCACACCCAGCTTCTAGTATATATGTTTATTTTGTACCTAGTTATATTGTTGTTGTCGTCAAGTTCTACATTCAGCACAATATTGCAGTTATGTACCATTTTTAAATTTGAACTATTAAATAGGATTATGGGGCCCTGGACCACAAAACCAATCAGTAGGGTATTATTTATTTATTTATTGAGATTTATAAATCATCTGAAAGCTGAATAAACTTTCCATTCATGTATGGTTTGTTAGGATAGGACTAATAATAGGACTAATTTGGCCAAGATATAACTATTTAAAAAAATCTGGAATCTGAGGGAGCAAAAAAATCTAAATATTGAGAAAATCGCCTTTAAAGTTGTCCAAATAAAGTTCTTAGCAATGCATATTACTAGCCTAATAATTTTTTTAGTTTTGATTTATTTATGGTTGAAAATGTACAAAATATATTCATGGAACATGATCTTTACTTGATATCCTAATGATTTTTGGCATAAAAGAATAAAAATGATAAATTTGACCCATATAATGTCTTGTTGGCCATCGCTGGAAACATACCCATGCTTTTTGTGGTCCAGAGTCACAGATTATTATTATTATTATTTGTCTCTAAGGTCCAGGGAACGTCTAAGGCAGGAGTTATCATGTGGCAGGCATAAGGCAGGCAAATTATGTGCCTTGAAGAATCATTCTGTCCATTTACTAGGGATGCACTGAATTTTCGGCTGTCAAAAATATTTGTAGCGCCGCACCGCCCAGCAGTGTTCAGGCTTCCCCTCTCTTTCAGCCGTCATCACTGCGCCACGTGACGTTCCGTTCTATATTCCGCTTTATCATTCTGCTCAGTTACCACTCATGCTCACCGGAAAAGCAGAGTCCACTCAAATAACGCGCCGACAAGAATTGTCTATGTAACGTTAGTATACTTGTTCCTGTGCTGCTGTGCTGTCACATGCTGTGGTACAGCTGATCTGGGCAATGCTGGTAAAATCTCCCTCACTGATCTGCTCCCCGCTATGCTCTGCTCACACGCGCTGATAATATAGCTTTGCCAGGGTTTGTATATTTTTATACATGTTTAATTGATGTTTCTTTACACAGCATCATAATTTCTATTAATTTCCCATTGATTTATGCAATCTGATGAGCATTAACTCATATTACGCGATCATATTTATGTATGAATGGATGGCAGAGACGTGCATTTTCCTTTAGCACACACACACACACACACACACACACACACTAAAGCGTGTGTGACGTCTCAATGAGGACATGAACACACGAACATATCCAGAACTGCTCTGAGAGTCACTTCATGAGTGTTTCACCGTTCCATTTGAGTAAAAATATCCTCATATCAAAGAATTCAGAAATTAATTCATATCACACAGAAATGTAAAGGTATTCCAATGTTTTTTGAAGATATTGTAGCAGAAATATTTATTCAGCAGAATGTACATACTACTACTACTAAAATTATGAAAACTTTATTTTTTAAGGAATGATCACACAACATTTCTTCCATGTTTGAATTTTAATAGAAAATTCCCTTTTTGACAATTTTTTTAATTTTCAGTAATTTAAAGATAAATGAAATTGATGTTTTATGCCTTCATTTGATAACCAGATACACAACAAAGATTTTCTGAGGAAAAATAAAACATTTAATTTGTCTATTTAAATAAACAAATAACAATAAAACATTAGGTGAGAGAAAATAAAGCATAACTTTATATTTGTCATTTTCTTCAATCATATAATTATTATAACACATAAAATACATTGCATGTAAAAAGTGTTTGTTTCAGGCAGTTGAATGGTACATTGTGTGCACATGATCAGGATGGTAACACCTCCACCTCCGCTGCATTTTGAGAAAGAAAAAACCCTGTTTGCAGGACTAGACATTATTTGGATAATTAGTCAAAAACAACAAAAGTTATGTCTGATTCTGTTGCATAGAACTGAATAAAAATAACACATTGATATTTAATATCAATATATTTTCTGTACAATTTTCTTTCATTACAAGTGTGGTTATTTTATTGGCTTGTGTTTTTAAATGCAGTGTCATTAAAATTGAGTTAAATTAAAAGTCTTACATAATTACTTTATAGTATTTGATAAAATAAATAATTATTACAAAGCATTTTCGGGTTTTTTCGAGCAAGCACATCCAGAATTCTGTTTCGTCCCAGAATTGCCATTTCGGTGCATCCTACCATTTACTGTGACTACATCCAGAGCACTGTTTGCAATCACATGCTCCTTTAAACTATCACACACACACACACACACACACACACACACACACACACACACACACACACACACACACCAGTATGCAGAGAGACATTTAAGAGGGTTTATTCTCCAAAGAACTTTAAATTCATGTTGCTGAAAAATGTGTTAATGATATGTGTATGAACTCTTGTATTTGTTCCACATTATCTTCCTGTCCACTATTTTTTGCCTCTCACAAAAGCCACAATTCTTCTAAGAAGACAGTAAAGGCTTCTTTCATGCTTGAGCTGTAGTTAGGATCAAAGTTGGAAGTTAAGTTGCACAATGTTTAGATTTTATTATTATTTTGTTAATATTATTATTTTGATTTATGTCTTAGTTTTAGGTTGTACTATATTTACCTTATATGTACCCTACCTTATTTGTATTTGCATTTTTAATGTAATATGGCAATTGCATGCACTAAATGGGTTTAGTTTTCAGTTATTAATATATGCTATTTCAGCATAAAAAAATATTTTTTTCTAAAAAGGAAACAAATGACTTGTTCATTAAGAGACTTGTCTTATTTTCTCTTGTATATTTAGGATTGCTCTTTAAAAAGAAAAAGTAGTTCTTATTCGATTACTCAATTAATCGATGGAATTTTCGGTAGAATACTCGATTACTAAAATATTCGATAGCTACAGCCCTAGCACATTATATAAATGACACTCCTTAAACTTGTTTTTCTGTTCTAACAATGTAAAATCTACTGTAGCATCTGAAAGTAACCAAGGCTTTATTACTGGTAGCGGTACAGTTGGACTAATATTTAACTAGGTATCTTTAAGTTCTGTTGCTTTCTGTATCACTGTCCATCCAAAACATTTAATTTCCTCTCTTTTTCCCAACAGGGCTTTGAAGTATCTAGTGTTGGATGCTCTTGAATATGGCCTTGTAAATTAACCCAATAATTCACTGACAACTGTACCCTTCTCATTGCTAATGACATTTCCCCCATTTCAACCTGTAGTGCTGTAATTGGTGTAGTTTTTATAGCTCCTGCACATAATCTCAACACCTGATTCTGTATATGATCTAACTTCCCAAGGGACGTTTCTGCTGCTGATCCATACACCACACAACCATAATCTAACACGGATCTAACCAATCCACTATACATGGCCTTTAATGCCCACTGTCACCCTCACGACACACGTCAAAATAAAAGTCCCAGACATACAGCTCCTGTACACAAAAATATAATAATAATTTCAAGGAATATCACACAACCACTGTATTTGTTTCATTATTTTAAACAGTTGTGTATCTTATTTGACAAAAATTTAAATGTAATCTTTAGTTTTGTTGTAAATTGTTATCATTAACATTTTAAACTATTTCAAACGTTTCTATTACTTCATTATATTACACATTTACATTTATGCATTTAGCAGATGCTTTTATCCAAAGCAACTTACAGTGCATTCAGGCTATACATTTGTATTGTCAGTATGTGTGTTCCCTGGGAATCGAACCCACAACATTTGCGCTGCTAACGCAATGCTCTAACCACTGAGCCACAGGAACATGGAACAATACACATGGTATTGTAAGTTAAACTGGAATTGAATGATAAAACACAGAATGCAGAACTAAATGAACTGTAAAGCAGAGCTGATGGAGGAATGCACTGGGTTTAATGTGGCTCTGAATGAACAGGTCACTGATTAAATGTTGAAGGACAGTGATTTGATCAGATCAGTCCTCCACATTTCAACACTCTGATAACAATGACCAAAGAATCTCATATAAGACTGTTAGCACATAAATAATAGAGATATCAGAATATACGTATCAGAATGTGTTCTGTAAGGTTCAGACAGATTTAGGTTTAGTGCAGGTCTGGATTATAGTATATTTAGTGATTTTTATAGTCTTATCAAAAGTCATGTGTTTGATTTAATAATTCATTCGTGATTCTAATGTTTTTTTTTTTCTCTCCATCAGATTCCCATCAGCTCACTCTGGATCTGAACACAGTGAATGAACGCCTCCGTCTGTCTGAGAACAACAGAGTGATTACTAACACTCTCACAGAGCAGTCGTATCCTTGTCATCCAGACAGATTTGATGTGTGGCAGCAGGTGTTGTGTAGAGATAGTGTGAGTGGACGCTGTTACTGGGAGACTGAGTGGAGTGGTTTTGTGTGTATATCAGTGTCATATAAGAGCATCAGCAGGAAGGGAGCGGGTGATGAGTGTGTGTTTGGATTTAATGATCAGTCATGGAGTTTGTTCTGCTCTCCGGACAGTTACTCATTCAGACACAATAACATACAGACTGATCTCTCTGTGAAGTCCATCAGCAGCAGAATAGGAGTGATTGTGGATCAAAGTACAGGAACTCTATCCTTCTACAGCGTCTACAGAAACACAATGAACCTAATCCACTCAGTCCAGACCACATTCACTCAGCCGCTCTATCCTGGGTTTTTTGTTGGTCTTGGATCATCAGTGAAACTGTGTTGATGGTTTAGAAAAGACTGAGAAGGGATTATGCTTTGAGCTGCATAATGAATCAGAAAAAGTTAAAGATGTTATAGTCACTTTATGATATTAATATTAACATGAATCAGAATAAATGTGAGCAATGAATCCTCATCTAGACAATACATCAGTGTGATGATCTTGTTTTCTGTGCTTTACTCATTAAAATCAGTCTCACATCAATCATTTGCATTATTACTATTAAAATAAGTCTTATTCATGTGATTTAGCTCTGTTGTTTGTAATAAAACACAATTTCAGATCATCTTGAGATCATATTGTAATTGATGATGAATATCTGAATGTTGTATGAATTATGAATAATCAATTCCTCATGAGACTGAAATCAGCTTTATTTTCTGACATTATCAAGTATAACAGCATTTAATCAAATATATTTATTATAACAGTAATAAGTAAAGACACAGTAAAGACATATTCAATTATTATGAGATCTCCTTCAGTGAAAGAAGCTGCAAGAATATTTATTTTCTAGAATATCTTTTATCTTCTGAGTAGTGAAATGTTTTAATGACACTTTTTTTTGTTCACTGAACAAAATCAAATCTTGTTCAAAATTTCAAAATTTGTTCAAACGTGCAGGCTTTGCTGAAGTGATTTAAACAAATATTAATATAAAAATAATGCACATATTATTTTAGCGGCTCATTTTTATTAATTCAATTATAACAAATAATTAGAGAACCGTGTTACAAATACAATTATTATGTGATTAAATTATAACAAATCGATAAAGAATTTTGTGACTGCAATAATCAAATACATTTACATTAATCATTTAGCAGATGCTTTTATCCAAAGACACTTACAAATGAGGACAATAGAAGCAATCAAAACTAACAAAGGAGCAATTATATGTAAGTGCTATGACAATACTCGGTTAGTCTATTTACATGATATCAATAAAACAAAACTATGATTGCAATACTCCTTCTGCACTGTAAAATAATACAAATCAGCATTTAATAATAATAGAAAAATATTAATAATATTTCTAAAATAGTACTCTTATTTTGTTATTTAAACATTAAAAATATGATTGCAATAATGTTACTGCACTGTAAAAATAATGTCAACAACAATATTTCTAAAATATACATTTAAAATGTATATATTATATTAATTCAACATGCCCATAAAAATATGATTGCAATAATGCTACTCCACTGTAAAAAAAAAAAAAAAGTGTGCATTAGACTGACATGACACCTTCATAATCATGTCATGACACATGTCATGAATATGAATGTTTTTATGCATGTTTATGACAACTGTCATTAAGTGTCATTCACTCAGTTATGTAATCTTTAATGCAAATATTACATTGTTTTAGATGTCTTTGTTATGGGTTAGGTCAAATAATGTCATCTTTTCATTAAAAGTGACACCTGAGCGAATGACAGTTAATGACAGTTGTCATTAACATGCATAAAACCTCCTTCATATTTATATTCATATTCATATTTAGTCAAATAAAGCCTGTGGTAAATGTAACTTGACAATACTTTGATATTTTTTTATACAATGTAAACTGCACACACTCACCCATGAATTGTGTGAAGCATTATTTAAGTTTTTGAAAATATATGCTTTTAACATCTGGGATATGTGGCGTTTACACTGCAGAACAAAACTTCAGAGTGGTCGAGTTATGTTTAATACATAATTAAATGTACTCATAAATTGAAGAAACTCATTATAATAAAACAGAGGGTGGTGTTTTGACATTGAGGGATATTAACCTTTTGAAAATTATGTTATGCTAATTATATGAGTGCATATGTGCAAAACCAATATATCAATGTGTAATCAATGATTAAAGGAATTCATTATTAATGTTTTAAACCATTTATGCTTGCAGGAATATGAAAAGGCTTTGAGCTGATACTAAAGTGTTTTCTATAGAATGTGGTATGTGGTCGTCAAGATGGGAGGTCAACGGCTAGGTGGGGCGCGGTGGAATGTGCACACACACACATAACAAGATCAGATTACCCTAGAAAAGCCCGGCTAAGCTCAAGAAATTGGGGGTGGGCGCTATCATATGTTATTTTGCAGAAACTGGAGTTGATTGGAGAACTGGAACAAATAAGTGAGAGCTGATTGGAGAACTCACGGCGGATCCTACGTCACACCTACTATAAATATTCTGTTACAATGTATTTCTGGGTTGGTTCTTTGTAAGGCTATGGTCTGAGAACAACCCAGCTGTAATTTCTGATCAATAACTTTCAATACTTTTTATAGATTGCCTTCCTTCAATTTTTGATCACGCAGGACGTTTGAAGTCCAACAATTGGTGACCCCGGACGTGATTGAAGAAAAGGCTGTAAACCATAAGGGGCCGTTGAAGGCGAAGTTCGGGACGGAACGAACTCTGGTTCAACACACGGTCGACCGATTAAAATAAGGTAAGCAGAAACCTGTTAAATCAAACTTCTGCAAATTGGATATTCTAAATTTCTTGTGTTGAATTTGAATTGTATTCCGTTCCATTTATTAGTAAAATATTGATATCTGTTGATCAGAAAAAATTTGTCAGGTAGCAACTAAGGGTTGTGGCCGTAAAAATTTGTCAGGTAGCAACTAAGGGTTGTGGCCGTAACAGACATAAGGTTAAAAGTTGCGGAGGACTCCCAAGTGACATAAGATTGCGGAGGGTTTCCAAGTGACACAAGGTTAAATAAGTTGCGGAGGGTTCCCAAGTGACAAGGTTTAGTTTTTAGGTTTTACTGTTGTCTATGTAATATGTAATTGTCTGTTATTAAAGAAAATGTCTGAATTTGAGAGAGAATGTGAGGAGTATGAATGTCCCCCAATTACAACACAGTGGGGCAATATAGTAGATATGTTACTGGCTCAATCGGAGCCTAAAAATCATAAAAAAAGAGAAGAAAATTTGGGAAAATAAATGGAGTCAGATATGTATTGAAAACGGGTGGGATAATCCCGATAAAATGTCGGTGGCATTAGCACCAAGAGTTGAAAAAACTAAAAATATACCATGAAATTGGCTTTGTTGGCTATTTGGCTATCATCCAAGTTGCTGACATTGTGATCCAAATTGTGAAACTGAATTATTGATAAAGAAAAATGTAAAAACTGATAGATTTTTCATTCCCAGAAAGAGAATGAGACCTGTTGGTGTTTTTCTCTTTTGATCTGTGTGTGTGTGAGAGACAGAGAGAGAGAAAGGAGGGGCCCAGTGTGTGTGAGCGAATGTGTGTAAGCACTGCTGGCAGTGAAGTTAAAAGGGGAGAGGGAGAGAAAAGGATGAAAATCTCATCCAAAGCAGAGTAAAATATACAAAGTTGATGAATATTATGGTAATCCAAATGAATGGAGCAATGAGAAAGATTAATTATTAACTAGAAAACACATTGGTATTATTTTAAAATATTTGAGAAAGTCTAACAAATTCTATAATAAGTGATAAGTCCTCCGCCCAGCAAAAATCCAGGTGGAAATCAGGGGTCGGATGCTTTTAGTGATCCTCTGATGAGCCTGGTGAAGATTAATAAGTAATTAAAGGGCTGGGATTAGAGAGGTAAATCACTGAAGGAAGCAATAATAATAATAATAGTAATAATAATTCATTATATTAAACAGGTCAATAACTCTGGCTTTCAAAGATGTCAAACTCCAGTAGAGTTCTTGGCAGCTAGAAATCCAGCCTGTAATGAAACAATAAGGGAGCTCTCAAGGAAGTGGGCAGAGAGAACAAAGAAATTGGCTACTAAGTGGCCGGAAGGGGGAACATTTGATGTGGCAATGTGTAAAGAAATAGAGGTCTTGATAAAAAAAAAATTACAAGACCAAGTACACCTCCAAAAAGAGAAATGAAAAAAGAGAACAAGAATTAGGGGTATTAACCCTGTTCAAACTAAATGGAATTAAATTAATAAAATTGGAAAAACAAGAAAGAGAGAATAAAAACAATGAAACAAAAAGAACATTAAATTTCATCAAACCGGTGAGACTGGATCAGGTTATTATTTCAGATGTGCCGAATGGGAACAAATGGTTGAGGAAAACAGTTTGAATAATCCCATAACACGTGACATTTTCAGATCAGCAGTGATGTCAGGGGCCCCCAATGGTGTAAAACAGGCCATGGAAGGTAACCCCGATATACCAGTAGCAACCAATGAAGTATGGGAAAGACACTTAGTGTTCCACATCGACAGAACAGTTGATAAACTACACAAAGATGAGGAAGAGCTAGAAGAGACAAAAAATCAACTGTAAAAATTATAATTAGACTTAGCCAGAGCCAGTGGCCCAAAGAAAATCAAGCAAATGTCTCAGCAGTCTGTGAATGACCCACCTACCCCTTCAGTTATTCCCCCATATTTTGGGTATGACCAGGGACCGACATACCAAACGCCATGGTCACAGAGGGGTAATGGGGGAGGGTATAGAGGCCAGAGGGGTGGCAACATGGGATTTAAAGGCAGACGAGGAAGAGGTGGGGAACCACAAAGGGGAGGATGTTTTTTGTGTGGTAGCCCTGATCATTGGAAAAATGAATGTCCCTCACAGCAAGGGGGCGGCCAATTCACAGGGCCACCTGCAGGGGATGGGGTCCTCTCAGAGGTGGACCTGGTGGTCGTGGCAGGGGACCACATGCCTCACGATACTGGGCAACAGCACCCGTCTCCAGCCAACCTACAGGCGCCTATGCACCCAACATGGGGCCCGGAGGAGACGCTGGGGACTGTTGAAGGGCCCACAGAAACCACCATGAGGGAATGGCTGAACCCCTCATGGAAATAGTGGTTGACAACAAACCACAAAGGGCTCTGGTGGATACTGGAGCTACATACTCCACTGTAACAAGAGGCACAATCACAGATAAAGATCTAAGTGATAAAACAGTGGGAGTCATGGGTTTCTCTGGTGGGTTAGAACATTGGCCAATGACAAAACAATTAACCGTTCAGGTTGTGAATCAGAGCTTACCACACACATTCCTATACTCCTCTAACGCTCCTGTACCTCTGCTGGGAAGGGATTTGCTAATCAAATTGGGGGCCAGTATTTTATGTTCACCACAAGAAGTAATAGTGACTTTTCCAGATGGCACACAGGTTGATTGCTCACAGACTGCTCCAACAGGTTGCAGACAGAGTGTTTTACTAGGAGGGCCATTAAAGAAGGCAGCTGACATTTATTGGGTAGAATTAGACATTTCTCCATCACTAATGAGTGTAGTGACCCTGTATAACAACCATCGACCATGGATAATGGACATAGATGTTTACTTACCACCCATTGACCCACTACACTGTACATTGTTCTATGACAGAAATGACACAGTCATGTACCAAGAAATGTTTAACAGCATAGAAGGGGATAGATGGCGTCTCACAGGAGATGGCATATACGTAGGGAAAGAAGGAGTTGTAGCCCCTATCGTTTTGACCTCAGAACAGCTAAAATGGTATGAAATGACAGACACAGCCGCCCCACACATCTCTCTGGCATTACACCCAAGCCATGAAGCTAGAGAGTTAGGAGGTATGACTAAAAGGTTAAGGGCTGTTGCTGATTGGGAGCCCACTGACATCAATATGGTATTATATTCTCACACAGCTAATTAAAAAACTGAAGATATGGGCGTGTTAACACATAATCAAATTTCACTATCTCAAATTTGACCCCAGCTCACCAATGGTTTACATGCATTGATCTGGCAAACGCATTTTTCTGCATACCATTGTCTGAAGAATGTAAGTCATGTTTGGCGTTCACCTACAGAGGCCGCCAGTACTCTTATAACAGATTGCCACAAGGCTTTATCTTGACACCAGGGATTTTTAATAAGGTCGAACGTATGAATCTTACGTTGAAAATGAAATTGGCTAAAATCTGTGCACAGACCAAATTGACGTGGTTATCTGCCCTTCCATTGGTATTAATGTCTGTACGTTCCTCTGTTAACAGGATTTCTGGCTTTACACCTTTTGAGTTGCTTACAGGTCGTTCTTTTCCTGGACCTTCAACGCCATTGAGACCTGACCAGATCACACCATTGTCACACTGTGTTTATTTTGACAAACTAACTGCTCTGATTAAACAATTTTCCCAGCAGGTCATTGCAGACAATGAACCAGAACCGATTCCTCCGCCAACCGAGTGGGTCAGACTGAAGAGATTCCGCAGGAAATGGAACGAGGCCAGATGGTCTGATCCCCTGAAGGTCACCTCAAGGACATCGCATTGTGTCCGCCTAGCAGGAAAAGGCGACACCTGGTATCATTTGTCTTCTTGTGTTGCATGTGACCCCCCTAGCAGGTCTTTGGCACAAACTGCAGTGGACCTGAGGACTCAGGTCCAAGAGAGGGAGAGTGAGGGTGAGGAAATACCATACCAAATACCAGAAATACTACACAGAAAAGGTGATATTTTTTCAAGCCCACAACTAGAACCTTTGGCCCATTGTGTAAGTGCAGATTGTGCATATGGTGTAGGTATTGCAGTAGCATTCAAAGACAGGTATGGTGTGGAGAAAGTGAGACAGCAAAATAAAAAACCTGGTGAATGTGCAGTGACACAGGAAGAAGACGGCAGAACAATTTTTCATTTAATCACAAGAGGAAAGTGCACTGATCTCCCCATATACGAAGATTTCACCAATAGTTTAAAACATATGAGAGATTGGTGTGTAGAACATAGAGTGAAAAGTGTTTCCGTACCCCGGCTGGGGTGTGGTCTGGACAAACTAGACTCCCAAATAGTCCATTTTAAGTGAGGTTTTCACAGGAGTAGACATAGTTATAACCATATATTCATTATAATTAATTTCACAAGTTTTTATGAGTTTTATTTAATTTCATATAATCACGTTTTCATTAATTACAAGTGTATGATTTAAGGTTTTAATGTGTTAATTTTTCATACTGATTTTGTGTTTGAAGAAGGTACAGAAAATGAGACTGTGGGAACATTGGCCATGTATGGGTTTCCTCCTCATCATCTCCATCACTATCGTAGGTATAATTTTAGGCATAGAAAAATTACAACAAGACTCAAGCCTAAGAGATCACTAGAGAGGGACACGTGTCTGACAAAATATGGAGGTATAGAACTTGACTATGAAGAAGATTCAGCCAGATTGTTTACATTTGATATATGTTCAGTTTTTAATTGTCAGGGAAAGAATAGTTCATGGAGAGGATATGATGTATACCTATGTGCTCCTCCTGCAGTAGTGGATGACTGTGAAAATGGTAATAACCCAAGATATATGACAGTGTGTAGTGATTGGGGACAAGTTACTAAATATTCGGGATCATGGAGTCCAAACCCACATTATTTGAGCAGAGAACAGAGGGGTTGGTGGAATAACGTATTATTTCAAAGAAATTACAGCACAACACAAAACCCAGTCACTTTATCTATATCACGAATTAAGGAATCTTCATACAAAAAGAACAAGGCCTATTTTTTCTTAGGGGTGGACCAAACCGGAAAGGATTCTATGGGATTGATCAAAATAAATATAGTATCTAAACCTCAACCAAATATCACAGAAACTAAGAATGTATCAGTTATATCAATGGTAGATAAACACGTAGGTGTAGATTATACTAAATTAACCCCAGAGGACATAATAGAGAAGGCAACAAGCTATGGAGAGACTAATTTGTGGTTAGAATGGTTGATTAACACTGCCAAAGAACAAAAAATAGATGACTGTGTAGCATGTGCAGGTGCTAGACCCAGACTACACATTGAACCAGCTCCTCTGCATCCAAATGATACATGGGGATATAACTGTATGTTATCACTGACAAGGGAGGTGGGGTCAACCAATTGCACCACATTGGCATCTATATTTCCCCCAATTTCAAATGATTCCCGAACAGGCCCATTTGTACCTAGACAAAACAATTACACGTGTTTTAATTTCACGCCGTTTAGTGCATCAATTAATTACGGACGCATTAATGAAGAGTGGTGTAACGTCATAATAAGTGACAATGGAACAAAAATAGGACCATGGGCAAGAGCAGGCCTCTATTACTACTGTGGTGACAGACGCCTGTTCACCAGGGTACCGCCCAACACAAAAGGTTTGTGTGCTATGGTCCGACTAGGAGCACCTTAGACGCTGATAGGAGAGAAATGATGTGTGACCTCTTTCAGAGGTCAAGAGAGGGATTGAGGGATATTAACCTTTTGAAAATTATGTTATGCTAATTATATGAGTGCATATGTGCAAAACCAATATATCAATGTGTAATCAATGATTAAAGGAATTCATTATTAATGTTTTAAACCATTTATGCTTGCAGGAATATGAAAAGGCTTTGAGCTGATACTAAAGTGTTTTCTATAGAATGTGGTATGTGGTCGTCAAGATGGGAGGTCAACGGCTAGGTGGGGCGCGGTGGAATGTGCACACACACACATAACAAGATCAGATTACCCTAGAAAAGCCCGGCTAAGCTCAAGAAATTGGGGGTGGGCGCTATCATATGTTATTTTGCAGAAACTGGAGTTGATTGGAGAACTGGAACAAAGAAGTGAGAGCTGATTGGAGAACTCACGAGCGGATCCTACACGTCACACCTACTATAAATATTCTGTTACAATGTATTTCTGGGTTGGTTCTTTGTAAGGCTATGGTCTGAGAACAACCCAGCGCTGTAATTTCTGATCAATAAATTTCAATACTTTTTATAGATTGCCTTCCTTCAATTTTTGATCACGCAGGACGTTTGAAGTCCAACAACATACTTCCACTACTCGATTTCTCAAATAGGAAATGGTTATTTTTTGCTTTACCTAGCATCCAGCTCTGACCTTAAGGACTTGGTGAAATTTGAGATTTCATCCAATTTAAGGACGAGCTCCTTAAGGTCAAGGTCAAGGTTGGCTCTTAAGTGCATTGGCTCTGCTGAGTTTGGTTTTGGGCTTGTATAGTTATGTGAAATCCAATACAGTAATACAGACACCATGTCTACAAATGAAGTTACAGTACCACAGTTTCATTTCATTTTTTTTCATTTTTGGGTGAACTATCCCTTTACTGCTCATAAGGGATTACTTTTGCAAAGCTGGCACTTGGTCATTGTTGTAGTTTATTACAAATGTGCACATTTACTCACAGAACAAAAGAATGAAACCGTAAAGTGTTATTCATTTTTACACCATTAGCCTTTATGTGCTGCTTGCTTAAACTTAATTTACAAACTTTTTTGACAGTAAAGCTTAACACACCCTTAAAAAATAACCATGGTTTATTGAACAAGTTAAAAACTAAACTATATACTATTAACTATGGTAACCAAAAATTAACCATGTCATAAAATATTTTTAATATGACTGACTTTGTATTTAACATGAATTAATCAAAACGTAAGTTAGTAATTATAGCTGTTTCATTGTACAGAAAGAGAGAAAATAATCTTTTTTTACAGTCTATGGTCTAACATTATATATAAATATAAACCATAAATGCTTAAAAAATCACTTACCTCTGGGCGACTCATGATCAGGCAGAAGAACGGCGACGTTCACGCCAGAAAACTACTGCAGCTCTGTAATTGGCCAAAATGCTTTGTTCGACTTTTCGGAGATCATCTACTCTTCCCTGTGAATGACCTCTGACCTACTTTCTGTACAATCTGAATGTCTGCGTTTTGAATTTTAGAAAATGTAATTCGATTTTCAGAATTTCTTCTTCTACTTGAAAACTCGAAGCTGTATTTTTTAAAAACTGTATATATGCAGTCTAAGAATTCAGAGCAAATAAATATGTTGTTTGAAAATGCATCTCTATAAAACTCTGCCTTAAAAAATTAATTGTGTTAAATTTTCAAGTTGTGTTAAGTTCAATATTCAAGTTAAAAAAAAATCTAATTCAAAACTATTTTCAATCCCATATAATATTCAGGTTTTTTTACATAACACTTGTCAATAATTAAAATTTACACAATTCAAATTAAAATTGTTTTGTCATAATTTTAGCTCCATAGGTTTTTCCCTGCAGGTGGGCGTTCCTATAAGGGTGTGACGTCACGTGAAAACGATCAATAGGGCCTAGGTTTGAGGCTCATGCAGGGCTCATCCTGATTTCTGCTTTTGGAAATGACTGCTGTAAATCAGGGGTTGTTTTCTAATTAAATGACAGAATTCGTAAGTTTTATTGATGTATTAAGTTGTAAAATGGTTCTAAAATTCAAGGACATAATTTTCGGCATGTCATGGGCCATGTCTGTATATGGGCCAGAAAAAAAAGGCCAAATAACGAATAAGTATGTGTTTGACCTGCTGAAATACATCAGCGAATTAAATTAAATGTAAGTTTCACTTGTAAGGCTTGTATTTGGACATACAGTTCGAGGACCCTTGAAGTAATCCGTGAACAATTCCTTTCTAAGAATTCTCTCTGCATGCCGATCCTGGAGTATGTGAGTACGTTTCGTGAATATCTCCATAAAGCTTGGGACATCGCTAAGCAGCATCTTTCTGACACTCAAGCCAAGATGAAAACTAGGTATGATAGAAAGAGCATTGCTCGCAGTTTCCAACCTGGAGATTCTGTACTGTGTTGTTGCTCGCGCCCAATTCTCCCTTGCATGCTCGATTTCTTGGCCCATATACAATTGAAAAGAAACTGTGACACTAACTACACTGTTCTCACCCCCGATCGACGGCGCAAAAGCCGACTCTGCCATATAAATATGCTGAAATCGTATGTTGACCGAAATGGATCTGGTGTTAACCTTGCAACTAACAGTGTGTCGGCAGTGAAGATTGTTGGTCTACCTACTGGTTATGAGCCGGAGGTAGATGGTTTAATTGACAAAGATGTTTTAACCTCTTGTGGAAGGTTTTCAAACTCTGCCAGTCTGTCCACATTGCCACTGTGGTTACGCCCCTTACTGATCTCCTTAGCACTGAACGTAAGTTCGTATGGGATGAAATGTGTGAGTCCGCATTTTGCTCTGCCAAGGATTTGCTGTGTAATGCTCCAATCTTGTCTGCCCCAAATTTCGCTTTGTCCTTCACTCTGCAGGTTGATGCAAGTGCTCGTGGCGCCGGTGCGGTGCTGATGCAAGCTGATGAGGCTGGCATTGAACATCCTGTCAGTTATTTCTCAAAGAAATTTACCAAATGTCAGCAGAACTATAGTGTCATCGAAAAAGAGGCATTGGCATTACTTCTAGCCCTCCAACACTTCGAAGTATACCTGAGCTCTGGAAATCGTATTGTAGTGTATACAGATCATAACCCTTTAACATTTCTGTCTCGTATGTCAAACTCCAACCAACGTTTAATGAGATGGGCACTGATTGTGCAAGAGTTTGATTTAGACATACGCTACAAGAAAGGTACAGAGAACATCGTAGCTGATGCATTCTCCAGAGCTTACGCTGATGAAAACTGAAGTGCCTCTATGGTGGTGACATTAATTATGTTGTATCTGATTAATTACAAACCTGGGTTTGTAACTAAGGGTGTGTTACGTCCCTGGACGTAAAGTTATTATTTGTATTTATTTTTACATTCACATGTGTGTGATGGATCAATGTTGTATTGCATGCTATACTGTGTGCAGTTTCTTTCTCTCTCTCTCCCTCTCTCTTTTTGGCAGTGCTTGATTGGGACCAGCTGCAAGAGATTACGTCGTGAGCGGGAGCATTTAAAAGCTGGGAAGCAGAGCATTGTTGAGAGCTTCTGTGGGGTGTGCGTCGTGAAGCTCTGCCGCTGGTGTTGTGCCGTTCCGTCCTCTATCTCCTGCCCCAGACAACGTTGGTTGTGTTGTGTAGTGTGTTAAACTGCGGTGTTGTTAACTTGCATTTGTGTGAGTAATCATTTTAGGACTAAGGACTAAGTTAGGTTGGAGTCCTCTGTAATCCGACATTAAGGTATTTATGTTAGTAGACAATTATTCCATCTCTGTCTCACTTATTTCTTTATCCATAAACCATTATTTGTTCCTTCTGAAGCAGTAGGTTGGGGATTGCCTTTTGTTTTTGTGAACTGTTTTCTCCTGTTTTTGTCTAGCTAGGGAGTTAGGAAAGACTTCTGTCTTTATTTTGTGATTTTTCTTTGTGAGGTCATTTTAAGTCTTTAAACCCCTAGTTAGTGCTTTGGTTTGTTATTTTGGCCTGGATCTCCTTCCGAAGAAATGCGCTTCTTGCTTTATGTACTAATAAAACGTGTCAACTTTTGATAAACCTGTTGTGGTCTTTGAGCTGGGACAGGAGAGGAGGAGTGTCGTGGTTTTCTAATTAAATTTTTATTCTTGTCACCGGCCTCACCAACCCTAGACTGGTGAGGACGTGACAACGTCCAAATACAAGCCTTACATTGTCAGACCTTTGTTCTCTGTGTCTTGTGTTTTCCCTCCTCTCGTGCCCATATTGTGTATAATTAGTCCCCAGCCCTGCGTGTGTTAATCATAGTTTAGTCTTCTCACCTGTGTTCAGTAATTATCTTGTTTGCTCCTTCGTTTCCTGCCCTTTATAAGTCCTCAGTTCTCCCCGTGTCTTTGTCGAGTCTTAACGTCATTTGGTGTGTGTACCTGTTCTCCAGCGATTCCTAAGTTTGTTCATTAAAAGTTTATGTTTGAAAGAAGTTCCTCGTCTCCTCGTTCCGTGTTCCTGGCTCCCCCGTGCAGCATCGTGACAGAAGACTCGACCAGAACCGAAGATGAGGTGGCTGAGATTGGTTCCCCGCAAGGGAGGTTCGGGGATCCTCAGCCTGCCGCCGCCCGCGATGATGACGGTTCCGTCGCCCGCGGCGATGATGATGCCACCGTCCGCGGCTCTCCCGAATCCGCCGCCGTTCGCGGCCCTCGTAATCCCGCCGTCCGCGGGAAAATGCCCGCCGCCATTCGCGGCCAAAGCAGGCAATGAGGATGGCAAGCCCGCCTGCAGAGAATATGGCAAGCCCACTGGTCGTTGATCCTCGCAAGCACCCTCCAGTGCCCGCTCCTCGACAGCGCCCTCCTGTGCCTGCTCCAAGACAGCGCCCTCCTGTGCCTGCTCCAAGACAGCGCCCTCCTGTGCCTGCTCCACGACAGCGCCCTCCTGTGCCTGCTCCAAGACAGCGCCCTCCTGTGCCTGCTCCAAGACAGCGCCCTCCTGTGCCAGCTCCAAGACAGCGCCCTCCTGTGGCCGCTCCTCGCAAGCTCTTTCCTGCTTCTCCGCTGGTCCCGTCCAGCTCTCCGTCGTTCCCGCTGGTCCCGTCCAGCTCCGCGCTGCCAGAGCGCCCCCGAGAGTTTGCGCTGCCAGAGCGCCCCCGAGAGTTTGCGCTGCCAGAGCGCCCCCGAGAGTTTGCGCTTCCCGAGCGCCCTCCAGTGCCGGCTCCTCGCCAACATCCTCCAGTGCCTGCCCCGTCCAGCTCTCCAGAGCCCCTGCTGGTCCCGTCCAGATCTCCAGAGCCCCTGCTGGTCCCGTCCGGCTCTCCAGAGCCCCTGCTGGTCCCGTCCGGCTCTCCAGAGCCCCTGCTAGTTCCGGCTCTCCAGTGCCCCTGGTTCCGTCAGGCTCTCCTGAGCCCCTGCTGGTTCCGTCCGGCTTTCCGGAGCCCCTGCTGGTTCCGTCCGGCTCTCCTGAGCCCCTGCTGGTTCCGTCCGGCTCCCCAGAACCCCGAGCGACCACGCCTCCAGAGCGCCCCCTGAGATGAGGAGTTACCCCAAGAAATTTTTTTAGGGGGGCTACCCGCCATGGAGGCATCCCAAGCTCCCTGCTCCGCCATGGCCGCCCGAGCTCCCTGATTCGCCATGGCCTCCTGAGTCCCCGGATCCACCATGGCCTCCCGAGCTCCCTACTCCGCCATGGCCGCCCGAGCTCCCTGATCCGCCATGGCCTCCTGAGTCCCCGGATCCACCATGGCCTCCCGAGTCCCCTGACCCGCCATGGCCGCCCGAGCTCCCCGCTCCGCCATGGCCGCCCGAGCTCCCCGCTCCGCCATGGCTCCCAGAACGGGCGCCGCCCTGGAGGCCTCCTGTCCTGTCTCCGCATTCCGTGAGGCCTCCAGAGCGGGACGCACCGTTCGGGAGGGGGGAGTAATGTCAGACCTGTATTCTCTGTGTCTTGTGTTTTCCCTCCTCTCGTGCCCATATTGTGTATAATTAGTCCCCAGCCCTGTGTGTGTTAATCATTGTTTAGTCTTCTCACCTGTGCTCCTTCGTTTCCTGCCCTTTATAAGTCCTCAGTTCTCCCCGTGTCTTTGTCGAGTCTTAACGTCATTTGGTGTGTGTACCTGTTCTCCAGCGATTCCTAAGTTTGTTCATTAAACGTTTGTTCATTAAACGTTTATGTTTGAAAGAAGTTCCTCGTCTCCTCGTTCCGTGTTCCTGGCTCCCCCGTGCAGCATCGTGACATACATTTGTTACATTAATGTGATTATAGTGCCAAAATATGTGTTAGCCTATAACACTCAACAATAAGCCACCTTTCCAATCATTTTATTTTTTATGGCATAATGCCCACCTCCTTAAATTTAATCTAAACATTACAAGTTAATATCCTACTGTTTGTAGGATTTCTTGGCATTTTTTATGTCGCCGTTTTAGCCTATTAATCTTGATATCTCACAAATTATTTTGTTCAAGGTTTTTATTTATTTATTTTTTATGGTGTGTGTCAGAGTAACTTGACGCGAATAGTCTCATTAACGTGCACAGCCTTGTACAGAGGACCAACGGCCAAGCCAAGGACAGGATTTTTCGTTAAATCCAAGCCAAGGTCAGGATTTTTCGTTAAACCCAAGCCAAGGTCAGGATTTTTCGTTAAACCCGCCACGGACAGGATTTTTCGTTAAACCCAAGCCAAGGTCAGGATTTTTCGTTAAACCCAAGCCAAGGTCAGGATTTTTCGTTAAACCCAAGCCAAGGTCAGGATTTTTCGTTAAACCCAAGCCAAGTTCAGGATTTTTCGTTAAACCCAAGCCAAGGTCAGGATTTTTCGTTAAACCCAAAGCCAAGGTCAGGATTTTTCGTTAAACCCAAGCCAAGGTCAGGATTTTTCGTTAAACCCAAGCCAAGGTCAGGATTTTTCATTCAAAAACTTTAGCATGTAGATTGAAATGAATGCTCCTTAATACAACATAAGAAAATTTAGTAATTTTAATGGTTTTCGTAATGACTTTAATAATCATAACATGCAGTAAGAGCCTTTGTGTAAATCTAATTATTTTAATAATTATTATTACTGATGTGTTAGGCTGCAGCCTATGACTATCCCACGTTTTGAAATTAACCCTAATTTTCTAATGATTTTTAAGGATATTATAATGGTATTGTTGATTTATTTCATTATTTGATCTCCGTTTACAAAACAATATCATAATTTCAGTCAGTTTGCAAATTTCAACACACAGACGTCTGACTTGCAGTTAATGCCGTGGCCCTGCGGTGGCGTTACACGCGGCGGTCATTTTGGTTGTCCACCTACTGTACATTCTAAAATAATTCATATTTTTGGCATTCAAAAGAAACCAAATCAAACAAATAAAAAGGTTTACTTTCCTTAGTGATCTGTTCATGTGTGACAAAAAAATATATAATTAACAAATCTAGTTTACTACAAGATAAGTTGCAATAGACCTACCACACTAATAGCCTTTACATGTTCTGTTTTATAGAAACGGTCAATAAAGTTGACCCCTTTTACTACTTGAAACAGGACTTCATAAGCAGCTGTCAAATTACATAACACGTTAGTTGTAAGTCAAAAGTAAACTTAATAAAATATATTTTTTCCACAGTTGTTACGTTTGGAGCGTTAGGTTAATCTCACACCCAAAATGAAAATGTGATGTTTATGTGCTTGCCCCCAGGGCATCCAAGATGTAGGTGACTTTGTAGAAGAACTTCAGTAGAACACAAATGAAGATTTGTAACTCAAACCGTTGCAGTCTCTCAGTCATATAATGGAAGTCAATGGGCACAGAATCTTTGAGAGTAAAAAAAAAACATACACAGACAAATCTAAATTAAACCTTGCGGCTCGTGACGATACATTGACGTCCTAGGACACGAAACGATTGGTTTGTGCGAGAAACTGAACTGTATTTATACAATATTTTAGGCTATGTCCAAATCTCCTGATTTCATCCACTACATCCGGCATGTGACGCGTCAACGGCTCTGGAACAGATATATATATATATATATATATATATATATATACACACGTAGATACAGATCCATAAGTATCACGATCCATAGAAACAATCTCTAATGAGGCATCTATGTAGGGCTGTCGCGGTGAAGGAATTTAACATGCTTTATCTTTAAATATTAACGTTAATTTAAGACACAAATAACTGTGTTTACGAGGATACTCACAAAGACGGGCATTTTGACATAACTATGTGTATTTGAATGTTTAAGCACAACAAGGAGTGAAAAGTGTCAATATCGAACAGGTGCGCTGTGCAAAATTGGGCTTAAACTGTCTTAATGCACGCATTTACCAGAATTAATAATAATGTTTATTAACATGAATAGTTTCATTTTAAAACATGCTTAAAACGTGTTTAAATGATAGGCTTAGCCTACAGCTTGACCCATAAAACGATTGATATATTTCTACCGGATTATCTCCCAAGTTTCAATGCATAGCCTATATAGAGTATATTCAAACACAAAACCAATGTTTTGGTTTTCCAGTACATCCAGTTAATAATCAAACTAATCTAAAATCTGTGTGGACGACGACGTAGTTTTTTTTTCTTTTTGTTTCTGTTCTGTGCAGAATAAAAAGTGGCCTGTTTAATCCAACAACTTCCACTCCATCATTAGATTTAGTAAAATAACCCAATAGCTGGGGATCATACTAACTTGTGTTTGTTTTTCCTGTTCTCCGTATTTGAGCCCCTCTCTCTCAGAATTGCTGACATTTTTACTTATTGAATATTGTTGTTAGCGCGACCATTTCTATATTACTCCAGAATGAAGTAAGAGTGGAGGTGAGTGGAGACATACTGGGCAGGAATCACCTGATATACGCAAATTTCATTCAAAAGTCAAATATAGAATAAATACTGTTACGTCCCTTTTGTTCTATTTCTGTGTTGTCTTTGTTTGGGAGGTGTTTGTATGTGTTTCTGTGCAGGAGGATGTCTGATTGATTCCTGCAGTCCAATTGGTGCCACGCCCTACCTGGTCAGCTGACTCCTGCATGCCTATAAGAGACTTCGTCATCACTACCTGTTTTAGCTTCGTGCTCGCTTGCTGTTTGCTCTGCTAGTTATTTACATGTGTTAGTAAGCCTGAGAATCTGTGTTTGTTTGCTTGTGAGAGAGATCAATTGTTGTTTACTTTGCCCAATTGTTTGTACGGTTGACTACCGCCTGTTCTCTGACCTAGATTCTGGGTTGCCCCTGTTTGCTAATAACTGTAAATAATTGTATATAATAACCTTTTGGGGAGGTAGGGAGACCAACGCCATTTTTATTGGATTTTCTTTGATTGTTTTTGGATAGGGAGTTAGGTAAGTAATCTGTATTTTGTTTAATTTTTTGTTTTGTGATTTAGGGAATTTAGAGGGATACAATTAGTTGGCTTTTGTTTGTTAGTTTGGCCTTGTCGGCTCCTAAAGCTGAATTACCCCAATTGTACAGTTTAAATCATTGTTCTCATTAAAATACTGATCCTTTGTTTTTCAAAACTCCACTATGTTCTCGCATTCTTTCATGTTGTGCCTTTACCCCTAGACGGGCGAATAATGCATTTGATTGGTAAACCAAATTCAACTAAATAACAGCACTAATAAGTGGTGGGGGGGGGGGGGCTTTGGCGATCAGCATGCCAGGCAATCTACCCCACAGCCAATCACGGGCCCCATCCTTGCTCGGGCCCCGAGTTTCTTGAATTACTCAATCGACACATAAAATTATACACATATTTCCTTTACACAGCATTAAGAGTTATTAGCAAAATTAGCAATAGCACAAATAAGTGCAACTGACCGAGGATACAAATGGAGTAAACAGTTGTCTTTTAATATCTATTGTGTAGCAGAACACCAGACGCACCACAAAACCAACCCCAAAGATGGACCAGTAGTACCTTTTGTGTGTTTACTGCAAGCATAAATGGGACAGCTTTACAACAAATGCCTTTGTTCTTGTTTAATCTCTCTTCAGAATATTTAACGCAGACTCATATTACAAGTTTTTCTTAACAGTCTCTGAAATTATTCCACTTAATAAATGCATATTTTATATAGAATAATAAGATTTATGAATACTGAAAATTAATAAAACAAAATGAACACTCATAATAATAAAATGGGGCAGCTTTACAATTTCTTTACTTTAACCATATAGTCATGAACTACATTACCCAAAATGCACTGCAGATTACTGGCATGCATTTCACTCTGTGTAGCGATGGATTAACCACTAATAGAGAATGTGGAGTTACGTCACAATCGTATTCATTCTTCATTGTATCATTTGCAGAGAAGAGAATAGCTTTAGAAAAAGCTAATTTATCGTATTGTAGAATTTTATTTACGATGTTGATCTGATTAACGTGAAAACAGTGTCGCCCGCTGGACGCTCGTTGCTGCTTCAGCCGTTGTATTAAATTATCCAAATAAAAAACAAGCTGACAGAAGTCAATCCATTTCTTTGTTGGAAACTTTTAAATGTTATAATATAAGACTAGATATAAAGCTCCATTCAGTTCATCACATACTTTATTATTTACATTTGTTTTCTAATGTAAATCCTAAAGACTTTTATTTGGGTATGTTGCTGTGACGTCATACGTCCGCGCCACGCTCCGTTTGTGATTCGGCTGAAGAAAGGTGAGTGCTTTTCAACCATTAAAGTGTTTAAATCAATACAACTCGTTTAGAGAATGGTGTCTCATTTCGTTCCCAATTTCGTGAATCAGTTTACACGAATTCAGTAGTAGTGATGGAGAAACGGAGCTTTTTAAACTCCGAGTCAACCGAGTCATCTGCGTCGCTAAATGATTCACTGTTTTGAATCACTCGGATCTGCTGCTCAAATCAGTGTAAATGCAATGAGAAAAACAAACACTAACATGTAGTGATCAATTTTTTCAAAACAACTGCAAATGTTTAGGTTGTTTTTGTCTTCTACGTGATTTAAGTCCATTATCTCTTAAGCTGGGGACACACTACACGACTAGCAGAAACATTATAAGACTGACCTCAACACATTTAAAGACCGTTACCATCGACTGAAGCATATTCTAGTGTTTTACAGTCAGAGAGGACCACAAACCTAATGAATGAGTCATTACACACTTAAACAAAACTCTTATTAGACAGCAAATCGAAATAAACTAATTATTGGTAATCATTAAATGAGAAAAATCAATGACACAATTTAGGCTATACTTCTTCAAAAAAAAAAAGGAACCCATTTAATTTGCAATGTTAACTTATAATTAAAAGACAATAAATAAATCACGACAAGATTTTACTTGTAATCAAGAAAAAAAAATAGTACAATTATAAAATGAATGATGTTTGACAGTGAACACATCTCCTGCAAAGCTGCATACAATCTCTGATGTCAGTCGCAAATATTAAATGTGTTTATTAAAATATTAGTGAAAACGACTGATTCTTGAATTCTAAGATTATAACAGGGTTTCCGTGGAGTAATAAAACATCTTAAATTTAATAATAAGAATTTTAGGCCATAAAAAGTTATAAAAACGTTCGGATTTTCCATACAAGGTCATAAATTACATTTAGCCACGTCTTAAATTGATATGCTTGTTCTACCATTGCCTTTTCCCCCCCGAAAATGCGCTGGTGGTGGCATTCATTCGTTTGGCCTGTTGTAGTCCTGTCTGAGGAATCTGGGTGGTATCACAGCATTCCAGAACTACAAGGTCCATGTGGCAGTGCAGCAAAGGACTTTCACAATAACCCGTGCTTAATAATAAGCTTCACTGCTAATGTTCTAATGTAGCCTAGGCCTAGGCCTGTCGCGATAGTCGATATATCGACTTATCGCATGATATATGGATATGAGCGCGATCATTTTTGGTGCCGCGATATATTGCGACTGATCATTTTTTATAATTAAAAAAATAATGATTATATTCATTTTACATAAAATGAATATCACCAACATTTTAGTCCATCGTGCTACCTCTGTCATCTCGTCTGCCTCTCTGTGGCGGAGGAGGCGGGGCTTAGGCAGCTCTACACACACGCACACAGAGCGGACAGTGACAGGTGAAGAGAAGGCGGAACCAGACGCCATTTCTTTAAGACTGCAAGGAAGCTCAGCAATGGTCAAATATATGTACTATTATGTTAACATTTTATTGACTAAAATGCGTTAAACACGTTCATCTCGAACGAAAACAATTTCGTTCAGAATCAGCTACTTAGGTCGGCTGACTCGATTTTCTCATTCATTCCGTAGCGTAGTGCATTACTCTGTTGAAGCCCAGCGTCCATTGACTTCAATGGGGCTGCTTTAAACAGTTTTTTCAGTGCTTAGAAACAAGACGGTCATTGGATAATGCTGTTATGTCCGCCCACGGACGCTAAGCCTCTGGGATGAATGGAGGAGTGGCTGGCCCGGACTCCAGCCGTCGTGATGATTGAGGGTCTGTCATCTTTTTAATCCACTTTTATGTCCTAAAACGCTCGTTTTTTTGGGGTCGACAGCTTATAAAACGTATTTATTGTTTTCTTTTAGCTTGTTTGCTATACACATTGTCACATATCAGCTTTTAGACATTTTTTTTTTTATATAAATAAATGACAAGGAGGCGGCAGCTTCGCAATGCAAAGAGAAGTTGGTGTGGGCGTGGGCGTGGTCTTCAGATTATGACGCGTATCACTCTGTGTCTCCATTTCCAACTCAGTCCCATCGCTGATTTTGCATGTGTAGTCGAAAGACAAACTGCTGCAACCTTCATCATATATTTCACACAATTTCACACCACATTCATTGTTTCAGTTTAACATAATTCCCACATTTCCTCGTTGAGTTAAAAAATATATATATATATATATTAGACCGCTTGTTCATTAATTCATATAGTCTGAACCAGCTAGCTAGCAAACTGCAATACGATGGCAGACAGTGCTAATTGTAATTTCGACCTGATTTTGGCAAAGCCATTAGAAAGTCTTCCTTACGAGGAGAAAACTTAGAATTAAACAGCAGGGCATATCAACACCTAAGATTGATTTAGTGCAAAAGATAGGAAAAGTAACAGGTCTTTTCAGCTCTCCTGGTATGACAAAGTTAGCTGGCTGACTGGAAGTGCTGTGAAAAAGAAATGTACTGCTGGCCATGTCTCTTGATGAAACCATCTCATGGATGTGTTGTTTGGTCAAAATTGGTTTGAGATCTGTCAAACTTGACAGGGCATATAAAAGGCATGAAAATAGCAATGAACATGTGAGTGCATGGGCAAGATTAAGTTGCATGGGCAGGATCAGGGTTGAGCATGCAATCAATGAAGGTGCTCGCATTCAAGTGGCTAAACATAATGAAACTGTTAAACAAAACAGGGCCTTCCTAAACCGCCTTATTGATGTGACATCCTTGTGGCCGGCAGGAGCTGTCATTTAGGGGACATGATGAGGTAGTGAATCATCCAACAAGGGAATTACAGAGAGTTCACAGAAACATTAGCTAAATATGACTCTGTCCTGTCCTCACAATTCGAGTCCTCAACTGTGTTTTCTGGTATGTCACACACTATTCAAAATGACTTGATCTCTGCTCTTGCAGCCACCATTTCTGATCAGATCAGAGATGAAATTCAGGATGCTCCCTTTTTGGATGGCAGGTGGATGAAACCACTGATATATCCTGCCGTGCCCAACTCTTGTCATTGTTAGCTATGTGGATAGTGCAGGTAAAATTCAGGAGCGCTTCATTGGATTTTTGATGTTTCTGGGGGCGAGATGCTCAGTCCGTTTTGATGTTTTAAATGAGAACATGCAGGGCTACAATTTTAAGGATAAGCTTGTGGCACAGACCTATGATGGGGCTGCTGTCATGGCTTCAGCTCTCAATGGTCTGCAGGCCAAAGTGAAAGCAATAGCCCCCAGTGCAATGTTTGTGCATTGCTATGCACACAGACTGAATCTGGTGCTGTCACAGGGGCCAAATGCTTGCCTGAGTGCAGAATTTTTTGCATCACTCTCTGGGTTTGCCACATTTTTCTCAAAATCCACAAAGAGGACGTTTTTCTGGAGTCTGCAGGCTGCTCAAGGTTGCCCAGAAACGCTTCTACTGATGGAATTTCACATCACGGATAGTGAGCACTGTGGCAAAACAATTATGATGGCCTCCTGCAGACATTTGATAACATCATTGCAGATACGACAATGGATGATGATACACTGGATTGTGCCAAAAAGGCACTTCGTGAGGAAACTGGAGGATTTTGAGTTTGTGTTCATGTTGTCACATATGAACAAATCTTCTCTGAGACTGATGTGGTCTTTGATATTGTCCAGCAGAGAGCGATGGATGTTCTTTACTGCAAGAAAAGAATTGAGTCTCTTCTTGCATTTGTCAAAGAGAAGAGGTCAGAGGGGCTTTCCAAGCTGTTTATGCCAAAGCAGCAGATCTCACATCAGACCCAAGAGATGAGCCCATGAGAAAGCGCGTCTGACCCAATTGCAGGATCCCCAAGAGCGCTACAGAAATCTGTACATGGCCATCCTTGATAACATCTTGAGCAGATTCTCGACGCTTTTCAAATTTGGAAAATTTATGCTTTTCTTAGAATTAGTCAATCCAGGGAAATTTGATGACATGAGACAAGCATTTCCAGAGGAGGCCTTCCAAAGTGTTCTGAAAGTTATGGCCATCACTTTGATTCAGGGAGACTGAGGTTCGAACTTCAAGTCCTGTATTCAGATCAGGACTTGCAGAGTAACAGGGAAAGCTGTGTGATTACTTGGTTTCCTTAAAGACATGGAGTTGGACAGTGCAATGCCTCAGCTTTACAAACTGTTCTCATTAGTGGCAACAATTGAGCTACATCTGCAGGTGTAGAAAGGAGCTTCTCCTGTTTAAAGCGGCTCAAGTCCTACACCACAATAATGGGCCAAGGCCGTACAGCCTAGCTCTGCTGGCCATTGAGAGGACACTGGTCAAGTCACTGGAAAAGACGCCTTAGTTGGTACTGACAGGGTTACAGAGCATTTTCTTGAAATGTAGGGCAGAATTTACACATATAAATAAATGGAAAATTTTTATGATTTACCGAAAATGAGCTTCCCTCTTTAAAAGATCAGCAGCCGCCACTGGCGTGAACCCACTGCGTTATAAAGTGTTTCGTGACAACTACAGCCAGTTAGGAAGAACAAGTCCCAATGGACTTGGTTTCAAAGCCGCAATCTTCAGCTGTGTGGGAACATTTTGGCTTTAAGCCGAATGAGAGAGGAGAAACAATTAACGGAATGAGCCGGTATGTCGACTTTGTTTAAAAACAGTGGCAATTAAAGAGAGGCAACACAACTAACCTAAAATCTCACTTAAAACATAACCATCCCACCCAGTTTTTCAATCTGGGAACAACAACCGCAGCTGGAGCTGGAGGGGTCTTCCAGACAGTTATCTGTTACAGATGCCTTTTCCACTGTAAATATAAACGTGACAGCGAAATGGCGCACACTCACAGATAAGCGTAACTCGCTATACAGCCAAAGAGATGCAGCCATTAAACACGTCGAAAAACCAGCTTTTAAAAATATGCTGCAAACTTTTTATTCTTAAGAATAAAATGTTCTTTTGTTCTTTGAAAGAGTGCACTTGCATTATTATGCTATTATATTGTCATACTGTAATTATATAATCAGTGAAATAAAATTGTCTTAAAATGACAATAATTTATCGCTTAATTAATTTTGGCAATATATCAACAACAAAGTAGTTATCGTGACAGCCCTACCTAGGCCTACAGTCTAGTTTGCAAGAGGTACTGTCTCCACAGCAGTATGTCGCTGAGTCACTGCTTAGTTTAACTGAAATCTCCTGGTCTATCACAATGGGAAAGTGTACATTTAACGGGCTATGGCTCAAGACGGTGTGCGTTTTGTAGTTGGCTCAAGCCCGTCAAAACAATCGGTATCGCCTATTGCACACTGTGTAAGAAGGCGTTGGAGCTGTCTAGTTTAGGCATAAATCCTTACAGTCGCATGCAAATTCAGAAAAGCATAAAGTTGTTGTAAAGGTCTGCAGCGGTGCAGGCAATCAGTCAGTTTTGTTTCTGTAGTTCGTATACGTAATTTGTGTAGGTCATACATTTAAATCATAATGGTCATAAAATGGTTTTAAAAAGTCTTAAATTTGACTGACTAAACCCTGCAGAAACCCTGTATAATCTTTAGACACCACACAATATGCAATTTTTTCTGCCGACTGCAAACAGCGACTGAGGGTGTTTTCTCATCTGGACGGTTTGCATGATTTTTGGCCCACTTCAAGGATTTCAGAAGCGAACCGAACCAAGACCATCTCGCTAGGTGGTCTGAGCACGGTTCGCTCAAAGGTACAGTTCGCTAAACTTTTATTGTGAACTTAAATCATCCTGGGCTCACTTGATTTTTTTTCATTTGCAATTCCGATGTAGTTTGGCCATCAGATGTCTCCGTGCATAGTGGCTGCTTGTTCTGCTATATCTCTACAAGTTATTTGCTGCTCACAACATACACTCGTTCATTTTAATCTCAACCGCTTCCAAACTGTGTAAGAGTAATTTTTTGTGATATACGAGTGCGCACATCCCAACGGGGGTAAAACTACACTCTTTTTAGCATTTGTTTCAACTGTCAAAACACCCATGGTTCACAAACACAAGTTGGTTTTGTCTTAATCGAATGATCACACCTGGGAAAGATATTGCGTGTGTATCAACTGATCTGTGCATTATTGTAGTTCTAGTACTGCAGCCTAATGAGAATCAGTAGAATCTATATTATTCATTACGATTCTCTCTTCAATGATTCTGAATCGATTCGGAGCTTGCTTTTTCCTGCATATGTGTGCTAGAGACAGGGCTTTATTGCACAGAATTTGTGCTGTGAGACATGCGCATTGCTTGACAATTTTGGTTGAAATGTACATTTAAAGATGTATTTGCACAGCAGATGAATTAATTGGGAAAAATGTTGATCAAGAATCGTTTTGGAGTCGGATCGTGACTCCCAGAATCCGGATCGTTTAGTGCCTGAAGATTCATATTATTGATACGATTAATAAGCATTTTATTATTACTTTTTCCAATTGATTAGTACATTTCTTACTTAAATGCTGCATTTAAAGAATACCTGTACTTTACCTGGAAAAACTATAATAAAGCAGTTTATTATATTTTATTTTATCTCAGTATGCCTTTTCTACGTGTCCTTTCATTCTTAAATTTAATTGTATCAAATATAAGGCTATAAGAAGTACAATGGGGTCTGAAAGACAATTGCCATAGCTTAATGTAATGATCAAAATAAAAAGGCTATGATTTCATTGGATAAATATGAGTGCTGCTTATTTGAAAGTAGACTCTATCTTTATGCAGTTCTGAAAGCGCCACCCAAAATAATAATTTTTATTAAATCCTTAGTATAATAATTGATACATTTTATTTTTGACTCATTTCTTAAAAATGGTTTGAAGTTTAAAAGGCTGAAATTTGATTTAATTTTAATTTTTTTTTTTTTGTGCAAACATGCATCTGAAGTGTAAATCATGCTTTTTACAGCCATTTTAAAGTTTAATATGTTACCATTGACTTTGCCCCATCCCACTCATATCATGGCATTAATTGTATCTGTGCAGGTTTAAATTAGAGCTTAAAACTCGTGCAGAAATCCTGTGTGCTATAAAATAAACACAAAAACAATTCAAAATAAATATTATAAAGGTGTGTAAACTATATTTTGTGCAAAAGATACAAATATTTCATAATGTCAGGCATCAAACACTGAACTGGACCGGATCCAAAAAGCAACAGTCTGAATACAAAGAGGTATGAGACACCAGTGCTTAAGTGGGCCAAATAAAAAGGACCAGAGTCCTCTTTCAGGAACTGCGGTAGTGTGAACACAAAGAAAACAGTCCTTTTTCACTTGGTCCACTTAAAGGGGGCTGGGTTCGGTTCTTTTAACCCTTTAGCTGCCCAGCCAAGAAAAAGGCCATTTAAAAAAAATGTTTGCATTTCTTATCTCCTTATACCACACTCAATGTATTTTATTTTCAACACATCCTATAATTTTTTTTTATATCAGCCTCTACCAAATGGTTATGTCACTTACTGGTAAAATTACCAGAATTCATACACATACTATGAAAATCAGAAAATCTTATATATATATATATATATATATATATATATATATATATACATAAGGTATATACTAATTTATTATAAAAATTATCAAAATAAAATATTTTTGTATATTGAATCTTCTTTATTTATTGAAGTATGCTATAAAATATTTCAGGTTTTCATTTAAACACAGGAAATTATAGGTTTAGTTGTTTTTTAACAATAATAACCACATAAATAACTAAAAGTAACAAAACCAAAGACATTACATTCTTGGTTCAAAAACAAAACAAAAAACAAAGTTAAATATAGTAATATAATGGCATTTTAGGCTTTTGTGTTTCAAGAAAACATTGGCTCCTAAAGATAGCATCTGCTCCTCTTCACTGAGGGCGACATTGAAGAATGTAGATACAGCAGCAAGTCATGGATGAACTGGCTCTGCAGAAGACTTTAAAGCCCCACTTATCTGCTTTATTGCCAATATATTGGAGGAGGATGCCAGCTCTTGTGCCTTTATATCTTATCATGATCTCATCCACAAAATCTTGATTCTGTGACCTTGAGTTCCTCAACGTCTTCATGCATCCAGATTCTTCTCGTGCCATTGTGTGGGCCTGAAGGGGAGCTAGAGACAGGGCTATCCTCTGACTCCTTCAAGGAAACTGTTTTTAGAGTGTGTTTTCAATGTCTTCTTTACATGGAAGCTGTCTGGCCAGAGGAGAACTGGCCCCGATTGAGCTTATGAACTCCGACCGATGGAGTTTAGATTCCTCTGGCTTGCTTAGTTAGACACTTCATTTCCAGCGATATCATCGACTTGATTGAAACAGATACTATTTAAACTGAACTGAGCTGGACAATGCCATCACTAAATTAAATAATGAAATGCCTTTAACTGAAAATTGAGTGTTTAATCTTGTCATTTTACATTATTGACACACTATTTTGATATTGTGAAGTTGCTTTGACACAAATTGTATTGTTAAAAGCGCTATACAAATAAAGGTGACGACTTTGTGGAGGATGTGGTTGTTGAGGGAGCATCATCTTCATCCAGGTACTCAAAAGAACTGCTTCTTCTTGGATGGGGTGATAATTCAGGATCCTATATTGGGTCATCAACATCACTGAGATCAGAGTCTTGGGGGTTTCTCAAAAGTGCTTTAGTATACTCGTTTCAGCCGAGTATCCGGCTCAACTCTAATTATTATTATTATTTTTTTTCTGGTTGTGGTTGTATTGTGATAAGTGTGTGGAGTTGTCATTGTTTCATGTGCACCTTCTGTGAAAATGAATTTCCTCTTTGAGGACAAATAAACTTATCTATCTATCTATCTATCTATCTATCTAGTAATTGTAAAAAAAACCAACAACAAACAAATAACAATCTCTTACAATTTTAGTAATGTTAGTGCACCAGCGTTTGCCATTTAAGAAGTAATTGCCTCTGATAATTATGTTTTCCACACATTAATTATATGAATTCTTTATATTTACTTCAAAAAATATCTAAAAGTGGCAACAACAAAAAATATCTGTGTCATATTCATAGCTATGAATGATCATAAGTTTGTATTTCTCAGCAAATAGTCCATTCTGACTGCAGAAATGGATGATCTGAAAACATCAGCTTAGCCTTTCTACTTTTACCATTAAGTGACAAATCAACCATTTGGTTTGAAAAAATTATTATAAACATACTAAAGTTTTTTCATGGCACCAAGTAAGATAATTTTGTAAAGTTAGGGCTCTTACAGTGTAATATGTCAAAATAATATGCTTACCTTTCAAAATTTCACCAAGAACAGTTCCTATGGCAGGAGTGATTTCTTTATTTCTGACATTAGGTGTTGTTGATTGACTTTGTGACATTAGTGTATTTTTTGGCATAACATACCTTAACCAGATGGTAGAGATGGCTCAGTCAGCTTGAGTTACGTTAGGTACTCTTCTCAATAAAATATAGTGACTCAAAATGTGCTCAACCATTTGGTCGAGCAGGTAGTTAAAGAGGACTCAATGGTGAAAACACCCTGAGCCCTGGAACAGACCCGGTCCGACTGGGAACGATCAGCAGCTAAATTCACTTCATAATCGGCTTGACAATCGTGTAGTGTGTTCTCAGCTTTACTAGTGCACTGACTACTGAACTAGGGATCTGATTGAGACGCAACCAGAGATTAAATTTGGATTTAATTTTCTCTCTGTTAACTATTCTCATCTTAAACAGGACAAAGTGTTCAAACACACAGAAAAACTCCTGAAGCAGCTGAGATCCACGTGACACTATTATAAAGATGGCGTTTATTAAAGAGGAGAGTGAAGACATGAAGATTGAAGAAGCATTCAGAGTCAAACATGAAGATACTGAGGAACAAACAGGTTGGTTTCTTTCTCAAAGCTGAACTCACTCATTTAATCCTTATTAAAAAAGTGCAGCTCTAGCGAAATGAGTGATATTGTTGAATAAACTCATATGATTGTTGTATTTTAAGTGCTTTAATTTGTCATGGAGCGGGTTGCCTCATGTGGACAAATGTTGAGATCACATGACCACACAAAAGTGTGTTTGACTTAAAGGGTTAGTTCACCCAAAATGAAAATTAGGCTGTGTTTTACTCTTCAAGCATCCTAGTTGTATGTGACTTTCTTTTTCAGATGAACCTAATTGAGTTATATAAAAATTGTCCTGGTCCCTCCAAACCTTTCCATGGGGATAAAGTTCGAAGACATCCAATAAAGCGCATCCGTAATAAAACGTGCCTAACACGGCTCTGTGGGTGAATAAAGGCCCTCTGTAGCGAATCAATGTGTTTTGAAAGATAAATATCTCTATTTATCAACGTAATAAAGACTTTTTTCTGTGATAAGCGGAAGCAGTCCCGGAGGATGACATAAGACGAATGCGTTGCGTGATTAGTGACAAGGGCGGAAGAGAACAAAACAAAACGCCGGTCATGAATTAGAAGCACAAAATGAGGATTTGTAAAGGAAAACATTGGAGGATTTCGATATAAGCCAAGAGGAGACTGGTTTTCCTTTGCTAAAGTAAGGAAACTTTGCTACTTCATTTCCCAGAGGCCCGTCATCTTACGTCATCTGCCTGAACGTCTTCCTCTTACCACAGTCAGCGGATGTGAGAAAAAGTGTATTACATTTGAAATATTGATATTCATCTTTCAAAACCCATGGATTCGCTACAGGGGGCTTTATTCGTAGTTACCGCCTCTGTGAGCTCATCCATATCGGTGGAAGCAGCTTCAAAACACTCCAATCTGTGGAGTCGAAACCTGCTCTGTTTCATTGGTCAATCTCTTTATAGTCTTTACTACAGGTTTAGCAGATTTCAGTTTCTGCCTGTAGGTTGGTATAAGATGAATCAGGCCGTGATTAGAGAGCCCCAAAGCTGCATGTGGAACAGAGTGATATGCATCCTTTATCGTGGTGTTAAAATGGGCCAGTATATTACTGTCTCTGGTGGGACATGTAGCATGCTTTCTGTATTTTGGCAGTTCACGAGATTTGCTTTATTAAAGTCCCCAAGAATGATTCAAACAGAGTCCGGTGTTGTTGTTCTGTGTCTGTGATCTGATCAGCTAGTTTCTGTAAAGCTGAGCTCACGTGCACTTGCGGAGGAGTGTAGACACTCACGAGAATGAACGAGTTAAACTCCCACAGCGAGTAGAACGGCTTACTGAAGGGCACTTCCAGATTGGGACAGCACATATTCTTTAACACTATTACATCTGTACACCACCTTTCATTGATGTAGAAGCATGTCCTACCGTCACACGATTTCGTTGATTCTGCGCCGCATGTCCGCTCTGAGCAGATGAAGCGCGCTGTCCAGAATGGCATCATTCAGCCAGGTTTCCGTAAAATACAGAGCAGCAGAACGTGAAAAATCCTTGTTTGTCCAGAAGTGCAGGAGTTCATCCGTTTTGTTGGGTAGAGAGCAGAGATTCGCTAGATGAATGCTTGGCAACGCTGTTCTAAATCCACCCTGACGAACTTCACGAGCGTGCCGGCTCGCTTCCCCGTCTGCGCGTCTTGAAGTGTTTGATCCGCGCTGCTGCTCCGCCAACTACAATATTCAGCAAAACGTCCAAATAATCGAAACCCGGTTGGAGATTTTGTGGTGTTTTCTGCTGAATATTTAGCAGTTCATCCATGGAAAAACTGATCGTGTTTGAGAAACAGAAAAACTAACATTTACATTTAGCAGACGCTTTTATCCAAAGCGACTTACAATGCATTCGGGCTATACGTGTTTTTGTCAGTATGTGTGTTCCCTGGGAATCGAACCCACAACCTTTGCGCTGCTAACACAATGCTCTACCACTCAGGAACACAGTTTAGTAACATAAACACTAAAACAACTGGAGAGCGAAGCACCGTGGCTGCCATGTGCAGCGCCATCTTGCGTGGATTACAGATAAAATATGTAACCAAATAAGTACACTATTGTGCTAGCTATGTGATTTTTCTGATCAAGCAGTTGTATTTACCATGTTTACTATGGTAATGGCTAGCGTGCATGTCTTTTGCATCGCATATTTCTGCCATGTATGGTGATCATAATCCACATCGGATGTCAAACATAAATTATTTCAAACACTTGCTGCGGTCTCAGAGAGTTTTGAGCTAAAATTATTGTAAGGCTTTAATGCTGATGTTAGCTGTAGTCCACATCCACACGAAGATCTTTTTTACTTCTTTAAAAAAAAAAATCCCATAAACAGCATCGTCTCGAGAAATATCTATCTGCGTAGCAAATATCAGTAGCTTCTGCATCACGAACACAAGCATGTAGTCCGCCGTTGTTACAGATGCTGCTGTTATGAGACGCAGCATTAGGGGCGAGACGTGGGGTGATAACATCATCATTTCACAAAATATACGGTTTGGCCGTAGACACGAAAACAGAAGGGTGTTTCAAAAAATATTGGTTTCAGACTCCCATAATAGCAGATCTGTCTGGACGAAACGCCGATACGGTACAAAATCAAGCCCCGGAAGTGACCGTGGAAATACGACTGACCCTGACACACACACTAGCACGCCCACTTTTGACTAGACAGTGGAAACGTGTCTTCTGTTTTTGTAGCAATCAAAACAAATGCAACAACTCGCACAGAAAGTTATAGATGCATACTGTGGTAGTAACATAAATGTATAATATATGATTTAGGTAGATTACGGAACACCCGACCAAAATGTTTCAACACGATTGCAATGTGATTTTATACAATAGTAGTTCAAATTAAGTGACTTATATTTTAGATACAATATTGACTGTTTTTGCTCAATCTCGCTGATGAAAATTGTTCCAATCAAAGTCACGGCAAAACTGTTTTGTGTCTCAAGCAACACAGCGGTGTTTTGTTACTGAATGAATCCACGTGTTTTTATGAATCAAGTGAGTAAATGATTCAGTAACCCATTCATAAAGACCGTAGTCACTTGACTCGTTTCTGAATGAATCAGCCATTTGAACGATTCTGTTGAAAGACTATATGACTTTTTTCGCCACCTACTGGTTTGTTTTCATATTTAAATCTAGCATTGCCCTTTTCCCAACATTTCTTATTTGTGTTTAAGAAATATTTAAAACATTAATCTTATACAATTCTTTATACATTTGAAATTTTGCAGTGTAAATGCATTTGTAGTACCCTAAGCTTCATCAAACAGTCTGTGTAAATGCATCTAATGGTACTTCATTCAGCTTTTATGTTTGCTGCAGTGGAAAGATGCATCAAGAGTTTGTTGATACTGATTTAAATTTAATGTTAACAGCTCTACAGTTTATTATTAATTACAGTTTCTGAATTAATTTAAACAACGAAAGAATTTTATGTGAAAATAATATTTTATTTATAATTTATGAAACAGTGGGAAATAACAACTGTTTCGTTAAATAGTATAGCTACTGCTTTTCAGTTAATTGTTATTTCCATCTCTTGTCTAGTCACAGAACAATTTATTTTGGGAGTTGTTAAGTGAGATAATTTTTTTCTCTCTCAAATGAGACAAGACTTTGTCCAGATTTGGGGAATTTAATGTTTTATTTAATAAAGGATTTTTTGCATTAAAGTATAGCTTTTGTTAAGGGAACAAGGCAGGGAACACAAGACAGGCAGAGGCTCACATGAAACAGGACATCAACGTTAATACCGGACACGAGACTCAGGGAAACACAAGGTTTAAAACACACACAAAACAAGATAATTAAACAAACACAGGTGGGACATAATTAACTGATAATGAAACAATAAAGACAGGAAAAGGAACCTAACCAAATATGGGCATACAAGAGGTAAACAAAGTCAAAGGGAGCAAGAGACCGAAATCCACAGGATACAGGTCTAACATTGTCTATGCCAGGGATACTCAAATCTGGCTCGCGATATCCACTTTCCTGCAGATTTGAGCTCACCCTAATCAACACACCTGAGCATTTTATTCAGTATCTTCAGGATCATTAGAAACTACAGGTAGGTGAGTTTGATCAGGGTTGGAGCTAAATCTAAGCCAGATTTGAGTGTCGCTATGCTGTCAATTATAGCTTTAGAAAGAAAATCTGAATCTGCTAAAGTTGGTAACGCAGGTCGCACTTACAAAAACAAAATTGAAATTTTAATCGCCAAGAACAGTGCAATCAGTGCATCTCTAGTTCACACCAACTGTGCTTACAGTGCTTTCTGTGTTTGCTGTGCCTTTTGGCCCTGTGTTGTTGCCTGCAGCTTCATTTCTTCATGTTCACGGATAGGGACGTTTCAAACGGTGCATTTAGTGGAAAAATAATTCTTAATCTTAAAACTAATATGAAACCCAACAAGCAGTCAGTGTAGTGATAATGTAGTTTATTGATAAAATTGCGCTGATGTAAAGCAGTAAGCACTTTAGCTGCTGCCTTTTGAACCAACTAGAGCTTTTATCGACCCTGCAACATTTCTATGGTGGAAGAAGACTATCTGTTAAATATGCCAATTATTTCTTCCATTAAATGATTAATCAAATTTAATTAAGGAATAATCGATGGCAGGCTGCTGAATTATTGGAAAATAATGCACTTTGCATCATGGCCGTTACACCTTGCGTGTGCTGCGTGCATTATTTTCTAATATTTCAACGGACTGGAGTCAATTATTTCATTTATACTACGGTTACCAGACCTCAAGACATCGATCAGATTATATATATCAAGGCATTCGCCTGGTTTTGTCCTTAAAATGCGCTTGTGAGTAGGATTTTTTATTCGCATCTCATCCAGTGCCTCCATTGCTAATTACAAAACGCCACTTTAGACCAAAGAAGGCTTGAGCCGTTGATAGCGGACTAATGCAGTTAATAACCAAGTTATATGAGAGAAACAGATTAAGCATGTGAATTACCTGAGTCTGTGTGTCTCTCAACAATGTTCAACAGCAACTTCTCTATTAATAGTGAAAGTTTGTTCATTTTCTTCAAGAACAGCATCGTTGTTACCTTACTTGTGAGAGATGTCAAGTAGCTTTTAAGTTGCTAAACTCTTTTACTGATAAAATGTTTCCGTGTTGTATGTGTTTGTCTGTAAGGGAGAGAGAGTGGAAGAAATAAGTGTATTCCGTACATAATAAAATGTAACTTTGTTTTTTAAATCCTGTTGTTCACTATATTTGTTTGGCCAATGCTGTTGTGGGTTTTGGTTATTTTGCTGTTTTAGGCTGTAAGGACATTTGAAATAACTGAAATAATTTGGCAAAGTAATATGTGGTCAAATGCAGTAAAGTACAGTCATAATGCGGCCAAAGAGCTGCGTTTGCCTAAAAATAATAAACTTAGAACCTTCATCAGCTAATCAGATTTGAGCATTCAATGGCTCCGTATTATTAAAAAATACATAATCTTTTGTCCTCCAAAAAAAGTTTTAAATTGAAGACTGTTACCATTTTGCCTTGTGACTTGTTAAAATAGTCGCAGTAAATACCTAAAAAAAAGTTAATTTTTAGATTAACAATTTATGAAATGTTTTAGAGGCAGAAATGTGTGTAAAAGTGCAAATTGTGAACATTTTAACCCCCTTGTTAAACAGATTAAAGTAGGGCTGCAACAACTAATCGATCAATTCGATTATGAAAATTCATTGACAATGATTCTCATTATCGATTAGTCGGGTCCGCCCACAGTGCAAGTCCAGCTTCAGCCGGTTGCTCAAATTACAGCACTGAATAACGCATTTCTATCGACAAAATGCATCTAAAAATAGTGGAGGAAACAGAATGAGATGCCGCGGGAGAAGTACGTGATCCAAGCTGTCCAAAACATGATCATTCTTTATTTTGAGCTTTAAGTTAATGCATAAGTGTAATGGCTTGCCCTGTCAGGCGCTGTGACACGTGTGTGCGTCCTCAGTGCAAAACTTCAGTTTACGGTCATATCCTTATCTATAAATGTCACGAATTCACGCGAGCATTAAAGGTCCGTCCTGACCGGCTGTGTTAAGTTTAAAATACCGAATGTCGCGTGCACGCGCGTCAGAGCGGGGTTAAGTTGGTGTTGTTTTCGATATTCGTGACACATTCAGCGATAAACGGCAATAACTCCAAATCGACTTGCCCAAAAAAAATCTAAACAGTGTGACCACCAAAAGGATAAAGCTGATCATGTTTCACAGCCTTCTTTTTCATAGTTTTCGCTCAATGTAATAAGCACTGCCCCGCACAAGCCGTCTCAATGTGCATCAAGCTCTCTGCGGAGCTTTCAGTAAGGGACCGTGGGGAAAGTGTACGTTTTCTTCATTTTTAGCTATAGCTCACTGGGCGGTGTTTTTGTAATAGATTTTTAGTAAAAGGGCCTATGGACATGATACCAGTGTCCATCAAGAGAGGGGGACAGTGTACATTTTTCACAACCTTCCATTTTACACCTACTGGTAGAAAAGGGAATTGCATGTCAAAAATTAACTTTCTTAATGTAATAACTTTCATCAGCAGGAAGATAGAGACTTGACTGTGATCAAAGTGAACGTGTATTCCTGCAGAACATTCCTCTCACCTGTTAGTTTACACTGAGTCTTTATTATCTTTATTATTATTTACATTTTTAATAGAGATTTAAACTATATTCACTATTACAGTGCTTAACAAATTTATTAAAACAAATGTATGTAAGGTTTTTAACAAATGATGTAAGGTTTGTGCCACTGCTGCTCTAAACTAACAGCACTGGTGATTACCAAAATCATGTTTTAGCTTTCTGTATTGGTTAGTCCTCCAAAATTCATTAGCTCTTTAGTAACAGTAGTAGGCTATTTCTAATGCTATAATATAATTATTGCTGTTATCTATGAAAGAATGTCAGAGCACTTTATAGTGTTTTTTTTTTAGATACGCAATTACAATCAAAAAGTACATAAACAATGCAAGCAAGAATGCAAGCTGTTATGAGGCCATTTTGTTATTATAAATACTAATTAGTTGTTTCTGTTGTAATTTGCTCAATAAATGACAATAAAATGTTTAGATGTAAACTTTTTTGACAGATTCCTGAAATATTTATCTTCTCTTTATGACAGGTGGTCTAATAAATTAAGCACTGTATGTTTTCATAACATTCAGTTTGTTTGAAGGACATTGAGCAGAATGTGGAATATTGTGTATTTTGTCAATAAAATAATTTTAGTTAATCCGATTAATCGATAGAATAATCGGCCAACTAATCGATTATCAAAATAATCGTTAGTTGCAGCCCTAGATTAAAGTAAGTTCACCCCAACATTTTAAAAGTACATGATTTACTCTCAAGGCCATCCTAGGTGTATTATTTTTTTCTCAGACGAATCCAATTGGAGTTATCTTAAAAATGTCCTGGCTCTTCCAAGCTTTATAATGGTAGTGAAAGGTAGTTGAGATTTTTAAGTCCAAAAAACTGCATCCAATCATCATAAAAAAATTGCTCCACCTAACTTCGGGGGTTAGTAAAGAAGCTAATTGATGAGCATTTGTAAGAAAAATATCCATATTTAAAACCTTATAAACATGATCTCTAGCTTCTGTTAACTGTCATGCTGGATACAGCTTTCTAAAAATGTAACTGTCAAGTTAAAAGTTACACTTAAACAAAAATGCATCCCAAGAACTTAATTTTTTCACTGAAATTCATTAACCACAAAAACATTCTTTGTGAATCTGCACTTCATCACTTTTAATAAACACAAACCACTTGCATATAATTGACGTTGTGTTACCTTATTTCAACATCTATCTCAGGGGTGTCCAAACTTGGTCCTGGAGGGCCGGTTTCCTGCAAAGTTTAGTTCCAACTTGCCTTAACATGCCTGCATGGAAGTTTCTGGTATGCCTAGTAAGAGCTTGATTAGCTGCTTCAGGTGCGTTTAATTAGGGTTGGAGCTAAACTCAGTATAAATGCAGTATACCGGCCCTCCGGGACCGAGTTTGGACACCCCTGATCTATTTATTTGATTTATTTAGTCATTTAGTAGACGCTTTTATCCAAAGCGACTTACAAATGAGGACATTATAGAAGCAATCAAAACCAACAAAAGAGCAACAACATGCAAGTGCTATTACAAGTCCTGGTTAGCCTAACGCAGTACACATAGGAAGGTTTTTTTTTTCAGAAAACTAGTATGTAAAATATAGAAAAATTACACTTAGTGTTAGTTTTACAAGAAAAGCTAGCAGTTAGAGATTAAATATGAAATTGATAGAGGTCAAATGTTTGTGGGTTTTTTTTTAATAAAAAGAAGACTAGATAAAATAAAATTAGAATAGAGAGTGCTAGAGTTAGAGGGTCAAATAAAGATGGAAGAGATGTGTTTTAGCCGTTTCTTGAAGATGGGTAAGGATTCAGCTGCTCGGATTGAGTTAGGCAGGTCATTCCACCAGATGGGAACAGTTAATGAAAAAGTCTGTGAAAGTGATTTTGTGCCTCTTTGGGATGGTACAGTAATGCGTCGTTCACTTGCAGAATGCAAGCTTCTAGAGGGCATATAAGTCTGAAGTAATGAATTTAGGTAAAGGGTTGCAGAGCCAGAGGTGGTTCTGTAGGCAAACATTAATGCCTTGAATTTAATGCATTGAGCAGCTATTGGTAGCCAGTGCAAATTGATGAACAGAGGTGTGACGTGCATTCGGCTCATTAAAGATTAATCTTGCAGTAGCGTTTTGGATTAATTGTAGAGGTTTGATGGAACTGGCTGGAAGACCTGCCAAGAAAGCATTGCAATAGTCAAGTCTGGACAGAACAAGAACCTGAACAAGGAGTTGTGTTGCATGTTCCGATAGAAAGGGCCTGATCTTCTTAATATTATATAATGCAAATCTACAGGACTGGGCAGTTTTAGTAATGTGGTCTGAGCAATTCAGCTTATTATCAATTACAACTCCAAGGTTTCTGGCTGTTTTTGAAGGAGTTATGGTTGATGAGCCTAATTGGAAGGTGAAATTGTGATGAAACGATGGGTTTGCTGAAACCACAAGCAGTTCTGTCTGAGCTAGGTTGAGCTGGAGGTGATGGTCCTTCATCCAGCAAGAAATGTCTGCTAGACATGCTGAGATGCGAGCAGCTATCGTCAGATCATGGAATGAGAGGTAGAGTTGAGTGTCATCTTATTTTTCTTATTATTATTATTGTCTTATTTTGTTAAAATTATCATTTTGCAGTTTGAAGGTTTGTTAACTGAACCAGATTCACCAGAAAATTGTGGTAGTGACACAGACTTGCATCTGAATGGTAGGGTCACATTCTGACTTGTTTCAGCTATTACTGAATTAAAAATCAGATAAAGTGGTGGAAATTGATATATTCAAGACTTCTGAATCTGATTGCGAAAAAGATTTGTTACATATTTGTTCCCATAGGTCACAAAAGTTAATTGGAAAAATCTCAATCAAGGTCAAGATAACCGATTCAGGCAACCTGGTCTCATAGGAAATTCGTACCTCTGTACATTTTTTTTTGCAGCGCCACAAAATACGAAAGTCCACTGGGGCGCTAAAGAGAAGAGCTGTATGTGACACCGATACGATTGACATACATTACAATTGACAGTCACCGAGTTATGTACAGTATATGCCATTATCCTAAAGCTGTCTGTGTTAATTTAGTCAAAGAGGTTAATTGATATGTGTTGTTTTACTGAAACATGTTTGCTCAACATTAGAATCGTGAGTGCTCATGACGCCAGTAGGACAGATAAGCTAATGACTCAGTGATTTTGCTAGCTATTGTCAATTCATTTTACGTATTCTGCAGTACGTTTGGTAGCTATGTTGCTTGCTATCAAGTTAGATAAATAAAGCTTTCGGTGACCTTTGTGTGGGAAAACGAACAGTATAATTAGCAGTGGTGGACAGTAACAAAGTAGTATTTTCTTTTTACTTTTTACTCCACCTTATTTCATAAAGTATATCATTACTCCTTTTTAAAATAAAGAAATCATGAAGTGCCCCAAGACGCAAAAGCAGTGTCCAGTTCATGAACGAACTGATTCTTTTCAATGAACCAGTTAAATCTGTTCTCAAATTGCATCAAATCGCACCAAATTATTAATTTGCTAATTGAATGAACCATTCAATGATTCAAATGATCCATTCAGAGCAAGTCTACAGTGAACTGAATTGGATTCTGCGGCGAAAAGTAAGTTACTCATGTCATTTAGAATTAATATTTTTAACTGAAAATCATATTTAGGTCAAAACTATCAGTTGTTGGTGAATTCTCAATGTGCTGTAAATGGCGATCTGTATAACCCCACTGAAATGCTTGAATACGGACACATCGGCATCAGTGTACGGTGTAGGCTTTAGGTGAAAAAACAAAACACATAAAAATAAAAAAAACTCATGCACGTTCATCGTCTCCACTGCTGTAGCATTAATATGTTATGCACTTAGCCCTGTGACATCTGTTTGTATGTTGTTTGTCAACACACATTACATATTACGTGATGATACACTAGGACGAAATAACAGTAGCCTATCAAAGAGCAGCAGGATAGTCTTTCCATGTAGTACCAGCTTGTGCCATAGCCATGAGTGCATATTACAACATTTTATTTTGTATTGTAAATGCATTTTATGTAGCATCTGTACCTGCCACAGAATGAGTGGGGCTTATAATGTTATAAATGTACCTCTTTGGACCTCACGTTAAAAAAAAAGTTGTATTAAGGTTTTAATGTCACTTTTACTTCTGTTTAGAGATGCCACGAAACACACAGAAATTGTGCACTGGGTGCAACACACTAATAAGTGTTGCATTCAAGACTTGCCCACTCTGCAAACAACAGCAGCCATACAAAGCCAAAGTTGCAGCAAGGAGATGCAACTTTCAAAATAAGAAAGCTGAATGGAAGAAGTCAATCAAGAAAAACAACAACAGGACAGTTGTTCTTAATAGCAGCCATGTGTTGGTAAGTTTAGGTCAGGGCTAAGGATGCTAATAGGGATTCATGAAGTCAAGTCAGTTAGCGCAGTAAAGTTAAACAGTCAATAGCCATGTTTTCATGCAATTGTCAAGCAAACTCTTGAAATGTTGCAAAAAAAGAACATGTGAATCAGATGTATTCCCATCAACTGGGTTGGAGTAAATAAATGAAGATCCTGCGAAGGGATCCTCCTCACTGAGGCCATGCCTAACCCGCCTGCTTACCACCCGCTTTTGGGCTACATTCATAAACAACTCAACCCTGTGGAGACGGGACCCTGGCGTGACGGGGCCGTTGCTGGCCTCACACCCACAGGCTGAGCCTTGATCAAAGGACTCAGGCCCCAAGCGGCACAGGGCAAGCAGTGTCCCAAACACCACATTTTCCACACCACCTGTCGGACAGGGATTCAGTGCTGGGCTCTTCACTCTTCTTCGCCGCTACTGAGGGAATCCTGGTTAATTTCTTTAACTTCACTTATTGCGCTTTTCCACTGCGTAGTATGACTCTTATTGGCACGGCTCAGTACAGCACGACTGCTTCGGTCGGTTTTCCTTTCCACAGCAGTTTAGTACCGCTTAGGAGTGGGCGTGATTATTCACATGTCATTATAGTTGCGCCTACTGCCGTAACTCCTTAAAACTTTTTAATTCCGCTGTTCCAATAAGGTCTTGCTGGATCCACTCGGATATCAACGTGAGGAACGCCTGTACTTCCTCAACAGACAACAAAACAGCCATTTTTTTGGTTGTTTAAAAAGGGTGCGCTCATTCAAAATAGTTTGCTGATCCTTCGCTGGCTGTGCTGATTTAAATCTAGTGGGTCTGTTGTGTCTCGTTTCGCAAGTTCAATGATGCAGGCAGTGTTGATTTTCTCCGGCCAATCAGTGATCAGCAGAATTTTCATGTCACGTTTTGGTAACGGAACGCTCGCTTGGAATCTCGGTCGTGGTGGTTCTAAAAAAGTATCAGGTACCAGGTACTGTACCCAGTGGAAAACCCCCCAAAAGTGAACCATACCATGCAGTGGAAAAGCATCATTAGTAATGTTCCTGTAAACTGATCAGTCATATGAGTTAAATGATCAGCTGATCAGTCATGTGAGTTAAATGATCACTAGATCATAACTTATTGGACAAAGCTGTTTCAATTTCAGCACATTACCTCTATTTCAAAAAAGGCAAAAAACACCTCAAGCGAGCGTAAAACTTTTTCAAAATAATTTGCCCTTTCCATGAACCTTTTCTAATGTGACACTTCAAAAGTGCACAAAAATACATTAATGAAAACATGGCTGGTGAAACAGAAAAAATATATATAATGATGATAGCATTTTTGGAATATGTAGTTATAAACTAGTAGTAATGAACTCATTGATATTAATGGCACTTTTAAAGTTTTTTTTTCTCAAATATGACCATTAAACAGCTGTCATGAAATGAATATTTAAATTAAGTTATTGTATTCTGTGCATGTTTTAAAATGTAATAATGTTTTTATTTCAGCTTGACAAACTTGCTGCCCTTGATTTCTTCCCCATACTACTTTTGGGGAAGAAATTCAAGGAAGCTTGGGCCGATGTTATCCTTGGAGGGATTACGTTTTGGATCCCGATTTGCTTCAGAGGGTTAAAACGATGTATGAAGCAGTGCTAAAGAGTAAGTTGTGTTTTTGTTTTGTACTAATATGAAGCGCTGTAATCTGGAAACACTGATAACCCAAAGGAGCATGAACCCACAAGTATCATTCTCTTTATTTTTTATATTGATGCAAAGGGTGCTCCTTACATTTAGCCATAATAGGATAAAGCAGCATTTGATGGCTCTATTGCTAAATAATACTATTACGTGAAGTCAACAAACTAGATAGATTATTTAGGCAGACTGTTTTGTGACATTAATTACAATTGATGGGCGAAGACATGTTTGAATTCCCCCTGATTAAAGTTAAAGTAAATATTACCTACCTATTCCTGTAAGGGGCACCATACAGTGCTCAGCGTAAATGAGTACACCCCCTTTGAAAAGTAAAATTTTAAACAATATCTCAATGAACACAAAAAACATTTCCAAAATGTTGACAAGACTAAGTTTAATATAACATCTGTTTAACTTATAACATGAAAGTAAGGTTAATAATATAACTTGGATAACACATTTTTCAGTTTTACTCAAATTAGGGTGATGCAAAAATGAGTACACCCCACAACAAAAACTACTAAATCTAGTACTTTGTTTGGCCTCCATGATTTTTAATGACAGCACCAAGTCTTCTAGGCATGGAATGAACAAGTTGGCGACATTTTGCCAGATCTATCTTTTTCCATTCTTCAAGAATGACCTCTTTTAGAGATTGGATGCTGGATGGAGAGTGATGCTCAACTTGTCTCTTCAGAATTCCCCATAGGTGTTCGATTGGGTTCAGATCAGGAGACATACTTGGCCACTGAATCACTTTCACCCTGTTCTTCTTCAGAAATCCAACAGTGGCCTTAGATGTGTGTTTAGGATCATTGTCATGTTGGAAAAGTGCACGACGACCAAGGGCACGGAGTGATGGTAGCATCTTCTCTTTCAGTATAGAGCAGTACATTTGTGAATTCATGATGCCATCAATGAAATGCAGCTCCCTGACACCAGCAGCACTCATGCAGCCCCACATAAGGACATTTTTCTTTGTATTCTCACCTTAGCGACGCCATACAGTTTTGAAGCCATCAGTTCCAAAACATTTATCTTGGTCTCATCACTCCAGAGTATAGAGTCCCAGTAGTCTTCATCTTTGTCAGCATGGGCCCTGGCAAACTCTAGGCGGGCTTTTTGTGCCTGGGCTTTAGGAGAGGCTTCTTCGTGGACGGCACCATGCATGCCATTCCTCTGCAGTGTACGCCTTGTGTCACGGAAATAGTCACCCCAGTTTGGCTTTCTACTTCTTTAGATAACTGCAGTGAACTTGCATGTCGATTTTCTTCAGCCCTTCTCATCAGAAGACGCTCCTGACGAGGTGTTAACTTCCGTGGACGACCTGGACGTCTCTGTGAGATGGTTGCAGTTCCATCTTTTTTAAATGTTTGTACCACTTTTGCTACAGTATTCTGACTGATAAGTAAAGCTTTGCTGATCTTCTTGTAGCCTTCACCTTTCTTGTGTAAATAAATTATTTTCTTTCTCAGGTCTTATGACATTTCTCTTCCATGTGGTGCCATTGCTGACAGCATGAAATGGGAAGGGGTTTTCTTTAAGTAACACCCTTTTATAGTCAACTGTCTGCTGAACACCTGTGTAATGAATAATTAGACTCACCTGTGGTTGAATTATTGTTAAATTAGACATTTGTAGTCTAAAATTTTGCTTTGCTCCAGAGACTTTCAGTGGGGTGTACTCATTTTTGCATCACCCTAATTTGAGTAAAACTGAACATTTTGTTCTCTAAGTTATATTATTAACCTTACTTTCATGTTATAAGTTAAACAGATGTTATATAAAACTTAGTCTTGTCAACATTTTGGAAAATGTTTTTGTGTTCATTGAGATATTGTTTAAAATGTTACTTTTCAAAGGGGGTGTACTCATTTACGCTGAGCAATGTACATGTGACCCTGCCTGGAGCACAAAACTTAAGTCGCTGGGGTATATTTATAACAATGCCAAAGAGACATTGTATGGGTCTTTTCTTTTAGGCCAAAAATGATTAAGACATTAAGTAAAGATCATGTTCCATGAAGAGATTTTGTAAAAAAAAAATTGTTTAGTAATATGCATTGCTAAGAACTTAATTTGGACAATGTTAAAGGTGATTTTCTCAGTATTTTTTATAAGTTTTTTGCACCTTCAAATTCCAGATATTCAAATAGTTGTATCTCAGCCACATATTGCCCTATCCTAACAAACCATACTTCAATGCAAAGCCTATTAATTCAGATGATGTATAAATCTCAATTTAAAAAAAAAAATTATCCTTATGACTGGTTTTGTGGTCCAGGGTCACAAATGTAATTTGTGCCCAATTCAGTCTACTAATGACATACACTCCAATTTCTGGCTCATAGCACTGCCATACTCTGAGTCTGGATCGAACAGAAACTTTTGTATTCTTTCTAATAGAAAATGAAAGGACAGTTGCCTGTTTTCTCAGCCAATCAGAGTTTTGGTATAAATTGGTCTTCCTGTGGAAGCCAGCATTCTCTAAATTCTGGTTATAGGAAATTTAATGTCAAAGATAGATCTTTGATAGCTCAGGAGACCTAGATGTAATCATGTTATTGTTTAATTTATGTATCAATTTAATCACAGATCCATTCCTTTAGAAAATCAGTTTGAGACAGAAATGAGATGAGGCACACTATTATAAACCTTTACCATAGATGATAAAACATATCTACTACATTTCCCTCTTCACAACAGTTTTGAACAGTCTTCTCATAAGTTAGGTAAATGCACTTTTTTGTAAAATGTTTTGCCTTCTCCACAAACACCAATACTGCATGATTAGTGATCCTGTTGAGACCTCTGCTTTAAAACCATAGGATAAATTTGGTACTAATAGAAGTCTTAGAATAGAAGCAGGAGAATACATTTCTTTGTGGGGTGGGATACCTTCTCTTCATATACAACCAGTTAAAACCGCAGCTTCTGTTGCATTATCCCTCCGTCATTATCATGAAAATTTAAAATGCTCTGATCAGACTTTAAGAGACAGCATTACCTTGACTGCGATGTAGATGACTAGATTATTTGACATAGACCAGGGATGGGCAACTTCCGTCCTGGAAGGCCGGTGTCCTGCAGAGTTTAGCTCCAACCCTAATAAAAAACACCTGAATAAGCTAATCAATGTCTGCAAGATCACTAGAAAGTTACAGGCAAGTGTGTTTGATTAGGGTTGGAGCTAAACTCTGCAGGACACTGTCCCTCCAGGACCGACGTTGCCCATCCCTGACATAGAATGTAGATAATTAATGCCGCTTTTCAATCATAACATAACACACCTGTAATATAGAAATCAACTCTATTATAAAAATACTAGCTTCTTATAATTACTCACATTCAGGTTCTCTTCCTTGCGACTTCAATAATTAGTCATAGGCAAAGTTTTTTTATTTCAAATCTTGTTTTTGATGTTAGTCTTGTCTGCAAGTTCATTTTCAAAGACAGAAGGCCACAAGAAGCACAGAAACTGCTGACCCTCCAGAAGCTACCGGCACTGAAGTCACCAGCCCTCCAGAAGCTACCGACACCGATGCCACCAGCCCTCCAGAAGCTACCGGCACCGATGCCACCAGCCCTCCAGAAGCTACCGGCACCGATGCCACCAGCCCACCAGAAGCTACCGACACCGATGCCACTAGCCCACCAGAAGCTACCGGCACCGATGCCACCAGCCTTCCAGATCCTACCGGCACCAATGCCACCAGCCCTCCAGATCCTACAGGCACCGATGCCACCAGCCCTCCAGATCCTACAGGCACCAATGCCACCAGCCCTACAGATGTTACCGGCACCGATGCCACAGGCTTATCGGAAGCCACAAGACCCCAGGACCAGAAGGCCAAAAAAAGACCAAGAAGTGAAGTATATATACTTAATTGTCAGTAATGTCTAATTAGGGAATAATATGTGTAGCATCACAGCACAATTTTTTTTAAATACAATACCAGTCAAAAGTTTGAACACACCCATCCAAGAGAATGGGGAAGTGTGTCCAAACCTTTGACTGGTACTCTACATTCTTATTTGGTAATAATTATTACTAATTAAGACTTTGATTGGCTGAGTAAGATAACTTACTGTATTTAAATACAGTGTTTAATAAAGTGTGGTATCTTGTATATACTTTATTCAGATCCAGTCCAACAGAGGGGAGCCAGCAAGATGAAAATAAAAAAGTGTTAAGTACATTTTCTTTATTTAAAATATGATGTATCAACCATACTTTGATTCTGCAGTCACTGTTTGGTATATTGTCTATATTGGTATTATATTGGTATATTTATTTCAGTGTTGTATTGCCTATCTTTCAGATGAGTGTCCAGAGTGCTGTAGGAGAGTGAGCCAAAACAATGTTGACTACTACAAGGTTTTAAAAAGAAGAGTGAGAGAGGTTTGTCTTTCTAAAGCCTTTTCACAGTCTTGCATTGATGTACTTGCATTCACTCATTGTTATTATTTTATGCCTTTTTGATTTTACAATGAATAAGACCGCTTTAAAAAATGTCTACATTGTTTGAGAACTTAAATCTGTAACTGGATGCCTGAAGAACAATAGTCTAGATCAGCGGTCTTCAACCGGGGGGTCCGCCAATTAATGTTTGATCACAAATAAGTTTGTTACAAAAATTAAAATATGGGTAAAAAACATCAGAAAGTCAATTTAAAATATAAGTACCATGAAACGAAAGCAAGAGCACTCTGAGTTGATACTATACAGGTGCATCTCAATAAATTAGAATGTCGTGGAAAAGTTCATTTATTTCAGTAATTCAACTCAAATTGTGAAACTCGTGTATTAAATAAATTCAATGCACACAGACTGAAGTAGTTTAAGTCTTTGGTTCTTTTAATTGTGATGATTTTACATTTAACAAAAACCCACCAATTCACTATCTCAACAAATTAGAATACTTCATAAGACCAATAAAAAACATTTTTAGTGAATTGATGGCCTTCTGGAAAGTATGTTAATTTACTGTATATGTACTCAATACTTGGTAGGGGCTTCTTTAGCTTTAATTACTGCCTCAATTCGGCGTGGCATGGAGGTGATCAGTTTGTGGCACTGTTGAGGTGGTATGGATGCCCATGTTTCTTTGACAGTGGCCTTCAGCTCATCTGCATTTTTTGGTCTCTCGTTTCTCATTTTCCTCTTGACAATAACTCATAGATTCTCTATGGGGTTCAGGTCTGGTGAGTTTGCTGGCCAGTCAAGCACAGTAACACCATGGTCATTTAACCAACTTTTGGTGCTTTTGGCGGTGTGGGCAGGTGCCAAGTCCTGCTGGAAAATGAAATCAGCATCTTTAAAAAGCTGGTCAGCAGAAGGAAGCATGAAGTGCTCCAAAATGTATTGGTTAACAGGTGCAGTGACGTTGGTTTTCAAAAAACCCAATGGACCAACACCAGCAGATGACATTGCACCCCAAATCATCACTGACTGTGGAAACTTAGCACTGGACTCCAAGCAACTTGGGCTTTGAGCTTCTCCACCCTTCCTCCAAACTCTAGGACCTTGGTTTCCAAATGAAATACAAAACTTGCTCTCATCTGAAAAGAGGACTTTGGACCACTGGGCTACAGTCCAGTTCTTCTTCTCCTTAGCCCAGGTAAGACGCTTCTGATGACAACTGTAGCCAAATTCCTTGACACGTCTGTGTGTGGTGGCTCTTGATGCCTTGACCCCAGCCTCAGTCCATTCCTTGTGAAGTTCACCCAAATTCTTGAATCGATTTTGCTTGACAATCCTCATAAGGCTGCGGTTCTCTCGGTTGGTTGTGCATCTTTTTCTTCCACACTTTTTCCTTCCATTCAACTTTCTGTTAACATGCTTGGATACTGCACTTTGTGAACAGCCAGCTTCTTTGGCAATGAATGTTTGTGGCTTTACCCTCCTTGTGAAGGGTGTCAATTATTGTCTTCTGGACAACTGTCAGACCAGCAGTCTTCCCCATGATTGTGTAGCCTAGTGAACCAAACTGAGAGACCATTTTGAAGGCTCAGGAAACATTTGCAGGTGTTTTGAGTTGATTAGCTGATTGGCATGTCACCATATTCTAATTTGTTGAGATAGTGAGTTGGTGGGTTTTTGTTAAATGTGAGCCAAAATCATCACAATTAAAAGAACCAAAGACTTAAACTACTTCACTCTGTGTGCATTCAATTTATTTAATACACGAATTTCACAATTTGAGTTGAATTACTGAAATAAATGAACTTTTCCAGGACATTCTAATTGATTGAGATGCACCTGTACATGACCCGTGCTAGCAAAATGAGTCAGAATGCGCAATAATTTTCAGCTACAGGCAATAGAAGTGAAAAATATCAGTTTTGGTAAAATTTGAGGTTTTTACTAAAATAAGTTAAGCCCTCCTCTAGCTATTCCAATGCTCCAAATAGTAATTAAACATCTAAAATTATCTTTATTTGTAAATTTTCTGAGGAGTACCTTTTTCTCTGCTCACTTCTGGACGACTGCTGCTGCTTCTCAAGTAGAGGTCGACCGATTGATCGGCCGAATTTTGGCATTTTTTAATTAATCGGCCGATTGTGCTGCAAATTAGGCTGATTAATATACAGGCGCGTCTGCAAGCAACACATGATGCTGCCTCGTGCGGCAAGCAGATTGCCATTCCACTGGCACAATGGATAACCCTGTGATGTCCCCCTCTGCCTGCTAACTTTTTGAAGAGAGAACTCCCTCAGCCGTCATCACTGTGCTGCGTGACGCTTCGTTCAATAGGTTGTTTGCACATGACATCATTGCTGTGGGACTCTGGCTCCTGTCGACCACAGACGCAAGTTTAAAAGCCACTTTTTCCTGCGTTTTTCAGTCAATTTCTTGACTTTTCCCCTTATGAACAACACATTTTTGTACATGATGAAGGCTCCTTGTGTTTTCTCGGTTTGGCCAATTTGAGAATTCATAAACAGCGCAAAACACAGGCATCTTGAGTTTCTGCTACTGATTTCACTTGAATCACTTCCTGCCCTCCAGCTGCATTTTGTGCATCATCAGAATCACATGTTTGCAAACAACCTATATTCCGCTCTATCATTCTGCTCAGCTACCGCTCATGCTCACGGAAAAGATAAGTCCGCTCAAATAACTTGCCGACAAGAAATGTCTATGTATTATTAGTATACTTGTTCCTGTTTGCAGTAGCGCTGCTGTGCTGTGACATGCTGTGCTACAGCTGATCTGGGCAACTGGTCAAAATCACTGATTTTTCAAACTTCACTGATCTGCTCCTCGCTATGCTCAGCTCACATTCGCTGATAATGCAGCTTTTCCAGGTGTTTTGTTTTTATACACGTTCACTTAATGTTTCCTTACACCGAATCATCATTTCTATTCATTTCCCACTGATTTGTGCGATCATATTTATGTATGAATGGATGACAGAGACGCGCATTTTCCTTTAGCACACACACACTGAAGCGCGTGTGACGTCTCAATGAGGACATAAACACATAAACAACATCTCCAGAACTGCTCTGAGAGTCACTTCATGAGTGTTTCGCCATTTCATTTGAGTAAAATTATCCTCATATCATATACACACAGAAATGTAAATGTATTCATGGCAACCCGTCAAAATAAAAGTCTGGGGTTTTTGCAGACATTGCAGCAGAAATATTTGTACATAACACTACTACTAAAATTATGAAAACTTAATTTTTTTAAGGAATGATCACACAACATTTCTAACATGTTTTAATTTTAATAGTAAATTCCCTTTGTTTGCCAAAAAAAGTTTAATTTACAATAATTTAAAGATAAATGAAATTAATAAATGTTTAATTTAAGCAATATTATGTATCACTTTACTTATTATTACTTGACTTAGATTTTATGAGATGAAGGAAAAAAAAAAAATTAAAGAAAATCAATAAACATATCGGCCCAAAAAATCGGCATCATATATCGACCATCGGCTGCCCTGATTTCTAAATATTGGCATCGGCCAGAGAAAAACCCATTCG
>CM050415.1:8410417-8590636 GCA_027564155.1 Gymnocypris eckloni scoliostomus | reverse complement strand
TAGTAATAGTTTTAACTTTTGTGCTCCAGGCATGTCCGTTCCCACTGCTGAAGATGGCGATGACGAGGAGCTGATGTTTGCTGCATCACAATGCGAAGCACAGATAAACACAGGTGTGGCATATGACACAAATGCACATATTAAAATAATGTTTTCTGAGAAGCGTTATGTTTTGAAAATAAAAATCAACACTTTCAAATATTTTTTTGTTTACGACACAGAATTATGTCACATCAAGCCTCAAGCGGGATGCATTCTTTGAGTGCACTTCTTCAACACCTTAAGGATGTTCAAAGGTGTCAGTGTATTTATTTGCGTTTCCGAACTTACCCGTTGTTAAGCAATCACCGGATTACTTTTTCTCACCGCTTGCTCTACTCACTCGCTCTTTAGCTCCCCCTCAGCAGGATATTGGTGAGGAGAGAGTCTACTGGAGACAGAGACAAGCAGAGCATCAAGCAAAGGCGAATGAAGCTAATAAAGCTAAAGGGCGACAATCACACCATCACATTGCGGTAATGTCAGGAAATATGGAGAAACAACTTGACCCATTGTCGTTGCCGATTTCCATCAATAACTATAGATGTCAAGCAGTTTTGGATACTGGTAGCACATATTCTTTACTTCAGGAGTCCTGCTGGAAAAGATTGAAGTCAAGCACTGAAACGTTGCAGTCCAGCAGAGGTCAGACCTTCTCCCTTGCCAATGGTCATGTACAGACAGCTATCGGAAAAGTAATCTGGAATTGTACATTACATGGACATCAATATCCGTTCACAGCATTTGTGATGAGAGATCAAGATTTGACTTTACCCATCATACTTGGCCTAGAGTTTTTGCTGGACTCAGAGATCCAGATTGATTTCAAGGACAAGACCTACATTCTATCAGAGGAATCTGAAGGGAAACATCCATTCATACTGGATGAATCATCAACAACAATTAGTCTACATCTGGCGTTACCTCTAGTTCAAGTATCTTCCTCCACTCTGGCAACCATTAAAGAACTGGCAAGTCGAGCAGATGTTCTCAAAACCCAGAAAGGGCAGCTAGAAGCACTTATGCTTGATCGGCCAACAGTCTGCACAGACGCTTTGGGCCGAACTGCTGTGATCCGGCACGAGATTAACACCATGGATGAGATTCCAGTACGTAAACGGGCCTACCCTGTTTCTGTGGTCAAGCAGCAATTCATCGATCAGGAAGTTTCCAATATGTTGGAAAAGGGAATAATTAGACCCTCAACTTCTTCATGGGCAGCTCCCATAGTTCTAGTCCCCAAGAAGGATGGTACCATGCGTTTCTGCATTGATTACAGAGCTTTAAATGCCAAGACGCCTTTAGATGGATTCCGCAAATTCAAGACATCCTTGAGTCAATGTATGGTGCTTCAATTTTTAGTACATTGGATCTCAGAAGTGGCTATTGGCAGGTGCTGATGGATGAGGCTAGCATTCCAAAGACTGCTTTTGTAACCAAAAATTCGCAATATGAATTTATTTGTCTACCGTTCGGATTGAAAAACTCTGCTGCCACTTTTCAACGCCTGATGAATACTGTGTTGAGGACTGTCTCGGAAAGTTCTGTTTTGTCTATATCGATGATATTGTGATTTATTCCAAAACATCCACGAACATTTGGAACACCTTAAACAGCTCTTTGATGTGTTGGAAGCAGCAGGTTTGACCCTAAACCTGTCGAAGTGCAACATGCTCCAAAATTCCATCACTTTCTTAGGACATGTGGTGTCGGCCGAAGGAGTTCGTACTGAAACTGCCAAAGTAGAAGCTGTCCAAAATTTTCCTATCCCAACAACACTTAAAGAAGTACAACGCTTTTTAGGTCTTGCTGGGTGGTACCATAGATTCATTCCGCACTTTTCTGAAATCGCCGCACCATTGCATTCTCTTAAGAACAAAAATGTTGCCTGGGAGTGGACGATGGAATGCCAGCAGGCCTTTGATAAACTGAAAAAGGCTCTTCAAAAAGCTCCTGTGTTGGTACCCCCGGACTTCACAAAAAGTTTTAAAGTCCAGACAGATGCCTGTGATGTCGGCCTGGGAGCTGTGTTGACTCAAGATCATGATGGAGCTGAACACGTTATAGCTTATGCATCAAGACTTCTTCATGGAGCTGAAAAGTCATATTCCACGGCCGAAAAGGAATGTCTGGCAGTGATTTGGGCAGTGGAGAAATGGAAACAGTATTTGGAAGGGAAACATTTCGAAGTGTTTACAGACCATGCTGCTCTTACATGGGTTTTCAATCACCCTCGCCCGACTTCGCGACTGACCAGGTGGGCTTTGAGATTACAAAGTTTTGACTTCACCGTTAAATATCGAAAGGGACAGTGTAATGTGGTACCCGATGCACTCTCTAGGGGTATACCTTTACAGGAGATTAAGGGTCAAATTTCTATTTGTCAGGCAACTAACATTGGATCAGACTTACCTGTCAGCTGGGATGAAATTGGAATTGCTCAGAGAGAGGATCCATTACTTCAGCCGCTATGGGAAGCAGCAAAGTTATCGGTTACAGACCCTAGCCGAATTCATTATGTCATTCAGAACGATTATTTATTTCGGTGTGTGCCTAACAAACATCAAGGGGAGACTATGCAAGTAATCATACCATTGACTTTGAGAGAGAAGTTCTAGCAATTTGCCCATACCAACCCCTTGAGTGGACATCTGGGGAGGATGAAAACTCTGAGACGTTTACTTAATGTTGTCTATTGGCCAGAGATACGCAAGGATGTGTGGAGTTTTTGTACAACCTGCCAAACTTGTCAGATTCATAAACCAAGAATCTCCAAGCTGTCTGGTTATCTACAGTCAACACCAGTGGTAGAACCTGGCCACATGTTGGGTGTTGATCTTATGGGACCCTTCCCAAGGAGTTCACAGTCCCATGAATACCTTATGGTAGTGGTAGACTACTGCAGTAAATGGGTGGAATTATTCCCACTGAGATCTGCCAAGACTCACATCATTGTTAACATCTTGATAAAGGAGATATTCACTCGATGGGGTACACCCACCTATCTGGTCTCAGACCGTGGACCGCAGTTTACAGCACAACTTCTGAATGATGCCTGTAAACACTGGGGGTTATTCGAAGTTAACAACGGCATACCATCCTCAAACTAATATCACTGAAAGAACTAACCGAACTCTAAAGGCTATGATATCCTCCTATGTGAAGGACAACCACAGACAATGGGATAGATGGCTATCCGAGTTCCGGTATGCCATAAACACGGCATGGCAGGAAAGTACTGGTCTAACCCCTGCAGAGATTGCATTAGGTCGTAAGTTAAAAGGACCTTTGGAACGTCTCATCCAAAACCCACCTAATCCTGATCATATGGCGTATATTACTGTTGAGAGGCAGAGTGAACTGATTGAACAAGTAAAAGAAAAGACTAGTCAAGCTCAGGAACGTCAAGCAAGGTACTATAACAGAAGAAGGAAACTTGAGTCGTTCAAGAAGGAGACTTAGTCTGGATACGTACTCACCCTCTGTCTCGGGCTTCAGACGCCTATATGGCCAAACTAGCACCGAAATGGCGTGGTCCAGCTAAAGTTTTGAAAAGGTTAAACAATGTTAACTACCAGGTAGTGATGTTGGATGACTCAAAACAAGTAGAAACTTTTCATGTAGAGAAAATGAAAAAGTTTTATGGAGTTGTTTAAACTTTTTTTTTTTAAGGGGAGGGGTGTGTAACAGTTTCTCTGTTACTTATGTACCAGAAGTCCTCTTAGAGCAGCACTGTCATTACTCACCTGACCATTAGAGGGCGCTCTGTTAAAGAAATGCATAGAATTCACCTATTTAAGGTAGCAAAGAAGGAGAAATGACAGGAAGTTAATTCTCTGTTGTTTGGAGAAGCTTACCTCATGGTGGTTCAGGCCTTTGGACCCTGTTTGAGGAACTTTATAGTTCTAAGCTCATCCGTAAGTAACTGTTCAAGTTATTTTGCTTTAGTAATAATGTGGGTGTAGCACTTGGTTATGGTTTGTTTGTTTAAATGTTTGTCTACAGAGGGTTTCTGTTCTGAGCATGTATGGATTATTTGGTGGTTAAATAATCGGAGCAGTCTGGAACTCGGAGAACTGACTTACATCTACTGCTTAAAAGCAACACTGGACGTCAAACATCTCTTGTCTGATTGAACTGTGCTGAGAATCATCTTGACATTCAAGTACTGTTATTTTTGCACTTCATGTTTCAACAAAGATTGAGCAAGGTCTAAGTGATGACAAGCCAAGGACTATGTTTTGGAATACTGGATTGTTTTTTATGCTCTGGTCCTAACTGTTGAACTCTCAATTGTTTGTCATATTGAATTTGCATGTTTTGGGTAATTATATTTAATACACTTGACTCATGAGTACAATTAGTCTGTGTGGTCCCTCATTTCATGTGACACTTGCACAAAAGAGAAAGGTATAGGTGTTACAACATCTCCGCCGGTTTCAACACCCCCGCACGACATCTTCCCTATCCGCCTTCCTCTTGGTAAAGAGTAAACGTCATAGAGTGTAAGCTCATCAAGAATCAAAGAGCAACACCATCCGAGTAACAAAGTAACAGATTAAACCAAACAGAATGGCAAATCAAATAAGGATCAAGAATGTCAGAACAAAAACACAAAGGATTTTGGCATAAACGAATAACAAATAAAGCAAGTCAAAAACGAGTAAAGTGACAGCAAATACAGAGAGCAAAAGAGAGATCTCCATTCACTTCTTTCAGCGTCCTTTTATCTGCCAGAGGAAACTTTACTGGCAGCGGATAGGTCGGGCGTCATGTCACTTAATGATGAGTGACAGCTTCCAGAGCCAATCGGCAGTCAAGGGAGGCGGCCTAAGAGATTGACAGGGACAGAGAGAGAGCAAGCAGGAGAGAGAAAAACAGGCACTCACGGAAATTTATGGACGAAGACGTAACAGTAATATTATTAGAAAATACGGGATTAGTTTCCATTGTTATGCTGATGACACTCAACTATATATCTCAACAAGACCAGATGAAACTTCTAAACTATCTAAGCTAACGGAGTGTGTTAAAAATATAAAAGATTGGGGAACTTCCGGCGGCAAGATGAGGAGGTAGTCACGTTTCATTTGCGCTCTCATTCATTTTCATTTTATTTGCACTAACACAAACAAGTATACTCTGAAAAGTGATAACTTGGTCTCTGCTAACACCCTTCATCTATGGTTAACCGATTTGTCTGAAAATGACAAGCAAAAACATGAAAAAATCGACGTCAAGACAGACGCGACTCGACAGTCCCAACCTAAAGCAAGCTAGTATGGAGGCTGCTGCTAACAAATTCATTCCATTCAAACCAAGCAAACCAATATGTCTAATACCATGGAGAAAATGGAAACAACGATCAACTCTCACCACGACTCGCTCAAAACAATGGAAACCACAGTTTCAACTTTGAAAGACCAAATACAGAAGTTGCAAGAGCAACAACAAGACCTCAAGAATAAGAGTCGTTGTCAAAACCTGCGGATAATTTGTATACCTGAAGACGCGGAGAAAGGCCGGCCCACTGACTTCATGTCTGGATTCTTTTCAGAGGTGCTAGCTGAAGATTTACCCGACCTTCAATCAGTGGTGTTAGATCGCGCTCATCGCACCCTCGCTCCGAAACCTCGCGGTGGCGACAGGCCCAGAGCAATGATCGTTCGTCTGCACTACTTTTCCGATAAGGCCAAGATTCTCCAAGCCTCCAGAAAACGCGGTGAGCTTACATTTCGCGGCACACAGGTCCATATTTTTCCTGATATGAGTGCCGAACTGAGCCGTAGAAGAGCTGCCTTTAATTCTGTGAAATGCTTAAGCAGGCTGGGATTTCCTATGGCATCCATCATCCGGCAGATTTAAGGTTCACTTTTGATAACACTAGACATAATTTTAAGTCACCATCGGAGGCGGATGCTTACTTTGAGCAACACATCAAACCAAAAATGGATGCACTCGTCTCTGAATAGTTTTTCAGGACCCCCTTGATGTCTGCTACAGTGTGTGTGATACTATACAGGGCATAAACGTTAGCAGTGCTTGTTCACTATTTGGAGGTTTTTTTTTTTTTTTTACTGGTCAAAGACTAATACAGCTTTATGAAGCTCTCTTTTCAATAAGACAATAAAAAAAAAAAATTGTAGTAGTAGTAGCCCTTTATTGTCACTAGTCACAAGTACCAGTGAAATTAGCCATCAACCTGTCCATACATACACAACATACATATATGACAAGGGGGTAGACAGAACAGGAAGACAGGGAATTGAAGAAAAATACAGCATAACATGAGGAAGGTGAGGAGAAGAAAAATAACCCCCAGACTATGCTCCTTGGGGAGTACAGTGTGAGAACAGGAAAAACACCTCAGCAACAAAAAGCACATACACCATAGACACACGACTTTGCAACAGGGGAAGTAATCCAGCTCCAGCAAGCAGCCATCCGGTCCCGCAGCCATTCTCGGCGCTGGCCACAGACCCGCTTGTCAGGCTGGCGGTTCAAAGCGACGGAGGCGAGGGATCGGGGGAGGGGAGGTGAGTGCATGTGTGTATGTGTGTAGTAGTTTGTAATCAGCAGATGGGGGAGAAACGCAAGAGCGTCTCACTGCAGTGCTCTTCTCAGGGTTGATTTTCCAGCAGCAGCCTTGGCCGAGGCTGGTACAAGGGAGCCAAAAAAGATAAGATTGCGATTGTTTTGTCTTGGGGGGAGTAACCGCATTCCAATTCCACGGCTACTCTCTCTGTCCATTCTGGTCTCTAATACCATCAATTTTCCTTTGCAAAGCCGTGAGCTTCTCCATGATAGAATCCATATTGCGGTTAATAGTCTCAGTCTCAATGCTGACCGCTCTTCCTACTGCTTCAATCATGACGGGCAGCCTTGTGAGGCTTTGGACAGCTGTTCCCGTTTTCTGAATTCTTCGATAACCCAGGGCAAAGCCTAATCCAATCAGCAGAAGACCTGTTATCATGGTTCCGAATAGGTAGATATCTTCAATGTCCTCCACGGAAAGAGCCGCTAGACACACGATTCGCCACCTCTCCCACGCCCCATCGTCGTAGCCAGCTGCGAACGTTCCGTCAGGGCAGACAGGTTCCCCAACCCAGGCTTCTTGTCGAGAAGATGGTGTCAATTGCGTTGAGAGACCAGTTGATCAAATACATAATCTTTTAACAATTGTGTGTTAAAAGACATTTTAAGATGTTGAGCGTTTGGAAGAAGTCCTATGCGTTTGGGAACATTAAAGGTTAGTTACAGGGATGTTTTTTTGCTTCTCGTTTGGGGAGCTGTTTGGCGGGTGGGTTGGGGTCAAGGTGTTCGTTTGGTATTCAAGCTTGTTCATGTTTATTTGTGCTATTGTGTACAGTTGTTAGAAACATCTCAGAAGGAGGCTGACGTCAGTTTTTCACCCATTAAACAAGGCTGTAAACCTGGGACATAGCAAATTACTTACAGTGAACTTTGTGAGCTGGAACGTGAAAGGGGTTAACCATATCATTAAGCGTAATAAGATCCTTACCCATTTAAAGAGACTGGAGGCAAATATATAATTTCTCCAAGAAACTCACTTAATATCAGCTGATCATTATAAACTACAAAAATCTTGGGTGGGGCAGATGTACCACTCAGATTTTCAGTCAAGATTCAGGGGGACTGCAATTCTTATAAGTAAAAACACCCCGTTCTGTGTGAGTAATGTCCAAAGTGATAGAGGGGGAGATTTGTAATAGTAACTGGTTCATTATATAATGTTCCCTTGATATTAGCCAATATATATGCCCCTAATTGGGATGATGTATCATTTATAAAAAAATTCTTAACCAGTTTCTCCAATTTGACTACACATAAATTAATCTTAGGAGGAGACTTTAACTGTGTGCTCCACCCCACCTTGGATCGGTCTTCAAAAACGCCTTACAATATAACTAAATCCGCCATGTTTATTAATACTTTTTTGGAGACCTATACATTTTCTGATCCCTGGCGTTTCTTATATCCAAACCTTAAGCAGTTCTCTTTTTTCTCCCCAGTGCACCGCTCATATTCACAAATTGATTACTTCTTAATAGATGATAAACTGCTAACCTCTGTTACTGATTTTAAATATGAATCTATTGTAATTTCAGATCATAGCCCAGTTGTATTAAAATTAGTTTTTCCCAAATCACCAGTTCGGAAGACATGGCGCTTTAACAATTTCATTCTTTCTGATTCATCCTTTGTAGACCTTATTAATAATAGAATCATTTTTTTCTTATCTATCAATGACACCTCAGATGTTTAAAGCTACACTTTGGGAGTCTTTAAAAGCCTATATTAGAGGGGAAATAATTTCATTTTCATCATGGGAGAGGATAAAAAGAAATCACCAACTAAATGATCTTATTAACAAAATTAAACAATTAGACTTGAAATGTGCAAATAAGCCCACACCTGCATTTTTTATGGAAAAAAACAAAGATACAGACAGAGATTGATCTAGTAACATCCGAGCAGACAGAAAGACTTCTTCTCCAATCCCGCTCTAAATTAAACTAACATTCGGACAAATCTGGGAAAATTCTTGCTCAACAAATAAGACAGTACTCAACTGCAAATACTATACCATCCATTCGTAGGGATGATGGCAGGATCACCAAAGATGAGTCAGAAATCAATTCGGTCTTTGAACAATTCTATACAGCCCTGTATTCATCTGAACTTGACTTTAACCCTTCCGAACTTGATTCTTTTTTTAATTCTATTCAAATGCCCAAAATCCCATCTGACAATAATGCAGAATTGGAGAACATTCTAAATTTAGAAGAACTTAATGTAGCTCTCTCTAACATGCAAAACTCAAAAGCTCCTGGGCCAGATGGCTTCACGGTAGAATTTTTTACAACTTTTAAAAGTAAACTAATGCCTCTGCTACTTGCTGTACTTGAGGAATCATTCTCTATAGGCTGCCTCCCACAATCATTCTATCAGGCGACAATTTCAGTTTTACCTAAAAAAGGGAAGGACCTTCTGAACTGTAGCTAATTTCGACCTATATCTTTGCTCAATGTGGACTGTAAAATATTGGCAAAGGTTCTGGCTCGAAGACTGGAGAATGTTCTCCCTACTATTTTAGCCCCAGATCAGACGGGCTTCATTAAAAAACGCTTTTCTTTTTTTAATATACATAATTTGATATTATTTATTCTCCTGACTCACATGAGCATATACCGGAAATCTTAAAATCTCTAGACGCCGAAAAAGCCTTTGACAGAGTGGAGTGGAGCTTTCTTTTCAGCTGTCTAGAGAGATTTGGTGTGGGTCAAAAATGTTTGACTTGGGTAAAACTCTTATATGCTTCTACTCTTCTCTTCTGTTATTACAGACAACACTAGTTCACAATATTTTCCATTGTTTAGGGGAACTAGACAAGGTTGCCCGCTGTCCCCCTTATTATTTGCAGTGGCGATTGAACCTTTAGCCATTTTGCTGAGGTCAACCTCAGATATCCAGGGTATATCTAGGGGGGACAGAGAGCACAAACTATCACTTTATGCAGATGACCTGCTTTTATTTATTGCAGATCCTCATAACTCTCTCCCTCATGTTATGACTGCACTTGAGCGCTTTAGTCGTATTTCAGGATACAAACTCAACCTCTCTAAGAGTGAATTATTTCCTATAAATCGCGTAGCAAAAAAATACTTCCTTTTCTCAGCAGTGACTGCTCCCGCAGGAGCGCTACCTGTATTTCCTCACTGCCGCAGTAGTGACTGCTCCCCTCAGGAGCGCTATCTGTATTTCCCCACTGCCGCAGCAGTGTCTGCTCCCGCAGGAGCGCTATCTATATTTCCTCACTGCCGCAGCAGTGCTACTAGGGGAGTGACGGAGAGGAGAGGTTGCTATGAGGTTTCGGAGGTGTATTCTAAAGGGGATGGCCGATTAGGGTCTGGTGGGCTTCCTTGATGTGGGAGCGGTCTGATCGAATGTAGCTTTTGGAAGCTTCTGACGACCAGCGACCGAGTTCTTGGATCTGCTGTTGGGAAATGCCTTTGTGGGCCGCTGTGGTTGCTGCGCCTATTCGGAATGGATGGTCCTAGGGGAGACCGCTTGGAGAATTGAGGGAAGCTTCGAGGAGAGGTTTCAAGGGATGATTTATGGGAATATCAGTTCTGAAAAGGGAGGTACTGGGGTGGGGAGTAGATCCGCCTCTGGTGCCAACGTTCTGAAAGAAAAAATGAGAGAGAGAGTGTCAGCTATTTGATTTTGGACCCGGGAATGTGTCTTGCGGTCATGATGAATTGGTCGCAAGCTGGAATCCAAATCAAACGTCTTAAACAAGGGCGTTAGCATGGGTAAATGGGAACGAGATTTGTTGACGCAGTGTACGGTGGCTTCGTTGTCACAGTGGATAATGATGCTGGTAGCGGCCATTCTTTACCCCACGGAAAGGCTGTGATGACTATGGGATAGAGCTCGAATAGAGCTGAGGACGTTAATGGCTGTGGTAGATTGGATAGTGGTAGAGGATTAGAAGTAACAGGGGAAAAGACATGTGAGGGCCTGTGTTGTGAGCAGAGGCAGCCTAAAGCTTGCTTCAGCTGCTGAAGGTCATGGAATGGGAATTGGGGTTGAGACATCCTGCAGATCCTGTGTATTCTGTACCGCTAGCTGAGGCAACCTCACGCTGGCATCTGCTTGAGAGCTAGAGGCAACTGAAAAAGAAAAAAAAAGGGGTTAGAGGGTGAACAATATGTGAGGGCCTGTGTTGCAGGTGGAGGCAGCTTCGCGCTTGCTTTGGCTGCAGGCCACATGGTTTGTAATATTCGGGGGAAAAGGCTGTAGAGCCTGATCAGCCTGTGCTGCTAGCAGTGGCAGACTCGTGCTAGCGTTCGCTACGGGAGCTGGAGGCCGCTGAAAGGAAGTAGAACAAAAATATGAGATGTGGGGGCCTGCGTTGCAAGTGGAGGTAGCCGCATGCTAAGTTGCTTCTGTAGGCTGAGGAAAAAAGGGGGGGCAGGGTTTGTGATTTTGGCGGGACATGCTGAAAAATCCGGGTAGCCTGCAGTGTTGCCAATTTAGCAAATAATGTATATTTAACATAGCAGTTCTCAGACTAACCTGGTGACTTGTATTTCGATCATCTAGCAACAGGTTTAACTATTTTTAAACCTTTTTATTTAGCAACCTTTAAGTGATAAAATTATGAAAGGCATTAGTTTCTCTCTTAACCATGCGAAAGGAAAGAGTATTGAAACCGCTAGCCGGTAAGAGGCACATCTGCTGGTAACATTAGATACTTGAGAGAGGTTCCGGCAGTACGAACTTCATATATTAATTAGGTTGCACTTTGCAATAATTGATATATATATATATATATATATATATATATATATTAGTGGTGGGCCGTTATCGGCGTTAACGTGAGACTCTTATCGGCGATAAAAAAAAATATCGCCGTTAATCTATTCTCAAAGTTGGGTTGGGAGCTGGGTCTATACTACGCAAGCTATGATGACTTTCACCCTGATATTTTAGCGCGGATGTATACCTAGCCGAATTGCACTGTAGGGGGCGAGAACGAGTCTTCGAACTAGAGGCTCGCAGTCCGTGATGGACAGATTGTTAACGGCTGGTCTATGTGGTAATACAATCGGGCAGGACATCCAAACGCTCACCTATCATTCATCAACCTCAAATATGGCTTTTCATCTGAAAGATGTATGTAGTAGCAACTTTACATGGCCGCTCAATATGATGTTAACCTAGAGAAATGTGCGCTATTGAAGTGTTTGTGTGGAAGCGCTTTGCTGCAGGACAGGCTCCGTGCGCTCACTTGCTCTTACATCTCCGTCATTCTTGGTCATACAGATAAAAGTAGCCTAATACATCTTTCGAATCTGTAAAGACTCTACGTTTATTTGTGTGCACTCAGAATAACAACGAAACGTTGCGCTTTTAAGCAAACAGGATGCGCTTTAGGTCTCATGTGAACATGAGAATTCACTCCCGTGTCACCCTCCGCTTCGAACCTGTGTGTATGCCTACCGTTACTGTAAAATTACCACATCAGACGTGACGTGCTAACATGGATGCAGCTATGAAGCCGCCGGGTTTGCTTCAGGGAAAATTTATTTTTAAGAAGCTTCCCAATGGAAACTGTAAACAGTTCATCACGACCTCTTATGTAGGCCTACAGTTCAAAATTAATGTTTAACTGAATAAACAGTTAGTAAACACAAGTACATCTTATTGAACATAGTTTATTTTCATCACCAATTATCATAGTAGAACAGCTTTCTCAAGCAGTTTGTGATGCATTTTGGAAACAGGAGATGAGCCCCTGGTCTAATGCGCCACCTGGCTTGAGAAACCCGTTCTCAAAGACTTACTTTTAGCCATTATTTGGGTAGCACACATATTCTGAATGCCTTCGGCAGAATTCAAATGAGCCATTTTAATCTAGATTAATCTAGATTAATTCCAAGATTAATCTAGATTAATCTAGATTAAAAAATTATCTATGCCCACCCCTAATATATATATATATGCACACACACGGTTTTATACTTATGATTGTTAATCATTACTGTTAGCCCACATGAATTGAATTAATACAGGTAAAATGCTGGTGGAAAACATGGAAAGTTATTTGTGAATTCTAAGCGCTTGCCTCCTGGTTACGTAATGGCATTAACATCCAAAAAATGCTGCGGTGTCATTTAACAACTTTAGCAACAAATTTAACAACTTTGGCAACACTGCTGGCCTGCGCCCGCTAGCGTAGGCAGCTTCGCGTTAGCTTCTGGAAGCAGAAGTTAGGCCCGGCTACATATGGCTCTGCGGCCGGAAGAGCCGCGGTGAAAGGCTAAGCCAAAGCGGGAATCGAGTGAGGCTTGCTGCGGTGAGAACTGGGGCGCGGCCCATGCTCGTTGGAGAATGGTACAGATCCGTTTGTTTATCCTCCGCGAGAACGGAGCGTCGTAATTAATCAGCGTTTGCCTCTGGCTTAAATACGGTCCACTTTCCGATCAGAGGAATTGTTGGCGCGGCCGAATGATACGAGGATGCCGGGGAAGTTGAAAGTTTCGGCGGTGGAAGCGAGGTTAAGCCCCGATGTCGGGGAAATCTTGTGGCTGGTCGAGCGGAGCGGCGGCCGCGATGGAGCCTGGGGCTCGGGGGCGTTGACTGGCGGAGAAGGAGAGATCCTGGGGCCGGTCAATTTGCTGCGGAGGATCCGCAAATCTCGAGTATGTCTCGTTGTTTGGAAGGAGAAAAATGGGGTCTGTGATCATGGCAAGGGAGCAAGCCGCACTCTGGAAGACTAGAGATAATGGAGGTAAGGCTGCTTGATTATTTATAGGGGTTCTCTCTAGCGTTTATTGGATAAGTGATGTGATTACTGATGATGAATTGGCTGTGTTAATTATCCGCGCGTGCTCCTCCCGAAACTTGTTTATAAAACATCACTTCTTAAAATCGAAATTACATCACCTTGTGCGTTAACTGCAATCTCTTCAAATTCCCGGTAAGATAACGGTCGTCCGGCCAAGTCGAAAAGTTTCTCAAAGTATCGATTAACGCGATTAACACTGGTTCGTGACAAGGTTCCATTCTGAATACAATCTCTTGATGCCCCTCCTCTGTAGGTAATATTATCAAGCAGTTGTGGTCATCATCGTGCTCTGCTTTCAAATTTAGTACACACAATTTATGCGGAAGTGATACTTTTAACATTTTAAGAAAAAAAAACTAGCGTGTGTATAACATACCGTTAAGTCATATGCCATCACCGTCGACAGCTAGTTGCGCTTCATTAACTGAATAAGTGATAACGAGTATCGTTATTATTGTTTTTACACATTAACAACCGTTAGAAAAAGTGTAAAGACTTACATATCTCCTCAAGGATTTGTTCCAATCCATCGTCAAACTCGAAATTCTCAAAACCATCTGGGGATAATAACAACGTCATGTTAAACAAATATGGATATCACAATATATTTAAACAACACCGATGAACAAAAAATATGCACCATTGTAATTATCAGCCATTGTTCCAACGCTTGTTGAGGTATAACGATGTCGTGCGACAAGAAGCTAGAGTTTACAGGTAATGAAGTTGTTATACTTTTAGGGCTGTCGCGATAACCGCAATATTGTAAAACCGCGCTATTGACAAGCCAACCGCAAGAGGAAGGAAAGAAACCGCGGCAACCGCAGTTTATTTTATTTATTTATTTATTTAATGAGGCTGTGGCCTTCTTGTTTTACAATTCATCACTGTGCATTGAATGTTAAATAAATTAATAATGATACAAGAGTGTTACGAGTGTCATTTTCCCGCGAACTGTTTGTATCCGGGGTTTCGTTGATTTTGAATGCTGAAACGATGGCAGGCGCTCTCATCCCAAAACCTAATGTCACATCGCCAGTTTGGGAACATTTCGGCTTTCAACCCAATGAAAAGGGAGAGCCAGCTAATTTAGATGAACCGATATGCAAAATTTGCGGCAAAAAGGTCCCTGTGACACGCGGCAATACATCTAATTTGAGGTGTCATCTCACTAACTGTCATCCAGCCATTGAAGCGCAGCTGCCCCCTCAAGCATCAGGTCGCGGAGCAACATCAAAAAGAACAGCTGAGGCCGGTACCAGCCGACAGTTAGGAGTAGCTGAAGCCTTTGCGAAATCGGTCAAATACAACCGTGAATGTAACAGGTATAAATGCCTTACAGCCGCTGTTACGCAGTATCTAGTTGAGGAGATGGTTCCATTAAATACAGTGGAGAAACCTGCATTCAAGTCAATGCTTCAAAAATTCGACAAGCAGTACGAGTTGCCGGGCAAAACCTACTTTTCAGAGACTGCTGTGCCGAAAATGTACAACACGGTAAAGACATCGATCAAAATGGAGCTTATGAATGTTGACTACTTTTCTGCCACAACAGATATGTGGTCAAGTGTCAATATGACTCCTTATATGAGTCTAACGGTTCATTATCTCAGCATGGAATGGACTCTGAAATCACGTTGCCTCGAAACAGTGTTTATGCCCGAAAACCACACATCCGACAATATTTCAGATGCTCTCCGACACGCATTTGAAGAGTGGTCCCTGGATGAGAAGAAGTTGGCCTGTATCACTACAGACAACGGGGCCAACATCGTTGCAGCAGTCAAAAAGTTGAACTGGCCGTGGCTGAACTGCTTTGGTCACAATTTACATTTGGCAGTTACAAACGCAATGGCAAGCGTTAAGGACCGCACTGCTCGCGCAATGGGCCTGTGTCACACCTTGGTCAGTAAATTTTCTCAGAGCTGGTTGAAGAGAAGAGATCTGGCCAAAGCACAAGCAGAACTTCAAATCCCTCAACATGGCCTTTATTGGCCATGTTGTTAAATAAATAAATAAATACAAATGGCAATAAATAAAAATGAAATAATATTAATTAAATTATAATAATTAAACAATACTATTACAATAGCATGTCTGTTGCTGGATTTACATTTATTTTTCGTTTAAAAATACATATTTTGGAACTAAATTTATTACAAAATGTAGGATATATTGAAGAAAAAAACATATTTAGGCTAATTTCAGCTCAATTTAATGTCCATATATCTGTCTATGCACATTTAATGAATATGCATTCTTTTGCAGTCGGGATTATTTAATAGTATTTTTTGTTTAGTAAAATATATTGAAACGAATAATAATTTAAAATGTAGTCTATAGTTTTATTTTGGTAGGCTAATTAGCCTAAATAGTAGATGTTGTCATTGGCTAATTTTTTTTCAACGATTTAACGGTCAATACTCTGTTTAGGACTGCGCTACAAGATGGGGCACCAAACAGAAAATGGTGGACAGGGTTTTGGAGCAAATCCCGGCTATCAGAAGAGTTTTGGATGACCGGCGACACCACCATCTAAATCCAAGCTGGCAGGATATCGCTGTACTTGAATCCGTGAATGCAGCACTTAAACCCGCGGCTGAGTTTACGGATCTGCTGTCTGGCGAGAGCTACGTTACAATGTCTTCAGTCAAACCCGTCCTGAAACTCCTCACAGAAGATATGCTTAAACCATCAAACGAGGATACCACATTAACATCAGACATAAAGCTCAAAATGTGCAGTGTTCTACAGGGGAAGTATGAACCAGCTGCCTTACAAGAACTTTTGGAAAAGGCCTGTTTTTTAGATCCTCGATATAGGGGTGATTATATCAATGACACGGAGACAAAATCCAAACTCATCGAAGAGATGGTGGGAGTGGAGGACGAAGGGAGCACTGCCAGTGCGTCAGTGGTTGGAGACCAAGGGCAAGCGGTGGTGCCACCTGGAGCAAAGAAAAAGACTCTCGGAGACCTGCTGAAGTCACGGACAACCTCTGCGTCAGCGCCAATACCCAAGAGAGCGCGAGCAGATAACGAGCTCACGCGCTACTTACAGGAAGAAAGCATAGACTCCAACGCGAATCCACTGTCCTGGTGGCGCGATAATCAGTCTAGATATCCGCTGCTGTCCAAAGTCGCGCGCAAATACATGTGTATTTGTGCAACCAGCACACCATCGGAAAGGGTTTTCAGTGTCGCCGGGAATATTGTTACCCCCATGCGATCCTCCCTGAAACCACATAAGGTTAATATGTTGGTTTTCCTAGCGCGAAACAAGGATATGATAACCCAGGTCTAAATCACATTCGTTAAGGCTTAATTCGTTAAGTCTAATATTTCGTTTATTTTCACTTAGGCCAACACTTTGTTTTCATGTGATACTTTAGAATTCTTTCGTTTTTCAAATTGGAAAAAGGATTTTCTTATTGTTTGTTTCCATGTGATAGCCTACTTTAGAGTTATTTGATTTATTTCGTTTTTTAAATTGGAAAATGCATGTTATTATTGTTGTTTGGCATTAAAAAAAAAAAAATGTTTTAAAACGTGTCTCCCTGTCAGTTAAAAAGCAACAATATATGCTACATAATAGCTCAGCAATAGAGCTTTGTATGCAGTAAAATCATGATATATAAGTTTTTTTTTTTTTTTTTACTGCGGTAATACCGCATATCGCGCTATTGAGCCACCCATAATAACTGCAAGGGAAATTTCCTAACCGCGACAGCCCTATATACTTTTGCTTTTTAACAGTTTTGAGTGTGGGGCGTCTCCTGAAAACAACTCATAAAATCCGATAACTGCCAGCAGGGAGTGTCAAATATTTAGTAACCTATACGTCATGAGATTAATTTGTGAAATAGCACGATCAAATTTTGCAAAATTTGTGTTTAAACCATAATAATAAGTATTCTATAAATAATACAATCATTCGCACACGTTTGTATAAACAGTCGCTTTTATTATTTCATATTTTGAATGTCAGTTTCGCATCTCTTTACATAATTTACCTGACAGTATGCTATACATTTACATCATCTTTTGTTAAAACAAAACTCTGGATCCATTTTATATTTACTACTTATTATCGTTCATCTTAGTCATATATTTATTTGGCTTCTGACTTTTTGTTATAAATCTCATCAAAACCTCCCCAGCGCAAATTCGTCAGATGCAGTTGCACTGTTGCATCTTCATCAGTTTTGCTTAACGCAGTTGGAGATTTTTCTTTTTTCTTTTACAACTTAATTGGTACTGTGTTAGTGGGTGTGATCTATGTCAGAATCTGTCTGATCTTTATTACATATCACTGTATGTAGACACGGGGTTTCCTTATCTATGCATGTTTGAACGCAACGGGTTGCGTTCAAATAAAAACTCGGGATATCTATTTATCGATCTCGCGTGATGTAAACCATCTGTGCGGATGTGGCTTTTGAAGTAGATGTGTCGTAATTCTTGCGACGTAAAGAATGTGTGTGCTTGTGTGTGTATGCATGTACGTGTGCGTATGTGTGTGCGTGTGTATGTTTGTAGTTGTGTAGAGGGTATATATACAGGTGCTGGTCATATAATTCGAATATCATCAAAAGTTGATTTATTTCACTAATTCCATTCAAAAAGTGAAACTTGTATAATGTATACATTCATTCCACACAGACTGATATATTTCAAGTGTTTATTTCTTTTAATTTTGATGATTATAACTGACAACTATTTTATCTTGTTTTTATAAAATAAAAACTTCCCTTTATCCCCATTTAACACAGTTTCACAATTTAAAGTATAAAAGCACATTTTAATGGCCCACACAAAAACATGTTTCCCAAAACATACATTCCACAGGTTCACTGGAGTGGATAACCAGATGACCATTTAGATGGGTGAGGGATGTACACAAACAGGTGTCCAGTTATGGCGGGAGGGAGTGTTAGGGGAGTGGAATTTTTATGAACCTCATCAAATATCTTGTGACAACGTGCCCTACTACCTCTCTCTTGTATACTTTCATTGGAGCACCTAACCCCACCCCTACCCTAAATCTACCCACTTCTGAACAATATAAAACATGGAACAGGCAAATATAAGTGCAGTCACAGGTATTTATTGCAAAAATTGACCATAAACAAGCAGTATAAAAGCATTACAAACAAGTAGTTTTGCATTCCAAGTCCTTCTGAAGCCATACGATGTCTGTATGCGAGTAAAACATATGGTTTTAATCACTAAAAATGATCCTGCTCCATTAACACACTCACATCTCATTCAAAAGCATATTTCTCCCACCCGAAGAATGACGCAATCGGTCACGAGATATACAAGAATCCAATAGCATTTCACAACTAAGGCTGACGTAAGGCTTCTTCTGGTGGCATTTTTTAATTTCTGCACAGACTGCAGCACACAGGAAGAGTTTTACGGTGGGAGACTGCGCTCGTGTCTATTCCTTTCACAAATCAAACATTTTGCCTCGGAAGACTTGGAATATTAATACTTTTTGAATAAATTATGACGGTAGATGCATCTGCCTGTTATATTGTGTTTTATTGACAAATGTTAGGTTTAGGGGCAGGGGTTGGGTTATGTGAATGTGTAATTTAAATAAAACAGTTAGGTGCATGCCACGGTGTCCTAGGTAATGTTAGAATTTTCCATGATGTAAAAAAAAGCATGTCAAGAAAATATAAATGTGCATGATTCTGTAATTAACTGATTTTGATTTTGCAGTGATCTCAGACCTAAACATCATCGATAATGAAACAATCTCCTTTTTCATCAAACAAAGTAAAGCAGACCAAGCCAAGAAAGGTCATTTCATTTACTTCAATCTCTCTTCTATCCAACCTTACCAAGCCGTCTCCGAGTACCTCCGCCTCAGAATTTCCCAGGCCAAATCCCCTTGAACCATTATTCTTAGACCATGCCAAAAAAACAGCCAGTCTCGCCTGGTTTCAAAAACACCTCAGATCCGTCCTACTATCAGCAGGTATTTTAGCAAAATATTTCTCCAGTCACTCCTTTCGCATCGGGACAGCAACATCAGCAGCCCAAAAAGGCCTCACCGGACAACAGATTTAGACCCTAGGACGATGGTATTCAGAACCTTTCCAAAGCTACATCAGAATGAACCAATTCTACATTAAATCAGCCCACCAAATTCTCATTGCGTAAAAAAAAAAAAAAATTGGTGCGAGCCTTTCAGCCTTTTTACTTACCTCTTCAAGTCCCACGCTTGGCGAGGCTCACCCATCACACCTCAAGGTTCAAGGTTCAAGGTTCTTTATTACTTGTCACATACACAATCATACAGGGTATAATCAAGGGTATAATCACCTTGTCTAAACTCTGGCCAGAGCCTCCCAACCAGACAACGTACCTTTTCTACCCTGCGGCCAGAGAGTCTCACCTATCCAGGCTGCGAGCTTCCATCTCCAGTCAGTCGATGGCGAGTGCCTCCTGGCCACCTAACTTTACCTTTCCGTCTTTACCTGTCCAACACAGTGAGTCTTGATCTCCCGCCGGACGCCGGCAAAAGAGAGCACTCCCGGGCAGACATCCTTACCTTTTCAAGTCCAATGCTAGAGACGCTTACCCATCCGACACAGCGAGTATTGAGCTCCCGTCGGACTTCGGCAGAGCCTCCCCGTGAGTCAAATTTACCTTTTCCATCCTGCAGCCGGCGAGACCTACCCATCTCCGCTGTGAGCATCCATCTCCAGTTGGTTGACCATGAGGCCTCCCGACCCCATAAGTTTACCTTTCCGTCTAACCTGTCCGATTCAGTGAGCCCCGATCTCCAAACGGACGCTGGCGAGAGCACTCCCGGCCAATATTGAAAATATTATTTTTGTAAATAAAAATTAACATACGTTGCTAAATTAACGCTACTTAATGAACATACAGGTACGGGTCAATCCTGGGTGGCAGGGTAGTTTGGATGAGTGGTCCTAATGCAGTATGCAAGTTCAGACTGACTCAAGCACAAACAACAGACCCTCTGAGCACCCCGCGGGTCCTGTGGCGTCGCGTAATTCCATGCAGACCTTGGGAATCCACCCCCCAAGTGACCGCTGCCACCACCTGCTCGGGAGGCAGAAAAGTCACAGGGAGGGTGGGACTAGCCTCAGCATCAAAGATCCGTGACAGTGCTTCAGGCTTACCGTTCTTGGATCCTGGGTGGTAAGAGATGGTAAACCTAAATCACATTAAAAATAGTGCCCAGTGAGCCTGATGAGAATTTTGTCTCTGCATATGTATACACAGTTTTTATGGTCTGTCCAAATGATGAAAGGGACCCCCGTGCCCTCTAACCAGTGACGCCACTCCTCCAGTGACAGCCAGTAACTCCTTATTCCTGATGTCGTAACTCCGTTTCGGGTGTGGGGGGGTTAAGCAATGAGAAAAGAATGCACAGGGATGTATTCTCTCGTCCAGGGACGATCTTTGAGAAAAATAGCCCCAACGACGGCGGACTAGACAGCGGAGCGGCCAGCGGGATTTCGGCTCAGGATCTGAGACTCTCCAGACCCTAGATGACCGCCTCCTTCCAATCGAGGTTGGTGGTGTCTGGGAGTTCCATTGGCTGGTGGTAAGTGATCCCGAGCCCGAACAGTGTAATGAGGACCTCTCTATCGAGACAGCTGGCGAGGGCGAGCACCATGAATGCCCTCGCGTAGATGAGCGGATCGTGGCTCAGGCGATGAACTTGGCTCGTTCATTCATGTTTAGGGGTCCGGTGTGTCAGGCAGGAAATCTTTGGAGACTCGGGAAGCTTTGTAATAAATAATATTTAATAGCCAAACTCAGGATCGTGGAGAATACACACACTTAAGCATAAATGAAACCGGACACCAAATGAACGAGACAGGCTTATAAAGGAGCACAATTTAGAAGACAAAATAAACACAGCTGGAGACAAATCAACATAATCAGGACAGGAACAGGAAAATTACCAAATAAGGAAAACCAGGAAACAAAACAGGAGCATACATGTGACAAAAGCACTGTACACCACTGTGATAGGTATTGTTAGATTTAATTTCCGCATGTGAGTCATTCTATATTTAGGGGTACATTTCATGTCAGCCAAAAAGTCAGGAAATCAGTATTCTTTTTTGATAAATAAACTAGGTGGTTGAATAACATATCCCCTTAATGTGCTAAATTAATTATTTGGCAAGCTTAAGCTCTAATGACTTTTTAAATATGTTCATGAAAATTAACATTTGATTCATTATTCTGTCAACTGTGTTACGGACAAATGCTATGTCAAATGAAACATGAATGAAGTACCACATGTTTGATAAAACTTTTGTTTGAAGGTTTTTGAGTCTGTTCACCAGAGTTTTTGAGGTTATCTGTCTAACTGATTTGAAAATATGAATTTGGGGCTTCATAATGGGCGTTCTGTGGGATGCTATCATGAAGGATGAAACTTTCTTCAACATAAATCCACAGTATGCTGAATTTAGTGTTATTCACCATCCTTACCCAAGACTTCCATCTCCAGAGATATCCCCAGCTTTTGTTCTGATGGTTTAGTTCACATTTAAAAGCTTTACGACATAAAAACCACACATAACACAGTTGACAAACAAAGTAACACAGTTGACAGGACACATTAGAAGAAAAAGAGAAAACTTTCTTTAAGATAAAAACTTTTTCTTCAAAGTTTTTTACTCAACAAATGTAAGTAAAAGCAATTAATCTGAGTTCAGTTTAAAAAAAAGAGATTAAAACATTTGAGTAAAATGATTAAAACTTTAACAACGAACAACAATTTTTAATCCATAGCGTCTATTGCAAACAAGAACAGGAAACAAGAACAGTCTGTCTAGTCCAGATGTGTTTCATTTCTGAGGCATGTCTCATTGTTGTCTGTATAATCCATATGTGTGTCTGTGATGTATCGTGTGTCTCTTTGGTTTTGTTGAAAACTCTGTTCTTCTAAAGTGTAGAAACTCAGAAGAGAAGACCAGGAGACTTCGGATTCGATCGTCAGCAGAATTTCTTTATTCTATGACATGTGTTGTTATCTGCAGTCATCGAAGATCTCATCTTAAGTCATTTTACAGGGTATCTTATAGGTCTTTTTGGAGGAGGGATTCTTAGAGGTGGAGACAAACATCAAACAAAGCAAACATCTGAGGGAGGCGTTAGTTAATTACAGGAACCTTCCGTGGTCCAATAAACCTAACAAAGGTTGAATTTCTCAGTAGTCTAACTCCTTGATCTTATCATTACAAAAGGCACAGCTGTCCCAAGCCCAAATGGTCAGGAAACAATCTCAAGCACCTTTGCCTTGCCCGACACCTCTTAGTCAGGACGTGAATTCAAATCAAACATAGAATAACATTTGTGATCCTTCAATCCCCTTTGAGAGTTCTAATAACTCTCACAAAAATACAAATTTAGACACTTAAAAGTTAATTCTTGTAACTTGTAATCGTTACAGGCACATTGTACATGTTCTGTGTTGCTTATATGTAATTGCATGCTGACACAGAAACAAAACATGCAATTAGGGTCCGTGAAGATTTTACGGGTAATAATCTTTTCTGGTTGGAACTGTCATTTCCTTGTGAGAGGCGGGCGTCATTTGCTGACAGAAACACTTGATACTGTGGATGCATAGATAGTACGCAAGTAGGAGAAACAACAGCAGAATTGCTATTTCCTTGATCCACAGCCAGGGTTTACCTAACAAGTTTCCGAACCATGAAGAATTATCTTCAGTCATCTGGCGTAATTTTTCTGAAAGACCAAGAATGTCTTGTTGGATTTTGTTCAAGTTCTCTGTTGGATCCATTAACCCGGTGCAGCATTCAGGACCGATAATGGTACAGGCTCCCCTTGTGTTGCAAGAATGTAATCCAAGGCCACTCTGTTCTGTAAGATCATCATCTTGTGCAAGGCAAGAGTGTCCTTGATGTTGCCCAGGGCCAAAACCGTATCATTGGCCAATTTCTGTACAGAATCCGACAGGCTTCTGACTTGATCGAGAGCCTGCATGACACCATACGATGGGATTAATGCTCCAAGAGTTCTTGACCACCACGTTTGTACACAAGTGAGTCCTGGAATGCAGCCATCTTTGTTGGTAGAAGCTGAATTTTGTAGATGTGGAGAACTTGAGGTGGAGTGTATTTTCTCTGATGGCTGGTAGGACATAAACCAGGGTGCACCTGCCATTGAATTGGCTGGGTAGGATGCTGTAGACAGAAGTCCCACATAACCACAAAGTGCCAGTCGGTGGAGGAATCATACACCACTGATTTATGGCAAAAGTTTCAGTAGGGATGGGTTCCCGTAGAGACACTCTTTAAATCATTCTCCTCTTCGTATCTGATATAGTAACGCATACACATCGAATTCGGTTCTTCTTTCAATCACAAAGCTGCAACGCGTTCACGAGGAATTTCACCCAGTGTAGTCGATGCTGGAGCATGATTTTCCATGCACCAATAGAACATCCTTGGCATGAGTAGATCTGTCATGATGGGAGTAGCTGAAGTTAGGTTGCAGGATGGTAGTCCAGGAATGCAACACAGAAGCTGGAGGAATTGTTACGTTGTGACATGTATCCTTGTTGTGTAATCCACTGGTATGATGATCGAATAAGGTACACGTGTCACATTTGGAGATAGGGTGTGCCACCCATGGGATTCCTGCTCCTACTGAAGGTGCGTGCGGCATGCAAACATTCTTTCCAGCAAACAAGGCATTTCTTGACATATTCATCAGCTCTACGAATATGTTGTTTCTGGGGTCTACACTTTGCGTGATGTCCATGATGGTTAATAGTACGAAAATCTTGATCATGTTGATGGATGACTGAAGTTCCCGTATGTGAGTCTCTGCGTTGTGTATTTTTTTTTTTTTTTTTTCTTGTGTGATAGTTGGCTCGGTAATGGGTCTAGTTGTGTTCTAGAGGTTGTGGCTTTATCCGCAGGTGAGAAGGGTGGTGCATATGGATCTCAGGACAGCCATCAAATGGTATCTGCACAGAGGAAGAAAGAAACACAAACAAGAGAGAACAACGGCACAGAGCAGTATTTGTAGAGTCTGCATACATTAGGGTTGTATCCTCTGTTCAAAATATAGTCTGCTATGGTTGTTCCTTCTTTCCCTATTTCTCAATTCCTGCGACACCTAAAGAACAGTGAGGAAAGGATGGACTAATGGAGGGGAAAGGCCTATGAGGAAATCTTCACCTCAGGGTTGGCCCCCGAAGCCTGTTGCTTTCGGTTCTTCCCTGGGCTCCTCACTGGTTCTTGTGTCTGCCCTATCCTATCCCTGCAGGGGGAGGAACAACCTTAATATGTGACACATGAGTCCAAGTTTTCCTTCCCTGACACAATACTGCAGCTGCTGTAATCAACATCACTTGATGTGGTCCATTACCACTTAGGCTCTAATGGCTTGTTTTTGAATGTCTTTATCATGACCCATTGACCTGGGACGATTGTGTGTCCACCTTCTGGTGGAGTCTGCCAACACGACTCAACTCTCTCTTGGCACTCTGCACTGCCTTTGTGAGGTTTTCACAGTAAGCGATCAGGGCATCAGAAGCAATGTGCACATCAGCATTTCTAAGATCAATCACACCTGGCATCTGCATTGGGCGCCCAGTAATAATCTCATGAGGGCTCAGTCCTACTGATCTGTTAGGTGATGCTCTCATACTACACAGTACTGCGGGCAGTGCTTCAACCCATGGTACTCCTTCCTGATGCATTTTGCTTAGCCTGGTTTTGATTGTTCTGTTTGATCGTTCAACCTGTCCTGATGCTTGTGGCCTATAGGGGCAGTGAAGGTTCCACTTAATCTTCAACATTCTAGACACTTCCTTGACTACCTGTGAAGTGGGTACCTTGATCTGAGTCAATGCAATCTGGTAATCCCCATCTGGGAATGAAATCAGTGACAAGACATTTAGCAGTGTGTGCAGCTGTAGCGCGCCCTGTTGGATAAGCTTCTACCCATCTTGAGAACTTGTCTATTACTACCAAAACGTCAGTTTTTCCTTTACAAGGGGGCAACGATATGTAATCAACTTGCAGGTGACGAAATGGCCCTGGTGGAGCTGGGGTATGTGCTGCTGGTGTAATGGCTGCTGGTACATCATTATTTTTCTGACATGTAACACATCTCTTGACTGTTTCAGTGGCTGCGTTTCTGAATTTTGGATTCCACCATTGATTTGAGAACCTGTGATTCATCGTTGCTGGACCACTATGACCCAAACTGTGTATTTGTTGAGCCAAATATGGCAACAGTGATTCGGGAGCAACATACTTTCCCCTTTGGTCCAGCAGCCGGATGAATCCACAGTGGCTCCTTTGTCTAACCATGTCCATGCTTCATATAGAGGAACGTCTTTATACAGATCAACGATTGATTCAGGAGGTAGAATTATCTTCTGTGCTGTACTACCTGAACACACTTGTACAGTTGCATAGAAACAAGCCTGTTTAGCCGCTACATCAGCAAGAGCATTACCTTTAGCTTCCATAGTATTAGTTGTGAGATGTGCTTTCACTTTGATCACTGCTAATTTCTTTGGGAGTTTCATGGCAAACATTAAATCTTTCACTAATCCAGCATGCTTAATGGGGATCCAGCAGAAGTTAGAAATTTTCTGGTTTGCCAAATGACACCAAAATCATGAATTACCCCAAAAGCATACCTGGAATCTGTGTAGATATTTGCAACCGATCCTGAAGCTAGCGTGCATGCTCTAGTTAAGGCTACTAGTTCTGCAGCTTGAGCTGAAAAATGATCTGGAAGACGACCTGAAGCAACTACTTCAGTAGTGGAAGTTACTGCATATCCTGCTCGTCTGTTACCTTCAATAACTTGAGCTGAACCATCAACAAACAACTCCAATTCTGCGTTCTCTATGGGAGTTTCTGCTATTTCACTTGTCGCTGCATAAGCGTAACACAATCATGAGTCATTTCGCCTTCACCCTCTAACACAAATTCAGTCATTGCAGACATCATACATGAGGATGGGTTCGTGACTGGTGCACGCTGTATAACAATATTCGGGGCTGTGAGAGTTGCTAACCAATTTCCCCAACGGGAGGAGGTGACAGAAGTGACTTTTGCTTGATTCATTAGTGCGGACACTGCGTGTGGGCATTTTACGTTTACAGTCTGACCTAACACCATTCCTGATGAAGCCTGAAGCGCTAGATGAACTGCCTGTACTGCTCTGAGGCATGGGCCCATACCTTGAGCGACTATGTCAAGTTTACCGAATAGTAATGAATTGGGCGTAAGCTGCCCCCATGATCTTGCATTAGACATGCAGTCATAAAGCCTAAGTGTTCATGGACATAAAGCACAAAGGGTCTATCAGATTGGGCAATTCCTAATGCTGGTGCTTGACATAGTGCTCTTTTCAAATCATTAAAAGCTTTGAGATGAAGTTCTTCCATACAAACAGTATCTGAATCTTTACCATGGCCTTTCAACAAATCATAGAGAGGCTGAGCCATCGAGGCATAGTCTTCAATCCAAGGTCTACAATAACCTGTTGTTCCTAAAAATGAGCGGAGTGTTTTAATGGTATTAGGCGGAGGTATGGCTTTGACTGAAGCCGCTCGATCCTGTGTAATGGATCTATTTCCTGCACCAATTGTTTGACCCAGAAATGTGACTTGCTTTTAGCAACTTGAGCTTTGTGAAAGCTGCATTTGTGTCCTTTTTATGCAAATAGTCCAACAATGATGCCAATTCAGTTTGATGTACCTCATGATCTGTTGAGGCAATCAAAATATCAACATATTGGATCATAGTGGACTGTTTTACCGGACATTCTGGGTCACACAAATCACGCCTGACAGCCTGATGATATATGGTTGGGGAGTTTTGAAATCCCTGTGGCAATCGTGTCCACTGGTATTGTTCATAGTCAACTGTAAAGCTAACCATGGCTGGCTGTCAGAGTGCAACGGTACAGAAAAGAATCCATTAGACATATCAATTACTGAAAAATCTTACAATCTAATGGTAAGCCATTACAAATTGTAGATGGATCTGCCACTAGGGGTGATTTTATCAATATGTTTATTGGCTACTCTGTAGTCTATTGTCAGTCTCCATGTCCCATTAGATTTCTTGATGGGCCATATGGGTGAATTACATGGACTGTTGGTTTTAACTAGCACTCCTTGTGTCAGCAAATTTTCTACAATAAGTTTGATTCCTGTATAGCTTCCTTATTAATCGGATATTGTTTGGTGACCGGAGGTGGAGTTCCTGTCAATTTAACTGGTTCTACACCTGTCAACAACCCACAATCATCCTTGTCTTTAGCCCAAATTGGATGATTCTGTAAGAAAACATACTCGGGAGGGGTTGCATTATTGGTAGAAATCTGTGCTGAGGAAATTTTTATGCTAGTAGATTCTGAGGACATGTCTAAAGTTAGATTTATTTGTCTCAGAAGATCCATGCCTAAAATTGCACCTGTATTTAATGGAGCGCATAGCAATTTTGTAGTCAGAGTTTTGGGCCAAATTGTACCTCTATGGGCGGAGTTTCATACAAAACAGAATCTTCACCTATTACACCAGTTAAACAAAGTTTGGTTTTCTTGTATGGGATGTTTAAACCTTGTGCCAATTTTGTAGGAATTACTGTAATTTCTGCACCTGTATCAAGCAAAAATCAATCTCTTCTCTTTTATGCTACCTTTCACAAAAATTCTTTGGTCATTGTGTTGGATTACAGGGAAAGGTAGCTACCACAGCCCCAATAATTAGTTTTTTTCCTGGTCTTGTTGTGCTCTTAGAAGAGCCTGAACTAACTGTCCTATAGTTTCAGTGGTCACTGGCGGAACTACTTCAGGGTTGTGTGCAGGCTGAGAAGGAGCAGAATTATGCATAGCATTTCTTTTACTATCTTGCAACTTCTTCCTACACTCTTTCTCCCAATGTCCAAATTTTTCACAGTATTTGCATTTGCTTTCTCTTTAGACCATCTATTGTCTTGTTTCGTTGTGTTAAACGTAGCTGCTGCTACTCTTACTTTTGCTTGACATCAGCATCTCTTTCCCATGTAGTTAACCTGTCTAGGTTACTTCTGAGAGTTCTGTTAGACCAAGTTAGATCTAAGAATGGTAAAGCTTTTCTGTATTCGGCTACAAGGCCATCTGACCAGATACGAACCAAGGGTCCCTTGTCATCTAGCACACTTTCAGGGTCATCAACAATTCCACTGTAGATTACAGCTGACTGACAAAATCTCTCAGTATATTCACTCACAGTTTCTTCTTTCCTTTGCACACAGGTAGTAATTCTAGACCAATCTATTTTGGGTCCTAAGATATTCTTTAGGATTTTCAAAATACCTTCTCTTAAATCACCCTTACTGGCATTTCGTAGTTCAGAAGTGACAGCAGATTCAAAACTGTTGAATTCAGATTCAGTTAGTATTTGTGACATCAGCTGCGTGACTTCTGTCAACGACATGTCATAAAGACGCATTTTACTGATCAATGTTCTTCTAAATTCAGAAAATGTGTGCGTGCTGTTGGTAAACTTTGAGATAGTCTCTATATCTTTAGGACCTAAAGCTTTGGCAACAGTTTGTATTTGCACCACAGAAGAATTGAGAGGAACACTATCAGTTTCCTCAATCCCTGAGATCTCCTCCTCGCACCACACACATTGAAGGAATTTACAGGCACATCAGTTACTGATTGGAGAGCTACATCTGTTTCAAAAAACGCTTGTAAATCAGGGTAAATGTTATCAGGCTGACTTACTTCCACATCAGTTTTGCCTCTTTCTTGAGGTTCAATTTCTTGGTCAAAGTGTATATTCTAGCACGGAGTTCATTGTTCTGTTTCTCTAGCTCTGCTACGCTGAGACTGTTGTGTCGCTAGCGTTACACTGAATTCCCTGTGACAACAGATAATGCCTTTCACATTGTTCTTACGAATACTTGCTCCTAGTACCTTTTACACTCATCTACTGACCAAGTCTTGTCTGGATGAATCTCATATTTCTGCGTTAGTTCTTGTCTAACTTTTCAGTGACTATTAGGTCCATTTTTTTCTAACAGTGTTTTGAATTCACTATCTGACCACAGAGGAGTCGCAAGACCACTCTTTTCTGTGGTTGGAATCAGCCTAGCATTCATTCTAACCATTTTGTAAGTTTCTTCGGTACCACACAAACAAAACAAACACTTCTCTGATTAACAGAGGGTACACTTGTTTTTTAGCACGTCAATGCTAAAAACCTTCCTGCCTGAAACAACAGAGGATAAACCAAAATTAGCACGTAAATGCCAAAATCTTCCCTGCCTGAAAGAACAGAGGATAAAATTTCATCTCTAAAAGCAGAACTTTAGAGGATAAACTCTTCCCTGTCTGAAAACAGAGGATAAACGTCCCTGCCTACAAGAACAGAGGATACTTTTATCTCTAAAATCAAAAACTTTAGAGGATAAACTCATCTCTAAAAATAAAAATTTTTAGAGGATAAACTCTTCCCTGCCTGAAACAGAGGATACACGTCCCTGCCTACAAGAACAGAGGATAAACAAAATTATTAGCATGAAATGCTAACCTTCCTGCCTGAAACAGAGGATAACTTTAGTTAAACAAACCCTACAGATGTATGTTAACTCTTCTCTGACGGCACAGAGGATACACTGGTCTTAGGTTCTTTTGGAATAGAGACAGCACACTCACCACAACCCTTTTGGTTGAGAGAAAAATTCAGTCTGGGAATCCTTGTTCAGCTTGAAGTTTCGCTGGATTCCAAAAGATGCAGATCTTTGTTTTAGCTTGAAGTTTTTCAGGTGAGGAAGCTGGAACTCTATCCGGGACACGGCAGCATCTGTTGAAAACTCTGTTCTTCTAAAGTGTAGAAACTCAGAAGAGAAGACCAGGAGACTTCGGATTCGATCGTCAGCAGAATTTCTTTATTCTATGACATGTGTTGTTATCTGCAGTCATCGAAGATCTCATCTTAAGTCATTTTTACAGGGTATCTTATAGGTCTTTTTGGAGGAGGGATTCTTAGAGGTGGAGACAAACATCAAACAAAGCAAACATCTGAGGGAGGCGTTAGTTAATTACAGGAACCTTCCGTGGTCCAATAAACCTAACAAAGGTTGAATTTCTCAGTAGTCTAACTCCTTGATCTTATCATTACAAAGGCACAGCTGTCCCAAGCCCAAATGGTCAGGAAACAATCTCAAGCACCTTTGCCTTGCCCGACACCTCTTAGTCAGGACGTGAATTCAAATCAAACATAGAATAACATTTGTGATCCTTCAGTTTCTATAACAGTACTTTCCAACTCATTTACATTTCCAACTGATTGTATTTAATCTTCTTGTTCTTTTTGTTTATTCTTTTCATTCACTAAGTAATCCTTAACTGATTTTATAGTAAATTTTTTGTGTTTTCTTTTGTGCTTTCAGTCATTTTTTTTCAGTCGTTTCTTTTCTTTTAGTTGTGGTGTTGATTTCAGTCATTTCACAAGTCTGAGATCTTAGACCATATGTTCCTGTCAATTTCCATATGACGTGAGGTCACAGAAGTAGGAGGAGGAATCATTCTGATAACATCTTCATGCAAATACCATAGGACTTCATCTTGCTGTGGCCAGAAAAAGCGGTTGACTCCAATCCGGTGCATGCATTTCACATTGACATGAGTTTCATTCAAATCTTGAATCACTCCAGGATAAATTTCCTCATCATACTTAACACAGCACCACTGGCCGATGATGTCAGAGTTATGCCAAGGAATTTCAGATGGATTCTGACTTTTGCCCTCCTGTGTGGATGCTGTTACCTGAATCTCGAAGGTAAAGGTTTTGGAGTTGTAACACTGACACTTCATGGTCTGTCTTGCTGAGCAAAGACAGCTCACATCACGATAAATTATTTGTTCTGGGGTAAGTGTTACAACTTGGTGAATGCGCATGGTTGATGGCACTACTGGGAGATTATTGGGCATGCTCTTTACGGCCTCATCTATGTTCTCTTCACTGATGTAGAACAACTTTACTGACATCTGAACATCCAGCAGTGCACCGAATAAGAGCTCAGCATTAGGGATGTCTTTTCCGTGGCTGACCAGCCTGTCTGCGGTCCTTTTTAAAAAGCCTCCAACGCCATCTGGAGCACCCTTGCCGTGGCTTGCATCCAGAAAGTTCCGGGTGCCTGACTGAAACCCATACTGCTGCAGCTTAGTACAGAATAGATAAAAATTGCCTTTCTGCATGTAATGTGTGCTTGGCCCATCACTGAAAAAATGCACCACAGTAACATTTGGATAGGAAGACTTAACCAGGTCAAGTACTGGGGATAAATGGGTCCATATGGCAGCAGGGCCTTTCTCTTTTGACGGGCTGATTGTGCCAAAACACACATGTTCATCCACTCCACCAACATGTAGAACTCCAGTGTGGAGTGTTGCCTGCTGCTGGTTGGATGCAAAATGTACAGCTTGGATTTCAGGAGTACTTGCAGGCTAATTTTTCCGAAAAATCTACATGTATTAAGCATTCACAATCTGTCATGTTCTTCTTTAGTTCCCGGAAGTAGATGAATTGCTGTTTTATGTTAAAGAGATGTCTTTTGAAGTTTGTAAGCTGGTGTTGGAAGAGCTCAAGGATGTTCTGCAAAGTTGTCTCTGTCTTCTTTTTCACTGTGATCTTAACAGGTACTTTCTCTTTTTTACCTTCCTTGTTCTTCTCCCTGACAACAGTCTCAGTTGTCCACTGTGTGAAGAAAACACTTGCTTGCATGTCCCCCTCACTTGCAACTGGGAAGTCTTTATTTTTGCAGACGGGGCATTCGTTGTACATACAATCCTTTGAGTTTGAGTCACAGCATACTGACTCTGCCATTTCCTCCAAGTCGGTACCTCCAATGAATCGGAGAGAATGCAGCTTCTCTACAAGAAAACCAAGATTCTCGTGTCTGCAATGGATGGCTGGGCTACCCAGAATGGGCGCATACGGCAGAACAAAGAATATGAGATTTTGCAGTCAGGACTCTCAAGGAGGAATCTCCTATGCAGGTTTTTTATGGTGTCATTTAAGAACCTTTTCTGCTTCTTTATCTTCCCTCTTGTTACTGTCTGTGATTTTCCAGCTGTGAGACGACTATTTTCATCTCTTGTCATGAAAGATAGCAATTTATTGTGTAGTCTGTGACACAAGGATCTATACTTTAAGTTGTTGGAGAGGATGGATTGCTCACTGTTGGTCAGCTGTTTCCTCGAAATTGCTAGGGCCTCCTGAAGTTTGTATTTTAACTTGTATTTTTCAAGATCTTTCCTGTCACCAGAGCTGCAATGACCTTCCTAGTATTTTTGTGTTTGGTAGAGGCATACGTTTTGCTGATGTTGTGTATTAGGGCATGATGGAAAACTAAAGTTTTGCAGACTTCACTAGACACGGGTATTCTTCCTAAAAGGCGCCTGGTTTTTAATCTGGGTGACTCTGTATCTTGCTTTTGTCTTTCACATCTTTTCCTGAATTTGTCAGTTTTTCTTTTCTGTTGCTTTAGTGCTTCCTTCAGAGCCTGAATCTCCCTGTACAACTTAGACTCCCCTCTCCTGACTTTTTTCCTTCCAGCTGTTCTCTGTCTGAAATAATACACAAATATTTGTTTTTATTGATCATGTGATGTGTTCATGATCATCATGATCGTGTGTTCTATGCCTACCAAAGAATGATAAGCTGATATTCTGATCTTTTCATTGTGATTTCTTAATAAAATATGTTGTTGAACCTATTATCTGCTCAATAAACGTGTACCTCGACATTTGAGGCTGAGGATCATCTTCAGGACTCTGAGGTGGAGTAACCTGGTTCTCTATCACTTTCTTTCTCTCTCTGCTCTGGCGCTGGGCTCTTCTCCAGTATGCACTTTTCCTTCTCTTCTCCCTCTCACTTAAATCTTTCATTGTCTTCACCTTTTCTAGCTTTCTGTCATCATGCCACTTCTCTCTGTGTTTCTGTAAATATGCAGCCCTTCTCTCGGGATCAGCATCACGCCGAGCCCTATACTGGCGCTGTTTCTCAGCAGCAGATAAACCCATCTCCCTAAAACACAAATCACTCTGTTTAATATTATGGTAGGCTTATTTCAAATCGTGGAGTCATATCGAATTTATGAATGAAAATCATTGTAATATATAGTATATATTGCAAGTATGATCTCAGTATCCATAAAGCATTTGAAACACACACACATAATAATAATATATATTATAACGTTAATTAATATACTATATTATTATTAAGGTAAATTAAGTTTTATAATGCATCACGACACTTAAAGTTTTAAGAACTTATACAATAACACTATAATGATATATAGGTTTAAGTCAATCATGAGGAATTCTGAATGCTTTATAACCCTTGACAAATGTGAATATAATGTGTATATAATATTATGGATACTGAGTTCATAGAAAGTGTGGCCGTGATTAGATCAGTTAAGTTTATCCATTGTAATGCAAATCATGGTTTTAGGCAATTCCTATGTAATTTCTGTGTAATGACAATAGTTTGTGAATATTGTTTTTTATCAACAACACTCAGTGTGAGCATAAATTGACACTGAATGACAACTGAAATTGACATTGTCAACCGTGTTAATCCTTGTCAACTGTGTTACAGTTGATGGGTAACACAGTTGACAGGTAACACAGTTGACATTTCGGCCATTTTAGGGCCTTGTGCAAACTGCTAACCTTGGACTAGTTAGTACATGATGTTGATTAACTTATGTTTTTATATTCTTTCTCTACATATTTGTAAATATAACATGTGACACAAGCTCACAAGAAAATGTTGATAACACAGTTGACGGTCAATTAATCTACTCTATGTGCAGACAATAATATAGATAAAATATTGAAGAGGAGAAGTTATGACTTACCACACTGTCTTCAGATTTCCCTCCAATAAAGGAAATTACATCACGTGATGTTGGACATGTGACTTTGGAACAAACCATTGCTGATTTATAGGGGGTTTTATAGTGAGTAACACAGTTGACACTGATTTCTCGGACATACACAAAATGGATGATTTAATGTGGATGCATGAGCAAAATATTTTTAAAACACCTTTCTCATAATTTAATGATTATTTTGGACAAATATTTATAAGAAATATATACAGAAACATGTACTTTAGAGCTACTCTGAAGAGCAACACCTCACATTTACCAAATCGGACAGCACAAAAACAGCAACTTCCAGTATAGAATATGCCATTTTTGCAAGATAAAAGATGGGATCTGTTGGATTTTTGTATTTAATGAATTAGAAGTGTCCCCTGATATAAAAGTGATCATTGCTTGAAGTGAAAAGTTCATGAAAAATTAGCAAAATTGATAATAGAATCCATGGATGTGACATGTACCCCTAATTATAGAATGACCCACAAGTGAATACAAGGCTACATACATGGTGAAGTTTTAAGCTCGCTGACCATGTGGCTCCTGGCTATAAATGGATGAGGAATTTAGTCTATGCATTCATTTTCTGTCATGCTTATGCTATACCTTATTTGGTGAACCCCTGGACATACGATACTTGCTGGTAACATATTTAAAGACGTGGTGTCAAGAATAAATTGAGTTCAAAAGCCTGATGCCTTTCTGCGTCGAGTTTTTGTTCTCCCAGATCTGCTAAGACTTTCATTCACAACATCCAACCTATTTCTGATTTGATTTACAAGTGATCCAAAATGCAGAAATAAAACTTAGTTTGTAAGGAAACTAGTGTTTAAAGAAAACTTAGTTTATAAGGAAACTAGTGTTTTACAATTGGAGGCTCGTAAACTGAGACCTATACTCTGTGTTTTGAGGAATGTGCTAGATTGAAAAGATGATCTGCAGAATCCAACAGTATCACAGGTAAGAGTTTATATATATATATATAATATATATATATATATATATATATATATATATATATTAGTGGTGGGTTGTTATCGGCGTTAACGTGCGTTAACGCGAGACTTATCGGGCGATAAAAAAATATCGCTTAATCTATTCTCAAAGTTGGGTTGGGAGCTGGGTCTATACTACGCAAGCTATGATGACTTTCACCCTGATATTTTAGCGCGGATGTATACCTAGCCGAATTGCACTGTAGGAGGCGAGAACGAGTCTTCGAACTAGAGGCTCGCAGTCCGTGATGGACAGATTGTTAACGGCTGGTCTATGTGGTAATACAATCGGACAGGACATCCAAACGCTCACCTATCATTCATCAACCTCAAATATGGCTTTTCATCTGAAAGATGTATGTAGTAGCAACTTTACATGGCCGCTCAATATGATGTTAACCTAGAGAAATGTGCGCTATTGAAGTGTTTGTGTGGAAGCTGCTTGCTGCAGGACAGGCTCCGTGCGCCACTTGCTCTTAAAATCTCCGGCTATTTTTGGTCATACAGATAAAAGTAGCTCAATACATCTTTTCGAATCTGTAAAGACTCTACGCTTATTTGTGTGCACTCAGAATAACAACGAAACGTTGCGCTTTTAAGCAAACAGGATGCGCTTTAGGTCTCATGTGAACTTGAGAATTCACTCCCGTGTCACCCTCTGCTTGAACCTGTGTGTATGCCTAACGTCACTGTGAAATTACCACATCAGACGTGACGTGCTAACATGGATGCAGCTATGAAGCCGCCGGGTTTGCTTCAGGAAAATTTATTTTAAGAAGCTTCCCAATGGAAACTGTAAACAGTTCATCACGACCTCTTATGTAGGCCTACAGTTCAAAATTCATGTTTAACTGAATAAACAGTTAGTAAACACAAGTACATCTTATTGAACATAGTTTATTTTCATCACCAATTATCATAGTAGAACAGCTTTCTCAAGCAGTTTGTGATGCATTTTGGAAACAGGAGATGAGCCCCTGGTGTAATGCGCCACCTGGCTTGAGAAACCCGTTCTCAAAGACTTACTTTAGTCATTATTTGGGTAGCACACATATTCTGAATGCCTTCGGCAGAATTCAAATGAGCCATTTTAATCTAGATTAATCTAGATTAATTCCAAAATTAATCTAGATTAATCTAGATTAAAAAAATTAATCTATGCCCACCCCTAATATATATATAACCTTACTGTGATATACTATTGATGGCAGTCACCACACCATTGTGTTGGGTTTCTGCATTTGCGTGTGACGCTCCGTGACGTTAAACCGAGGGCCAGGTTGCGTCCTTTGTAGTCGAGAGGCACACGGCGCGCATATTATGAGATATTGACTTTATCATTTAAACATGATAAGGAATGAATAAGGAAAAAAATATATAGCAAACAGTTGGATTTTGTGGGTAAAGTTTTCATTTTTTTTCTTTTTCTTTTCTAACATTTGCTTTGTTCTTTCGTTGAGTATGTATATCCTTCCTTACTTTCTTTTAGTTGTGCACATCCCCCTCCCCTTCCCCTTCCTGAGTTGAACAAAGAAACTTTAAATGGTGCAGCTCAGCCGTCAATGGCATGGGTTCAGGAAGGACCTAGAATTATTCTTAAACCAGCAACAATGACAGACATTGATACTATATGTAAAACTCTCCCGAACGCAAATAATTCTAACAAATTTGTAGATGTTTTGCGCTCACACACACGTTATGCACAATTAAGTCAAGTCAAGTCAAGTCACCTTTATTTATATAGCGCCTTTAACAATACAAATTGTAACAAAGCACTGCACAATATCAAAATAGGCAAATTTTGTCAATAATGTAAAATGACAGGATTTAACACTCAATTATCTGCTGAATGCATTTCATTATTGAATTTAGTAATGGCATTGTCCAGCTTAGTTCAGTTTAAATAATATCTGTGCAATCAAGTCGATGATTGTGCTGGAAATGAAGTGTCCCCAACTGAGCAAGCCAGAGGCGACAGCGGCAAGGAACGAAAACTCCATCGGTGACAGAATGGAGAAAAACCTTGGGAGAAACCAGGCTCAGTCGGGGCCAGTTCCCTCCGGCCAGACGAATCAGTAGTTTGTTCCAACTGCAGCAAAGTCAGAGTGTAAGTGGTCCACTGGTTCCGGGGGTCTTTCCCCAATGGATGTCTAGGTGACGAGGTCCTCACTGGAGATCTGTCTCTGGGGCTCATCTCTGAGGTCCTCGGAGGGGTTGTCATCGTCTCTTCTCAGGTGTTCGGTCATCTCTATCGTTTAAGGGTAGGATCCAGACTGAAGCTTGTGTAATTCCTAACTACCACGGGATGTTAATCCCGTGGCAGTAACATAGAAACAGTAAGACAATTAGCGTAGCAGCGGCTCCATCCAGGAATAACCCTGGATGAAATTATCAGTATAACCCAAGCTAAAGCATAATAATGTGCATTTGTTCAGATAGACTGGCAGTACAAGATTGTGAGATGCATTATATGAATGCTTGGCTAAAGAGATGCGTCTTTAATCTAGATTTAAACAGAGAGAGTGTGTCTGAACCCCGAACGTTTTCAGGAAGGCTATTCCATAGTTTAGGAGATATGAAAAAGTTCTACCTCCTTTGTGGACTTTGCTATCCTAGGTACTACCAAGAGTCCAGAGTTTTGCGACCTAAGGGAGCGGGTTGGATTGTAGCGTGATAAAAGATTAGTTAGGTACGCAGGAGCTAAATCATTTAGGGCTTTATAGGCAAGTAATAATATTTTGTAACTGATACGAAACTTAATAGGTAGCCAGTGCAGAGACTGTAAAATTGGAGTAATATGGTCATATTTTCTTGACCTGGTAAGGACTCTAGCCGCAGCATTTTGTACTATCTGTAGCTTGTTTATTGAAGATGCAGGACAACCACCTAGCAGTGCATTACAATAGTCCAGTCTAGAGGTCATGAATGCATGAACTAACTTTTCTGCATCAGAAACACTTAACATGTTCCGTAGCTTGGAAATGTTTCTAAGATGGAAGAATGCTGTTTTTGTAACATTGGAAATATGATTTTCAAAAGATAGGTTGCTGTCTAATATAACACCCAGATTTTTAATTTTAAGCGGCTCGGATTACAGATCGATCTTATTATGAGTTTTGGCAGATGATGTTACTGAATCGTCTCTTATTGCGGAAATCCCTGCTTTAAGTCTTAATAATGATCAATTGGATGGCAATGGTATACAGCGAAACCTTTCATGAATTTTTGTGGACCGATCCCGAAAATATCACTAAATTCTTTAAACAGGTTAAGAATTTTATAGATGCTCGTGCTCAGGTCTGTTGGGATCTAAGCCATGCCACAAATACCAAGCTAAAATGAGACCGCTTCTGCGTGTGTGGGAAGAAAGACGCTCGTATTCCAATAGACGGTGAAAGGTCCTCACTGTTTATAAATACGTGTTTAAATAATATGAATCCAGATTTGGCGCGTTTGGTTAGTATAACGACTGCAAATTTAATGCAACAAACTGTTGAAGATTTTTGCAAACGAATTCGTGAGTTAGACGCTTCTGGTGGTTTTACTTCGTTTATGTTTAAGCTAAAACAGGAAGTTAAGTTTTCAGCTCCTCAGCACAAATGACTGCTGTGTCTGTGCGTAAAAGGACCCAAAGGGGCGGTGCTCAGTATAGTCGGAGCCCGCCTCGGGGAGGTCCTAAAAGGTCCGGAGTGTGTTATTTTTGCGGAAAGGCAGAGCACTGTGAAAGAGAGTGTAGGCTGAAATAGGCACTAATATCGCACGTAGACCTCCAGAAATAAACCATACGCAAGCGCCACTATATAACAGTAATTATGCTGATCAATATCAGGTGTCTTGGATAAACAAGAAGGATGAACAACATAATTCAATAAATAAATAGGGGTGCCCCCAGAGTGATGTCAGGTCGGATGTACAATCAATGATTTGTTTTTCTTTTAGCAATCGCACGGAGGAAATACCCATTGTAAATTTAGAAGTGCATGGGGTAGATTACTCATTTTTGATCGACACAGGTGCTACGTGCTCGTCTATTTCTGCTAAATTTTATGAAGGGCCGATCACGAATCATACTATGTGCCATACTTCATGAGCAATGACGAACCACAACGATTTAAATACAACATTACAGAGGTAAACTTGTGGTCACAGTTTAAAGATGAATCAGGCCTCGTTAATATACCCCCTTACAAGGCGAAATTGATCACACAGTGTGTGTACATGAAGCAATACACATTGTCACCTGAAAAGGTTGAAGGTATTCAACCGGTAATTGATATTTTTTTTAAACAAGGGGTTATTGTCCCCACTCACTCACCTTACAATACACCAATCAATCCCATCAGAAAAGCTGACGGTACGAGTTGGCGTTTAACACAAGATTTGAGGGCTATTAATTCATTAATAATTCCTCTGGCCCCGATTGTGCCTGATGTGCCGAGTGCCAACTATTCTAAATTCTATACCACACAATCACACCTGTTTCACGGTGGTGGATTTGTGTTCAACCTTCTCCATCCCCGTCCATGCAGAGACTCAGCTGTTGTTTTAAAGGTTTGCAGCTGACCTGGACACGCCTTGCTCAGGAATTTGTTGACAGCCCAGCCATCTTTTCCGCTGCAGTGAAACGTGTTTTGAACACTGTCACAGACCTGCCATCCACGGTTTGTGTACTGAACTATACAGATGATATGTTAATATCCGCTGAAAATGAGGCTGACTGTTTGCAGGCCTCAATTGTGGCCTGCAATGTGCTTGCGAGTGCTGGATTTAAGGCCTCAAATGAAAAACTGCAGTGGGTGCAATCCAGAGTCCATTACCTGGGCCACATAATTTCACCAGGACTGAAGGCCATTTCAGCTGAGAGGGTGCAGCTGATAAAGACTATGCGTACTCCTGAAACTGTGACACAGCTACAAAGTTTTTTGGTGTTGGTGAACTATTGCCGTGCATGGATACCTGACTGTGCGTACCATGACAAATGTTTACGATGTCTCATTCAATATGGCATGGGACCGAGAGACTCGTTGAACTGGACTTCTGAAGCGGATGAACATTTCGAGGTATTGAAGATTGCTATCACATGCGCTCCTGCCTTGGGGCTCCCAGACTATTTCAGGCCGTTTCACTTGCATGTGGGGGAGGCTGTGGGTGTTGCAATGGCTGACCCAAGAGCATGGTGGCAAACCGATGGTCCATGGTATGACTAAATACCTTCGTGCTGTGGCTGCAGCGGCGGAGATGGTTAGAATGGCTGAGAAAAATGTTTTATCATATCCTTTGATTTTATACACCACTCATCAGGTGGGTGTTGTGTTGTACAATTTGAAGAAACAACACATGACGGCCCAGAGAAGGTCTGGCTATGAAGCAACACTCCTAGCCACAGAAAATTTAACCATTAAGCCCACTTCAATTTCTAACCCAACAGTTCAATCGCTGTATGGCTTATCCACATTGATCACTGAAACTGTCCTTCATGATTGCATGAATGCTTCACTTCAGCCAGGGTCGATCTGAAAGATACGCCCCTGGATGGGGGAGAACACTTATATACAGTGCTCAGCGTAAATGAGTACACCCCCTTTGAAAAGTACAATTTTAAAAAATCTCAATGAACACAAAAACCATTTCCAAAATGTTGACAAGACTAAGTTTAATATAACATCTGTTTAATTTATAACATGAAAGTAAGGTTAATAATATAATTTAGGATTACACATTTTTCAGTTTTACTCAAATTAGGGTGATGCAAAAATGAGTACACCCCACAACAAAAACTACTAAATCTAGTACTTTGTATGGCCTCCATGATTTTTAATGACAGCACCAAGACTTCTAGGCATGGAATGAACAAGTTGGCAACATTTTGCCAGATCTATCTTTTTCCATTCTTCAAGAATTACCTCTTTTAGAGATTGGATGCTGGATGGAGAGTGATGCTCAACTTGTCTCTTCAGAATTCCCCATAGGTGTTCGATTGGGTTCAGATCAGGAGACATACTTGGCCACTGAATCACTTTCACCCTGCTCTTCTTCAGAAATCCAACAGTGGCCTTAGATGTGTGTTTAGCATCATTGTCATGTTGGAAAAGTGCACGACGACCAAGGGCACAGGAGTGATGGTAGCATCTTCTCTTTCAGTATAGAGCAGTACATTTGTGAATTCAAGATGCCATCAATGAAATGCAGCTCACCGACACCAGAAGCACTCATGCAGCCCCCCATAAGGACACTGCCACCACCATGTTTCACTGTAGGCACCATGCATTTTTCTTTGTATTCCTCACCTTTGCGACGCCATACAGTTTTGAAGCCATCAGTTCCAAAAACATTTATCTTGGTCTCATCACTCCAGAGTATAGATTCCCAGTAGTCTTCATCTTTGTCAGCATGGGCCCTGGCAAATTCTAGGCGGGCTTTTTTGTGCCTGGGCTTTAGGAGAGGCTTCTTTCGTGGACGGCACCCATGCATGCCATTCCTCTGCAGTGTACGCCGTATTGTGTCACGGGAAATAGTCACCCCAGTTTGGCTTTCTACTTCTTTAGATAACTGCAGTAAACTTGCATGTTGATTTTCTTCAACCCTTCTCATCAGAAGACGCTCCTGACGAGGTGTTAAATTCCGTGGACGATCTGGACTTCTCTGTGAGATGGTTGCAGTTCCATCTTTTTTAAATGTTTGTACCACTTTTGCTACAGTATTCTGACTGATAAGTAAAGCTTTGCTGATCTTCTTGTAGGCTTCACCTTTCTTGTGTAAAGAAATTATTTTCTTTCTCAGGTCTTGTGACATTTCTCTTCCATGTGGTGCCATTGCTGACAGCATGAAATGGGAAGGTTTTTTTTTTAAGTAACACCCTTTTATAGTCAACTGTCTGCTGAACACCTGTGTAATGAATAATTAGACTCACCTGTGGTTGAATTATTGTTAAATTAGACATTTGTAGTCTAAAATTTAGCTTTGCTCCAGAGACTTTCAGTGGGGTGTACTCATTTTTGCATCACCCTAATTTGAGTAAAACTGAACATTTTGTTCTCTAAGTTATATTATTAACCTTACTTTCATGTTATAAGTTAAACAGATGTTATATAAAACTTAGTCTTGTCAACATTTTGGAAAATATTTTTGTGTTCATTGAGATATTGTTTAAAATGTTACTTTTCAAAGGGGGTGTACTCATTTACGCTGAGCACTGTATATAGATGGCTCATTTTCAAGGCCGTCTGATGGAGTGTATCTGTGTGGATATGCCATTGTGACTCAAGAGGGTGAGAGGGTGGAGGCATATTGCCTGAACCATAACTCAGCACAGGCTGTGGAAATAATTGCATTAACAAGAGCCTGTGAGTTAACAAAAGGCAAAAGAGCCACCATTTATACGGATAGCAAATATTCGTATGGGGTCGTTCAAGATTTCACCCAGACTTGGGCTAGGAGCAATTTTCAGACATCTGGGGGCAAACCAATATCACATGCAGAGCTGGTGGGAGATTTATTACAAGCTGTAATGTTATCATCTGAACTAGTTGTAGTGAAGGTCAAGGGACATGCGTCAGGAGATGAACCGGATGCTGTTGGCAACAGAAATGCTGATTAAATGGCCAAATGGGCCACGGAACATGCATAATTTCCCCCATATCAGGGAACGCAGAGTAGGGATGTAGAAACAATGTTTGTACATGTATCATGCATTCCTGACATAGATTTGAAAATATTGCAAAGTCAACCCACACAGGGAGACGTGAAACATTGGGCAGAAAATGGATGCGTGCCAGATGCTAACGGTTTGATAAGAGATACAAACGGTAGAATAGCATTACCAAAACTGTCCTTAGTGATATTGATAAGACTTTTCAGTGCCTTCAAATAGATTTTTCTCATATGCCAGCGGTCGGAAATCTAAAATACATACTAACTATCATCGATAAGTTTTCAGAATGGCCTGAAGTTTTTGCATGTGCCAAAGAGGATGCAAAAACGGTAGTAAAAATACTGTCGAAAGAATTAATTACGCGTTTCGGCATTCCAATGACCATCGAAAGTGACAATGGCACACCTTTCACATCAAAAGTGACCAAACTATTGGCTAAATCGTTATCCATAGATTGGCACTATAATATACCCTACCACCCACAGTCGTCGGGTGTGGTAGAACGAACCCATCGAACAATCAAAGATAAGATCATGAAAGCCTGTATGGAAACAAGCAGGAAATGGCCAGATGTGCTACCAGCTTTATTGACAGAAATTAGAATGATCCCATCCTCAACGACAAAATACTCACCATTTGAGATTTTGATGGGTAGACCTTTCCCGACCCCTTGGGTCAAAGGTTGCACAGGCGTTTCTTCCCTAGGAGACATGGAGGTGATCCTGGATGACCACGTGATTTCCCTTATTGATAAACTGAATTCTGTGTGTGCTGATGTTTCTCTTTCTCTCCCTATTCCGTCAGAAAAGCCCACCCATAGTTTCGTTCCAGGCCAACAGGTGCTAATTCAGAGTCTGAAACCAGTCGCTGTGGGGGAACCGAGATATTTGGGGCCAGCTGTAGTCATCGCGGTGACCAGGACTGGAGTGCTAACTGATCATCAACCGCAGTGGATCCACGCATCCAGGCTAAAACATGTATCAACATACGCATTACCAATTTACACTGAAGGGCCTAAGAAGCCTGCCAGCGGGATTCCGGCTCAGGATCTGAGACTCTCCTCGGGAAGCTTCGTAATAAATAACATTTAATAGCCAAACTCAGGATCGTGGAGAATACACACACTTAAGCATAAATGAAACCGGACACCAAATGAACGCAGGAGACAGGCTTATAAAGGAGCACAATTTAGAAGACAAAATAAACACAGCTGGAGACAAATCAACATAATCAGGACAGGAACAGGAAAATGACCAAATAAGGAAAACCAGGAAACAAAACAGGAAAATACATGTGACAAAATCTCTGTACACCACTGTGATAGGTATTGTTAGATTTAATTTCCGCATAAGTGAATACAAGGCTACATACATGGTGAAGTTTTAAGCTCGCTGACCATGTGGCTCCTGGCTATAAATGGATGAGGAATTTAGTCTATGCATTCATTTTCTGTCATGCTATGCCATACCTTATTTGGTGAACCCCTGGACATACGAGACTTGCTAGTAACATATTTAAAGTTATGTTGACATGTGGTGTCAAGAATAAATTGAGTTCAAAAGCCTGATGCCTTTCTGCGTCGAGTTTTTGTTCTCCCAGATCTGCTGAAGACTTTCGTTCACAACATCCAACCTATTTCTGATTTGATTTACAAGTGATCCAAAACGCAGAACGAAAACGTCTCAGGTTACGTATGTAACCATGGTTCCCTGAGTGGGGAACGAGACACTGCGTCCCTAGGGGTCGCTATGGGGAACGCCCTCAGCGTGATTCGTGTCTGAAGATACATATGTAAAAACACCACCTGTTGGCCGGCGACAGCCCATGACGTCACTACCGGCGCGACCACAATATAAGGGCCGCCGGGAGAATACATCATCCGCTTCTTCGTCTGAAGCTTGCGTCCGAAGCATGGCCCAAAGCCTAGGGAACGCAGTGTCTCGTTCCCCACTCGGGGAACCATGGTTACATACGTAACCTGAGACGTTCCCCTTCATGGGGACTTCGAACTGCGTCCCCTAGGGGTCGCTATGGGGAACGTTATACCCACGCCACCATGCTGAGGGGAGTGCAAGCCAATTTTGCGCAAAAGGCGAGCACTAAGCCAACTCTACCAGGCTAAGGGAGTTGCCCCTGGGACGGTTGATGGCTGTCAGTGACATTATCCCCTTCAGCCAAAAACCCGAGCTGCATACCCTAAGTATTTACTTGCTAGGTGCCGGGATTACCGGACCCAGGGTAGAGCTCAAAGTCTTGGAATCAGAGAAAGATTCCTTTAAGGGGATATGGCCAAGCACCTAGTAACTAGGTCCTGGCCGATACTCAGGGGCTACCACTTGCTCTGCATGAGCTTCTGAGGAAACTGTCTCAACAGACACTTTGGTAGTGTTACACCCTTATTTATTTTTTTTGACCCAAAATATTGGGGCAGAGGGAGTGGAGCCCAAGGCACAAACCGGGGCTTGACCAGCTCAAATAAGGGCACGAAGCTGTGCGCATAACCCTACCCTTACGGGATTTTAGAAAGAACGCAGAACTTTGGATGTGCGAACTTACCACTGAGTGGATTTTAGAAAAGTGCCCAAAGTCTCGCGTGTGCTCAGAACATGGATTTTAGAAAGAACGTTCTATGGCCCTGGAGCGGAGAACTACTCATTCCTCAGAGTGAGAGGGAACTCAGATGCTCAGAAGGGAGCGGCATGCTCATAGATGACCTTCTATGGTAAGGGGAGCAATGCTAGCTCGACCAACAAGGCGAGCGACCTATCACAGAGCTCTGGGGGACGGAGAAACTCGGATGCTCAGAAGGGAGCGGCATGCTCATAGATGACCCTCTAGGTGAGGGGAGCAGTGCTAGCTCTACCGACAGCGAGCTCTGGAGAGCGGAGAACTCATTCCTCAGAATGAGAGGGAACTCAGCTACCAATGAGGAGCTCTAGAGAGCGGAAAACTCATTCCTCAGAGTGAGAGGGAACTCAGACGCTCAGAAGGGAGCGGCATGCTCATAGGTGACCCTCTAGGTGAGGGGAGCAATGCTAGCTCTACCGACAGCGAGCTCTGGGGAGCAGAGAACTCATCCTTCAGAATGAGAGGGAACTCAGACGCCCCAAAGGGAGTGGCATGCTCATAGGTGACCCTCTATGGTGAGGGGAGCAGTGCTAGCTCTACCAATGAGGAGCTCTGGAGAGCGGGGAACTCATTCCTCTGAGTGAGGGAACTCAGATGCCCAGAAGGGAGCGGCATGCTCATAGGTGACCCTCTATGGTGAGGGGAGCGATGCTAGCTCGACCATACCAGGAGAGCGACCTATCACAGAGCTCTGGGGAGCGGAGAACTCATCCCTCAGAATGAGAGGGAACTCAGATGCTCAGAAGGGAGCGGCATGCTCATAGGTGACCCTCTAGGTGAGGGGAGCACTGCTAGCTCTACCGACAACGAGCTCTGAGAGGCGGAGAACTCATTCCTCAGAATGAGAGGGAACTCAGACTCAGAAGGGAGCGGCATGCTCATAGGTGACCCTCTGGTGAGGGGAGCAATGCTAGCTCACGGAAAGCGAGCTCTGGAGGCAGAGAACTCATTCCTCAGAATGAGAGGGAACTCAGACGCTCAGAAGGGAGCGGCATGCTCATAGGTGACCCTCTAGGTGAGGGGAGCAATGCTAGCTCTACCCACAGCGAGCTTTGGAGAGCGGAGAACTCATTCCTCAGAATGAGAGGGAACTCAGACGCTCAGAAGGGAGCGGCATAGGTGACCCTCTAGGTGAGGGGAGCAATGCTAGCTCTACCGACAACGAGCTCTGGAGAGCGGATAACTCATTCCTCAGAATGAGAGGGAACTCAAACGCTCAGAAGGGAGTGGCATGCTCATAGGTGACCCTCTAGGTGAGGGGAGCAATGCTAGCTCTACCGACAGCGAGCTCTGGGGAGCAGAGGACTCATCCTTCAGCGCTCAGAAGGGAGCGGCATGCTCATAGGTGACCCACTAGGTGAGGGGAGCACTGCTAGCTCTACCGACAACGAGCGCTGGAGAGCGAAGAACTAATTCCTCAGAATGAGAGGGAACTCACCTTTTTTTTTTTTTTTTTTTTTGTCCTGGCTTAGCAGGAAATTTCCACCTAACCTCGGTCAGGTGGAGTTTATTCACGGTTTGAAATGCAGGTGGTTTTTAGGTGGTTTAGGTGGTTTTTATTCACGGTTTGAAATGCAGAACGACACATCTGCACAAAAACTGCCCACACCTCCCAACGACCAGGCACTCTGTCTGTCTCCAGCCGACGTAAGGAAGACCCTATCTAGGATTAACCCACGCAAGGCTGCGGGTCCTGACAATATACCTGGCAGCGTACTGAAAGACTGTGCTGAACAGCTGACAGATGTCCTAACAGATATCTTCAACACCTCGCTGAGCCAGGCAGTCATCCCCACATGTCTGAAATCCATGACAATCATACCGGTACCAAAAAAATCTCCTGTGTCCTGTCTAAATGACTACCGTCCCATAGCACTGACTCCAATCATAATGAAGTGCTTTGAGAGGCTAGTCATGCACAACATTAAAACCAGCATCCCCAACACACTCGATCCGCTCCAGTTTGCATACCGCCCAAACCGCTCTACGGATGATGCAATTTCCTCCACCCTCCACCTGGCTCTTACCCACATAGAAAATAAAGACTCATATGTTAGAATGCTGTTCATCGACTTCAGCTCAGCATTCAACACAATAATCCCACAACAGCTCATCAATAAATTAAGCCTGCTGGGCCTCAACAATTCCCTTTGCAATTGGATCCTGGACTTTTAACCGAAGACCTCAGTCAGTTCGGTCGGCCACAACACCTCGAGCACTACCACACTGAGCACAGGGGCCCCACAGGGCTGTGTGCTCAGCCCGCTGCTCTTCACGCTGCTGACCCACGACTGCACTGCCAAGTTCAGCTCCAACCACATCATCAAGTTTGCCGATGACACATCAGTGGTAGGTCTCATCAGCAACAATGATGAAACGCACTACAGAGAGGAAGTGGCACAGCTGGCTGAATGGTGTGGCGCTAACAACCTGTCCCTCAATGTGGAGAAGACAAAGGAGGTTGTGATGGACTTCAGGAGAAACTCTGCTGACCACCCCCCACTGACCATCGACACCTCGACTGTGGAGAGAGTCAGCACTAAATTCCTGGGGTGCTCATCACAGAGGACCTCACCTGGACTACCAACACCAAGTCTATCTCCAAGAAGGCACAACAGCGCCTACACTTTCTCCGCCGGCTGAAAAGAGCAAGCCTCCCTCCACCCATCCTCACCACCTTCTACAGGGGTACCATTGAGAGCGTGCTGACCAGCTGCATCACTGTCTGGTACGGAAACTGTTGTGCAGCAGACCGAAGACCCTCCAGCGGACAGTGAACACCGCTGCAAAAATCATTGGTGCCCCTCTCCCCTCCATCCTGGACATCTTCCTTACACGATGCTCCAGCAAAGCAAAAGTATCGTGGAGGACCCCACCCACCCTCCCACAGTCTCTTCCAGCTCCTACCCTCAGGTAGACGGTACCGGAGTATCAGAGCCCGCTCCGCCAGACTGCTCAACAGCTTTTTCCCCCAGGCTGTGAGAGCCCTGAACTCACATCACACAGCCCCTCTGTTACGTCTCCCTAATTATTTGGCATCTAGGGTTTTGGGAGGCAACACAAAACATTTAATAATTAAAAGAATATTTAAGCTAAAACACTTTTCCCTGCTGTGAAGGCGTGGTGTGTGCGATTAGAAAGCAGACAGAGGCAAAACTGAATATCAAGCTTGCGTTTAGTGAGAAATAATTCAATATTACAAAGCTCACAATAATAGTAATACAAACAAACCCAAAATACCTTCAAACAAACCAACAAATATCTATTTACAAATTATATACAAATGTAATTGATAAAGGACAACAACAGTGAGGGACAAGAGCGGTGCTAAAGAAAAGAAAATAATAAAACAAAAACCCTCTAACTAGCACCGATCAAAGCTAAGCTAAACAAAGAAATCAAGGAAAATAACATCTTCGGCGTAGAACGCCACTAACTATGCTGACTGACAAACAAAATACAGAAGTTGGCACTCGCTCATAAACTAGTGGGTTTAGACAACTTTACCCTGCGTGTAGTACGATGTAAGTCACGTGACATGCTGAACTGGTCCCATCACTACCTGTCGAGAAGGGCTTGAATAAACTCGGATAAACCGAGACTCGAGTTACAGCAAACGAACAGTAAAGTTTCACAAACGAAAAGCCAAGCACAAAAATACTACAACCAAAATCAGGAGTAAAACCACAACAGATGTGGGAGAGCTAACAAATGAAATGCAAACGCTCTCCCGAACTCGCGTCACATCCGGGTCTTTATACGCGCCCCCTAACGTCTGATTGGACCTCCACGTGTAGAGTAGCATTGATGATTGACAGAATCATAGTCCAATCACAGGGCCTGTGAGGTGAGAGTGAAAAAAGAGCAAAAATATCCCTCCCAGACCATACGGGACGTAACACCCTCATCCTTAAAAACAAACATATACGTCTGTTTGATAGAACCAACTTAGCAAAGTAGGCACTATTCCTTAGATCCGAGACAGAGCATCTGCCACTACGTTATCCGTACCTTTCTTGTACCGGATCTCGAGATTGTAATCCTGAAAAATAAGAAACCACCTCATTAATCTCTGGTTCTGATTACGCATTCGTGAAATAAAGGTCAACGGGTTGTGATCAGTATAGACAATCACAGGATAAGTAGAAGAACCGACATAAACCTCGAAATGTTGGATTGCCAACAACAAGGCCAAAGCTTCCTTCTCTATTGTTGAATAATTCCGTTGACTTCTATTAAACTTTTTAGAGAAGTAACAAATGGGGTGATCGATTTCATCCTTATCCTCCTGCAGGAGTACAGCTCCAGCTCCCACATCACTCGCATCCACCTCCAATTTGAACGGCAATGAAAAATTTGGAGCTGCCAGTACAGGCTCACTACACAACAACACTTTGATATTATCGAATGCCGTTTGACATTCAGATGACCAAACAAACGGTTCTGCAGGACTGAGTAAAGAAGTTAATGGTGTAGCAACAGAGGAGAAATTGCGACAGAAACATCCATAATAACCAGCCATACCCATAAATCTACGCAACTCGCGTCGGGTTTTAGGCACTGGAAATTCATTTATAGACGAAATTTTAGCCATCACCGGGCGTACCTGTCCATGTCCCACCTGTTTACCTAGGTAAGTCACCGTAGCCTTACCGATTTCACATTTGGCTAAATTCAGTGTTAAAAAAGCTTCCTGTAAACGCTTAAAAACAGTCTCTAGAAGTGATAAATGCTCAGACCAGCTCTGTGAGTAAATCACTAGGTCATCAAGATAAGCATTGCAATTCGGAACTTCAGCAAGAACTAGATTAATCAATCTCTGAAAAGTGGCTGCGGCATTTCGCAAGCGAGCCATAACTTTGTATTGCAAGAAACGGTCTGGTGTTACAAAAGCTGAAATTTCTGATGCTCTAGGAGTTAATGGAACTTGCCAATATCCTTTGAGTAAATCCAACTTACTCACGAATCTGGCAGAGCCAACGCTGTCAACACAGTCCTCCATTCTTGGCATTGGAAAACAGTCAGGCACTGTTACAGCGTTAACACGCCTATAATCTGTACAAAACGCAGTACCATCTGGCTTCTGTACTAAAAGACATGGTGAACTCCATGAACTAACACTAGGACTAGCCAAATCCTTCTCCAACAAATACTGAACTTCTTTCTTCATTACAGCTCTTTTAATAAAGTTTACTCTATAAGGGTGTTGTTTAATTGGCTGAGCATCACCTACATTAATGTCGTACTGTAAAACATTTGTAAGTGTGGGAACATCACCTAGTATAGAAGAAAACTTACTAAAAAGTTTAACAACATCTTCCCTCTGATCAGTGTTTAGATGTGTTAAGAAACTTGACAAATTGCTAACGTTTCGGAATTGGTGAATCTGGCAGACAAAAATGGAGCATCTGCCTCCATCAAGCCTTCCAAATCATCTTGCTGCTCAACAACTGGACTTTTATTACACACGACCCCTACTGGATGGATGGAATCGTCTACCTTCTCGTGAAATGACTTCGCAACATCTCTGGTATGGTAAGCTTTTAACATGTTGATATGACACACCCGTTTTTGACGTTTTCTGTCTGGTGTACTCAATACGTAATCGGTCTCACCCCTCCTCTCCAAGATCTCATAAGGACCTGAAAAACGTGCTGTTAATGCCGATCCAGGAACAGGAAGTAAAACCAGGACCTGGTCGCCCACTGCAAAAGATCTTTTTACAGTAGATTTGTCATACCACATTTTCATCTTACTCTGTGCTTTAGTCAATGATTCACGAGCTAGCATACACGCTTGCTGAAGTCGGTCATGGAACTTGCTCACGTAATCTAAAACATTTGTTTTTTTAGAGTCCACAATGCCTAACATCCTCTCTTTTAAGACTTTTAGTGGTCCTTTCACAGTATGGCCAAACACTAACTCTGATGGACTGAACTTAAGAGACTCCTGCACTGTATCACGAATTGCAAATAAAAGCAAAGGAACACCTTCGTCCCACTCAGACCCTGTCTCCATACAGTACTTCCTAAGCATTGCTTTTAATGTTTGATGGAATCTTTCCAATGATCCCTGACTCTCCGGGTGATAAGCACTGGATATGCGATGTGTAATATTAAGTGATTTAAAAACTTGACCACACAATTTGGATAGAAAATTAGTACCCTGATCAGTCTGGACGATTCTCGGTAAACCAAAAGTGGTAAAAAACTTTATCAAAGCTTTGACGACTGCTCGAGCTGTGATCTTGTGAAGTGGAATCGCCTCTGGATATCTGGTAGCTGTAAACATAACAGTCAATACAAACTGGTTACCAGACTTAGCTTTTGGTAAAGGACCAACACAATCTACTATCACATGCTCGAAAGGTTCCCCTATAACAGGAACTGGAATTAAAGGTGCTGGAGGGATCACCTGGTTCGGCTTCCCAGCATACTGGCAAACATGACAAGTCTTACAAAACTGCACCACGTCACGCTTCAAACCATACCAAAAAAAATGTTGTAAGACACGATTGTACGTTTTTGTCACTCCTAGATGCCCTGACAGCAAATGATCATGCGCCAATGATAGTACTTGCTGGCGAAAGATTGAGGGAACCACCACCTGATAAACAATATTCCACTCATCGTCAGTAGTGTTATTTTTATGCCACTTCCGCAATAACAGTCCATCCTTCACAACCAATGAGACATTGTTAAGCCCTGGCTTCTCAACCAATTTAAAACATTTCACAAGGGAATCATTCTTCTGAGCTTCAATTAATTTCTCACGAGTTACTGTCAAAGTCAATGGGTCACTCACTACGACCTCACTCACCTGATCACTGACATAAGACTTATTTTCAGGCCCTTCCTCAGCGTCCTGATCTACACATAAGAAAGAGTCAGACAAAGACACCTCATTATCTTTCTTTGATTGAGCGCGTGTGATTACACAAGCAGTAAATGCATTTGGATACTTCTGAGACAATTCATCAGAGCTATGCTCTTTCGACAAAGTGTCGATCACTTCGATTGAAGGTACGACTTTCCCTCCGGCCAAATCGTTACCTAAAATAAAGGATACGCCTTTAACTGGTAAGACCGGACGTACTCCTACCTCTACAAAACCAGACACTACGTCTGTTTGCAGGTGAATTCGGTGAACAGGGACTCTCATAATCTCCATACTAAAACTCTGGACCAGTCTACTAGATCCAACTGATGTCTGATCTGAAAAAGGCAAAACATCTGCACACACGAATGACTGGGCCGCGCCAGTGTCCCTCAGGACCTGCACTTCTACTTGATCCTCCTCCTTACCTGATAATGACACATATCCTTTGAAAAGGAATGGAACATATCCCCTGTCGACTTTATATTTTGTCTTCTCAAAATGCGCACTCTGACTAACAGTATTCACAAACGCAACCTCTTTTGTCTGAGCCTGCTGTTTACGCTTCAAAGACAAACACTCTGCAATAACATGTCCTTTCTTATGACAGTAAAAACATTCCCGCATTTCTTTGGGCTTTTCAACACCCAATTTGGGCTGCTGAACCTTCACCGGCGACTTCACATAACTTTTCTCCGTGCCTACCGACTGAAAAACGTTTCTATGCATAAGCACAAATTCGTCTGCCAACACCGCTGCCTGAGGTACTGTTACTACTTTTTGTTCATTTAAATACAGGACCATTCTTTCTGGAAGACACTGTTTAAACTCCTCTAATAACACAAGTTCTCTAAGCGACAAAAAATCATCCGAGTTACTAGAAGTGCACATCTATCAAAAAGAATTCCCTTGTCTCGGGCGAATTCAACATAGGTTTGACTGGCGTTTTTCCTACGAGTACGAAATTGTTGCCTATAGGCCTCTGGAACTAGTTCGTAAGCTTTGAGTACAGTAAGCTTAACCACATCGTACTTAAGGCTATCTTCTAAAGACAAAGTTGAATAAACCTCCAAAGCTGTACCTGTTAATTTACACTGTAACAACAATGACCATACTTCTTTTGGCCAATTCAAGGAAGTCGCAATCTTTTCAAAAGCGTTAAAATAACTATCCACTTCCGATTCACGAAAACTTGGCACTAAAGCAATATGCTTACCCACCTCAAAAGTGGTTGAATTCAAATTAGTTGAATTATCACCTACCGAAGAGAAGTTTCGCTGGACAGAGGAACTTGCCGCAACCTTTGCCGCCTCGATGTCCAACTGTCGGAGCTTAACTTCCTTCTCGGCTTCAATTTCGAGCTTGCGGATTTGTAGCAGATCTAGCTCTGCTTGGCGGGCCTGTGATCTCTCTTGAGCCTCCATATGGAGCCGTGCGATCCGCACTTTCAACTTTGCCTCCCCGGTTGATTTGGGGGTACCTAGCGAAAAAGGTTCAAAAGGTGAAAGAGTTGCCCCAACTTTAGCCTCCGCCTCGGTTGCGGCTAACTCACCTTCCCTTATACCCGTTCCCACAACATCCTGCTCCTCCTCCATGGGCACCACCCTTCTGTCTACATCTGGCAAGCTTAAAAATCCAAATTCACTTAGGCGATCAATCAATTCCACCTTAATTTTCTGTTTTAAAGATTGCTTTGGAATCGTAATTTGGAAGCGATTAGCTATCATTAACAACTCATCCTTCCTACATTTCTCTATCACCTCTAATGAGGGATTATCAACGAAACTCTGTAAGTTAAACGCCATCAGACCTTATCAATGTGCCACAAGACTAAATTTGCTCAACCCAACGTTCACAAAAACCTCTGCCTGAAACAAAATAACACATCTCACTCCTCAGCAAAAGAGACAGCATCTGCTTTTTAGGACGAGCCCCCAATTATGTTACGTCTCCCTAATTATTTGGCATCTAGGGTTTTGGGAGGCAACACAAAACATTTAATAATTAAAAGAATATTTAAGCTAAAACACTTTTCCCTGCTGTGAAGGCGTGGTGTGTGCGATTAGAAAGCAGACAGAGGCAAAACTGAATATCAAGCTTGCGTTTAGTGAGAAATAATTCAATATTACAAAGCTCACAATAATAGTAATACAAACAAACCCAAAATACCTTCAAACAAACCAACAAATATCTATTTACAAATTATATACAAATGTAATTGATAAAGGACAACAACAGTGAGGGACAAGAGCGGTGCTAAAGAAAAGAAAATAATAAAACAAAAACCCTCTAACTAGCACCGATCAAAGCTAAGCTAAACAAAGAAATCAAGGAAAATAACATCTTCGGCGTAGAACGCCACTAACTATGCTGACTGACAAACAAAATACAGAAGTTGGCACTCGCTCATAAACTAGTGGGTTTAGACAACTTTACCCTGCGTGTAGTACGATGTAAGTCACGTGACATGCTGAACTGGTCCCATCACTACCTGTCGAGAAGGGCTTGAATAAACTCGGATAAACCGAGACTCGAGTTACAGCAAACGAACAGTAAAGTTTCACAAACGAAAAGCCAAGCACAAAAATACTACAACCAAAATCAGGAGTAAAACCACAACAGACGTGGGAGAGCTAACAAATGAAATGCAAACGCTCTCCCGAACTCGCGTCACATCCGGGTCTTTATACGCGCCCCCTAACGTCTGATTGGTCCTCCACGCGTAGAGTAGCATTGATGATTGACAGAATCATAGTCCAATCACAGGGCCTGTGAGGTGAGAGTGAGAAAAGAGCAAAAATATCCCTCCCAGACCATACGGGACGTAACACCCTCTCCCACATCCCAGGAAAAAACTGTTAAACTTTTATCTCTGTGCAATTCAGGTGAGCGGGCCTGCACAAGCCACCTGTAGCAACACACTCTCCTCTACATGCACTAGACACTTTCACACACCATTGTGTGTCCATAATCCCACAAAAGACTGATTGTAATATATGACTGTAATGTATGTATGTTTACTGGCTCATGCACCACAAATCACCTTACACTGTTCCCCAGCCAGCTGCTTGAATGTCTCTCTTTTGCACATGTACAGTATTTTAAGTCATCTGCACAGTTGTACAGTTTGTATAACTTTTTATATTTTTGGTTTATGTATAGGTAACCACTTTTACATATAGCATATGTATAGTCAAAGCTGACAGTAGGTTAGTTTGTATAGGTTTATACTGTTTTACTGTGTTGTATATCTGTATTTATGTAGCACCGTGGTCCTGTGAGGCACGACATCTCGTCCCACTATATGTCCACACATGTAGTGGAATGACAATAAAGCTCAACTTGACTTGACTTGACTTGACTTTACGGTGGTTACAGGGGAATTAGAAAGGAATGACAGGGCTTGCCTCTCTCTGACCCACGCCTCTCTCTCACCCTAGCCGCAGGAGGGGGAGGGGCATGAGTCACGAAACTAGCCTTCTGAGCCCATCTCTGTTCCTCAGACCGAGATGGGCTAGGACCCCTGGTTGTTCGGGCTCAGACCTGGACTTTATAGAACCTTATCCAGGTCTTTCAACAGATCAGTCTGGTACGCCTTAGTGTGCAACGAAGCGACGGTCTGACCTGCTGCTGCATATGCCCCGCCATTTAAGCAAGATTCAGGGGCTTAGATGGCAAGGAGGGAGCCTTGAGAGAGGATGTTTCGCCACAGAGAGATAAGCTGGTTATCATCTCTTGCACAGGGGGCATCTCCTCATAGCCATTTTCACGCATCCCCTCAGTGTCAGCATAACTAGTATGCTGAAACCTATGAATACGAGAAAAAATAGTTTTTTCCACTCCTTCTCAACCTCCACATCGAGATTTTATGAAGAAAGGAAGGTTCGCTCGAGCTGGGGGTTTATGGACAGAAAGATTTATTTTCATGATCCATAACCTCCAAAAACTCGTTCATATGCAGTGCAGGAGGATTGAGAGGGTTCAGTCTCAACTTCCTCGCCCTCAAACATCTCCTGCTCTTCCTGGGCATAACCCAGCAGAGCACTAGCCGCTGAATCTGATGATGTCAGAAAGATCGCATCAGCAGCTCACAATTTATTCATCGGTAACCTGAGACCTATACTCTGTGTTTTGAGGAATGTGCTAGATTGAAAAGATGATCTGCAGAATCCAACAGTATCACAGGTAAGAGTTTTTTTATATATATATAACCTTACTGTGATATACTGTTGATGGCAGTCACCACACGATTGTGTTGTGTTTCTGCATTTGCGTGTGACGCTCCGTGACGTTAAACCGAGGGCCAGGTTGCGTCCTTTGTAGTCGAGAGGCACACGGCGCGCGTATTGTGAGATATTGATTTTATCATTTAAACATGATAAGGAATGAATAAGGAAAAAAATATATAGAAAACAGTTGGATTTTGTGGGTGAAGTTTTCGTTTTTTTTATTTTTATTTTCTAACATTTGCTTTGTTCTTTCGTTGAGTATGGGATTATTAATATATAGGCGAATCATATGAAATTGGAAAAATTAATGAAAACAATATGGAGTGTGTTAATAAAGCGAACAAAATATTGAACATGCCATTGACTGTTAAGACACAGCCACCTTATGATACAGCCGTAATTAATGTCTAAAATAATGCTCAGACCAGCTCAAATGTATATCCTTCCTTACTTTCTTTTAGTTGTGCACATCCCCCTCCCCTTCCCCTTCTGAGTTGAACAAAGAAACTTTAAATGGTGCAGCTCAGCCGTCAATGGCATGGGTTCAGGAAGGACCTAGAATTATTCTTAAACCAGCAACAATGACAGACATTGATACTATATGTAAAACTCTCCCGAACGCGAATAATTCTAACAAATTTGTAGATGTTTTGCACTCACACACACGGTATGCACAATTAAGCAGCTCGGATTACAGATCGATCTTATTATGAGTTTTGGCAGATGATGTTACTGAATCGTCTCTTATTGCGGAAATCCCTGCTTTAAGTCTTAATAATGATCAATTGGATGGCAATGGTATACAGCGAAACCTTCATGAATTTTGGTGGACCGATCCCGAAAATATCACTGAATTCTTTAAACAGGTTAAGAATTTTATAGATGCTCGTGCTCATGTCTGTTGGGATCTAAGCCATGCCACAAATACCAAGCTAAAATAAGCGCGAGACCACTTCTGCGTGTGTGGGAAGAAAAGACGCTCGTATTCCAATAGACGGTGAAATGTCCTCACTGTTTATAAATACGTGTTTAAATAATATGAATCCAGATTTGGCGCGTTTGGTTCGTATAACGACTACAAATTTAATGCAACAAACTGTTGAAGATTTTTGCAAATGAATTCGCGAGTTAGACACTTCTGGTGGTTTTACTTTGTTTATGTTTCTAAAACAGGAAGTTAAGTTGTCAGCTCCTCAGCACAAATGACTGCTGTGTCTGTGCGTAAAAGGACCCAAAGGGGCGGTGCTCAGTATAGTCGGAGCCCGCCTCGGGGAGGTCCTAAAAGGTCCGGAGTGTGTTATTTTTGCTGAAAGGCAGAGCACTGTGAAAGAGAGTGTAGGCTGAAATAGGCACTAATATCACATGTAGACCTTCACAAATAAACCACACACAAGCGCCACTATATAGCAGTAATTATGCTGATCAATATCAGGTGTCTTGGATAAACAAGGATGAACAACATAATTAAAAAAATAAATAGGGGTGCCCACATAGTGATGTCAGGCCGGATTTACAATCAATGATTTGTTTTTCTTTTAGCAATCACATGGAGGAACTTTCCCATTGTAAATTTAGAAGTGCATGGGGTAGATTACTCATTTTTGATCGACACAGGTGCTACGTGCTCGTCTATTTCTGCTAAATTTTATGAAGGGCCGATCACAAATCGTACTATGCGCTCTGTTGGGGTTTCAGGGACTGACATTATTTGTCACATGACACCTGCCATTGAGGTAAGGGTACTTAATCACCTACCTTTATTTCACAAATTTGTAAATACTCCAAATTCACCATTGAATCTTTTGGTCAGAGATCTCATGCACAAACTTGGTATTGAGATTGTATTTTCAGACAGCTCTGTTAATTTCTCTTTGCTTTCAGATGTCCCATATGCAACTGTGGACATAATGCCATACTTCATGAGCAACGATGAACCACAACGATTTAAATACAACATTACAGAGGTAAACCCATCGTTGTGGTCACAGTTTAAAGATGAATCAGGCCTCGTTAATATACCCCCTTACAAGGCGAAATTGATCACACAGAAACCTGTGTACATGAAGCAATACACATTGTCACCTGTGGGATTACAAATTGTATTTAAATGTTTAATTTAGATTCTTATTATCCACTTCCTGACTCAATATATAGCTGTGCCTTTGTCTCTATGATAATGGTAAGTTCAATGAGTCAGACTACTGAGACTCTCAAGCTTTGTTCTGCAAATGGCTTTCTGGCCCAGACTTCCTGGCCCAGACTTCCTGGCTTTCTGGCCCAGACGTGGAATCGTTAGGTTGATTGGATTAGGGTCTATGCATTTGATTATGTTGATGAGATTAGAACCACGGGAAGTTTAGCAACAAAAACTAACGCCTCCCTCAGGTGCTTGCTTTGTTTGAATTTGTCTCCACCTCCAAGAATCCCTCCTCCAAAAATGCCTATAAAATAACCTTGTAGAGTTACTTAAGATTGAGATTTAGATGACTACAGATACCAACAGCTTGTGTTCTCAATAAAAGAATCCTGCTGAAGATCCAATCCGAAGTCTCCTGGTCTTCTCTTCTGAGTTTTCCTACACTTTAGAAGAACCAAGTTCACAACACACCTGAAAAGGTTGAAGGTATTCAACCGGTAATTGATCATTTTTTAAAACAAGGGGTTATTGTCCCCACCCACTCACCTTACAATACACCAATCAATCCCATCAGAAAAGCTGACGGTACGAGTTGGCGTTTAACACAAGATTTGAGGGCTATTAATTCATTAATAATTCCTCTGGCCCCGATTGTGCCTGATGTGCCGAGTGCCAACTATTCTAAATTCTATACCACACAATCACACCTGTTTCACGGTGGTGGATTTGTGTTCAGCCCTCTCCATCCCCGTCCATGCAGAGACTCAGCTGTTGTTTTAAAGGTTTGCAGCTGACCTGGACACGCCTTGCTCAGGAATTTGTTGACAGCCCAGCCGTCTTTTCCGCTGCGGTGAAACGTGTTTTGAACACTGTCACAGACCTGCCATCCACGGTTTGTGTACTGAACTATACAGATATTTTAATATCTGCTGAAAATGAGGCTGACTGTTTGCAGGCCTCAATTGTTGTCTGCAATGTGCTTGCGAGTGCTGGATTTAAGGCCTCAAATGAAAAACTGTAGTGGGTGCAATCCAGAGTCCATTACCTGGGCCACATCATTTCACCAGGACTGAAGGCCATTTCAGCTGAGAGGGTGCAGCTGATAAAGACTATGCGTACTCCTGAAACTGTGACACAGCTACAAAGTTTTTTAGGGTTGGTGAACTATTGCCGTGCATGGATACCTGACTGTGCGTACCATGACAAAGGTTTACGATGTCTCATTCAACATGGCATGGGACCGAGAGACTCGTTGAACTGGACTTCTGAAGCGGATGAACATTTCGAGGCATTGAAGATTGCTATCACATGCGCTCCTGCCTTGGGGCTCCCAGACTATTTCAGGCCATTTCACTTGCATGCGGGGGAGGCTGTGGGTGTTGCAATGGCTGACCCAAGAGCATAGTGGCAAACCGATGGTCCATGGTATGACTAAATGCCTTCGTGCTGTGGCTGCAGCGGAGAGATGGTTAGAATGGCTGAGAAAACTGTTTTAACATATCCTTTGATTTTATACACCACTCATCAGGTGGGTGTTGTGTTGCACAATTTGAAGACACAACACATGACGGCCCAGAGATGGTCTGGCTATGAAGCAACACTCCTAGCCACAGAAAATTTTACCATTAAGGCCACTTCAATTTCTAACCCAGCAGTTCAATCGCTGTATGGCTTATCCACATTGATCACTGAAACTGTACCTCATGATTGCATAAATACTATTGAGAGCTCCACTTCAGCCAGGGTCGATCTGAAAGATACGCCCCTGGATGGGGGAGAACACTTACATATATAGATGGCTCATGTTCAAGGCCGTCTGATGGAGTGTATCTGTGTGGATATGCCATTGTGACTCATGAGGGTGAGAGGGTGGAGGCATATTGCCTGAACCATAACTCAGCACAGGCTGTGGAAATAATTGCATTAACAAGAGCCTGTGAGTTAACAAAAGGCAAAAGAGTCACCATTTATACGGATAGCAAATATTCGTACTGGGTCGTTCACATCTGAGGGCAAACCAATATCACATGCAGAGCTCGTGGGAGATTGATTACAAGCTGTAATGTTACCATCTGAACTAGCTGTAGTGAAGGTCAAGGGACATGCGTCAGGAGATGAACCGGATGCTGTTGGCAACAGAAATGCTGATGAAATGGCCATATCATCTTTAAGTGTGATTATGAAAGGCTACCATGTTGCCCAGGCAAGACCAGAAGACAAGGTGACCACGAACCCGAATGTAATGTAAAGACAGAGATAAAACATCTGTTCAGACCGGACGGGGTCTTTAGATTAGGAATTTTCTTTATTATTTTTTATTTTACTGTTTATCATTAGTGCGGACAATTTAATGATACGACTTGCTGGTAACATATTTAAAGACGTGGTGTCAAGAATAAATTGAGTTCAAATGTCTGATGCCTTTCTGCGTCGTGTTTTGTTCTCCCAGATCTGCTGAAGACTTTCGTTCACAACATCCAACCTATTTCTGATTTGATTTACAAGTGATCCAAAACACAGAAAGAAAACTTAGTTTGTAAGGAAACTAGTGTTTAAAGAAAACTTAGTTTATAAGGAAACTAGTGTTTTATAGGTATCTTCTGATATTACTTTGAGTGTGTTTTATGGAATTCACAGTGATGTAAACAAACCATTTAGAATAGACAATGATTAGGAGATGACAATGAACATGAAACAAAGGCCACATTCACACAGCAGCAGAATACGGTTGTCAGTCCTGTATTTGAGTCCTTAATATGGTTATAATCACACACAGTATGGTTATTTACGGGCATAACAACCGCATTCTATAACCGAACTCACACCAAATTTCAAAAACACATTCTCAGAAAACATGTGCTGTGTGAACGGAACAGGACACGAGAGAGCCGCTCTGCCACACAAACGTGCGTCTACACTGTGTTGCGTGGTTTCATGTGTGGTTTTGGTAACTTACAGTTCTGGAGACATGAGCTGTGTGTAATCTTTATTTAATTTACATTTAGTCATTTTGCAGACGCTTTTATCCAAAGCGACTTACAATTGCGGAATACATAAAGCGATTAATCTAGAAGACGCAAACAGACAGAGGAAGTGCCCATAACACAAAGTCTCAGGCATTGTTCAAATAAGTACAAGCTAGCAAGGGAAGGAGAGAAAGATGAAGATTTTGAAAAAGTGAAAGTTGTTTTTTTATAATGAAGTCAAGTAGAGTTGAAAGAGATGAGTTTTCAGTTGTTGCTTGAAGATTGACAGGGATACAGCATTTCAGATGGGGGGATCATTCCACCAGCCAGGAATGGTGAACGAGAATGTTCTGGAGAGTGATTTTGAGCCTCTCTGTGATGGTACCACGAGGCGTCGCTCACTAGCAGATCTCAGACTTCTGGAGGGGATGTAAATTCGTAATAGTGAGTGGAAGTAGGTGGGTGCTGAGCCTGTGGTTGTTCTATATGCAAGCATCAGTGTCTTGAACTGGATGCGAGCTGCAACTGGTAGCCAATGCAAGGAGACAAAGAGAGGTGTAACATGGGCTCTTTTGGGCTCGTTGAAGACCAGTCGTGCCGCTGCATTCTGAATCATTTGTAGAGGTTTGATTGTGTTTGATGGAAGTCCAGCCAGAAGAGCATTGCAGTAGTCCAGTCTATAAATGACAAGTGCCTGGACAAGAAGTTGTGCAGCATGCTCCGTCAGAAAGGGCCTGATCTTTCTGATGTACATGGATGAATAAATACAGACAAAACTGTATCAGTCGCTAGAACGCCTCTTTTTGAGATCAGGGGAGTGAGGTTTACACACAAGAGCCCTTACTGGCTTACATCCGTTACACCCACTTGCCTATATAGATGAGCCGTGCCTGCTGGTTAGTAAATTGAGCAGCATTTCAGTCTGAGTGGATCACTCTTCACTTGCTCCAGGTAGGAAGATTCATACTTCTTTATTTCTAGTTAATTTGCATCTCCAACTGATTAGGCAGCATAATATTCTTCTTACACACAGATGATTATATAGTTTGGTTGTTTATGTGCAAATATTACATTCTGAATAGTAAATTAATTATTTTGTTACTTGCAGGAAATTCTTTTGTGAATTTCATACATTCGGTCCAGCAGCCTTTAAAGATCTCAGGTGAGTTTAATTTAAATTAATTACAAAACAAATACTGTATGAAGGACTCAAAATCAAATATCTACACAGTCTTTAAAATTGCTTTTATTTCACAATGTAGTGTGTAGAAAATAAAAATAAAACTATCCATTAAAACTTTGTGGGCAGTAAAATATTTCACCATGTGTTTTGAACTATGAAATATGATTTTTTTGAAATCATTAACTTCTTTCTAAACTGTGTGAATTAGCATCAATTAAAAGGTGACCACAGTACTATGAGCTGTAATGGTAATAGTAAACGTTTGATTATATTTTATATGAATATTTTATATATATATATATATATCATGACATACTGATAGATCGATTACAAAACTATACAGGTATTCAAGGGCAGGCTTTAAGATGGTTTAGATCCTACCTGTCCGATCGCTACCACTTTGTTTATTTAAACGGGGAGTCATCTCAATTATCACCAGTAAAGTATGGAGTACCACAAGGATCTGTCCTAGGTCCTCTATTATTTTCATTATATATGTTGCCCCTTGGTAATATTATTAGAAAATACGGGATTAGTTTCCATTGTTATGCTGATGACACTCAACTATATATCTCAACAAAACCAGATGAAACTTCTAAACTATCTAAGCTAACAGAGTGTGTTAAAAATATAAAAGATTGGATGACCAGTAATTTTCTCCTATTAAATTCAGATAAGACCGAGATATTACTTATTGGACCTAAAGACAGTACACAGAATCTCTTGGATTACAATCTGCAACTAGACGGATGTAATGTTACTTCCTCTACAGTTAAAAATCTGGGTGTTATATTAGACAGCAACCTATCTTTAGAAAATCATATTTCCAATGTTACAAAAACAGCATTCTTCCATCTTAGAAACATTTCCAAGCTACGGAACATGTTAAGTGTTTCTGATGCAGAAAAGTTAGTTCATGCATTCATGACCTCTAGACTGGACTATTGTAATGCACTGCTAGGTGGTTGTCCTGCATCTTCAATAAACAAGCTACGGATAGTACAAAATGCTGCTAGAGTCCTTACCAGGTCAAGAAAATATGACCATATTACTCCAATTTTACAGTCTCTGCACTGGCTACCTATTAAGTTTCGTATCAGTTACAAAATATTATTACTTGCCTATAAGGCCCTAAATGATTTAGCTCCTGCGTACCTAACTAATCTTCTATCACGCTACAATCCAACCCGCTCCCTTAGGTCGCAAAACTCTGGACTCTTGGTAGTACCTAGGATAGCAAAGTCCACTAAAGGAGGTAGAACCTTTTCATATCTGGCTCCTAAACTCTGGAATAGCCTTCCTGATAACGTTCGGGGTTCAGACACACTCTCTCTGTTTAAATCTAGATTAAAGACGCATCTCTTTAGCCAAGCATTCATATAATGCATCTCACAATCTTGTACTGCCAGTCTATCTGAACAAATGCACATTATTATGCTTTAGCTTGGGTTATACTGATAATTTCATCCAGGGTTATTCCTGAATGGAACAACTGCTACGCTAATTGTCTTACTGTTTCTATGTTACTGCCACGGGATTAACATCCCGTGGTAGCTAGAATACACAAGCTTCAGTCTGGATCCTACCCTTAAACGATTGAGATGACCGAACACCTGAGAAGAGGATGACAACCCCTCCGAGGACCTCAGAGGAAGCCAACCATCAGCGATTATACTGACTTAACCAAAGTCTGCCATAAATGGAGGATCAGCACCTGGCGACAACCTCTACAGCCCCTACAGCCCTGAGCGTCAGTGGAATCTAGGACACATAGATGAGCCCCAGAGACAGATCTCCAGTGAGGACCTCGTCACCTAGACATCCATCGGGAAAGACCCTGGAACCAGTGGACCACTTACACTCTGACTTTGCTGCAGTTGGAACAAACTACTGATTCGTCTGGCCGGAGGAACTGGCCCCGACTGAGCCTGGTTTCTCCCAAGGTTTCTTCATTCTGTCACCGATGGAGTTTTCGTTCCTTGCCGCTGTCGCCTCTGGCTTGCTCAGTTGGGGACACTTCATTTCCAGCACAATCATCGACTTGATTGCACAGATATTATAAACTGAACTAAGCTGGACAATGCCATTACTAAATTCAATAATGAAATGCATTCAGCAGATAATTGAGTGTTAAATCCTGTCATTTTACATTATTGACACAATTTGCCTATTTTGATATTGTGCAGTGCTTTGTTACAATTTGTATTGTTAAAAGCGCTATATAAATAAAGGTGACTTGACTATACTGTGTATATGACATATACATCAACTCCACACCATTCCACTCTTAACATTTTAATTAAAAAATATTACATAATAGGATCTTAACAAAAACAGAAACGTAAATTTAATTGGGTGAAAGGGTGAAACAAAGTAAATAAACTTAAATAAACAATTATTGATCTTTTAATCCTTTTTTGATTTTGATCAATCCTTCTTTCTGACAACAAACCACAGACTGAACTTATTAAACAGCAGTGTGTCAGTGTTTCACATCCTCCTTCAGTGAAGTGTGAGTCAATTATTTTATGATTATTTTTTGTTTTTATTTTTTTATCTTGGCATGATGGATCCATTAACTTCAATAGTTATAGTCAAACCAGACCAATTTACTGAGGTTTATAAAATGTGCACAGCAAATTCATCAGTGTAAATTCAACTATTTTGTGATTGAACATATTGTCCCATATTGTTTTCTTTTAAAAGTCGTGATTTAACACTAAGACAGAGTTATATTTACTCTGTAATGAGTTGAAAAACAGCTCTGGTCCACAACACAGTGAGTTCATTTTTCTTCAACACCAGTGTAAAGAATGTCAATTTAACACTATTAAGATGTGTTTTAACTCTAGATATTTTTTTAACTCACTAAGACATTACTGTACCCCCACCAGGTTAAATTAGGAGAGTTGAGAGCACTAGTGTAGCCATAAATATTTAAGTGGGTGGGCCTACATAAAATTGGGTGGGCCAGGTGTTTAGCATATACAAACTGCATGTCAAATTGCCAACAAAAAATATAGCATGAAGGTTCATTACAAAGTACATCTAAAGCATGCATTAACATTAGTAATTTGTTATATTAATGCTCATTTCAAAATGTACTAATAGGACATTATTAAAATTTTATTAAAAACATTTAAAAAGTTAACATTTGCCTGAGTTGGTTAACAAAGATGAATAAACATTGTTTTCTTTCCACAAAGGACATATCTGTTTAACGGATCAAACACTGTACCTATGCTAATATGATTCTTCAAACACATTTGGTTCAGAAGTTTTCTGATCGATAAATCCAGCACCCGCAGGTGGTCTGTCAGGTTTAATTTGTAGACGGTCCGGAGTTATTGCTAAGACTTTTACTTTTTAAAGAATGTATCTGATTTATGTTTGCTTCACTAGGCTATTTTCACATTTAACTTAACAAACGCGCGCATTTTACTATTATATGCTTACATCGTAAACATAGGTCGTAAACATAACATTGTGGGTGGGACTAACAGAAACGGATGAATCATCATTTTGACAAGCGTATGCTGATTATAGGAAGAGGGAAAACTAAGAAACGACCTGTGATTGACCATGACAACAAGCGTTTAATATTTGTAATAAATAAAGTTACAGTGAAATAAGACGTTTATTAGTATCGTTTAATAAATTACATCCATTTGGAAAATTACAAACTTCTCATTGGGTGGGCCACAGGCGAAAGTGTAGCTACGCAACTTGTTGACAGTAAATGTCAGGAAATAATTTGTGAAAACTTGCAGTTATATTGATACCAGCACTGAGAGTTAAATTCAACTTTATTCTGGAATCAAAGTTTAAAATAAAGGCAAAATGCAAACAGTTTATTTAAACAAACTTTTTTTTTATCATTGAACAAGCCACTTTACATTATGTAAGGTTCACTAAATGTCAGTGAAGTTGAATCAATACCTTCAACTTTACTACAATGTACAGCAGTGCTTGAGTTAACACAGCATTCAGCAGATTAAAAAAGGGCTGGCTATGTGAATCAGTTGTGTCCAGTTGCAAACAGTGAAGTTCAACACGTCTTTGTTTCTCAGAGCAGGAAAGGACGTGCAGATTCAACTTCCTCCAAAAAATATTGGAATGCTGGTTCTCATTTGGACAACACAAAACCAGACCAATTAAAATGAATGCTATTTGTGTTTTATAAATGCAGCAAGTTTATAGTGGACAAAATGTTTGTTAAATATTTGACGTTATATAATATAATAATTTTTTTTAACTGATGTAGAGCTTGCCAAAGTGGACATAAGGCTATATCTACTCAACACTTTATTGTATTCAGACCAATACTAATGTTTGTTATGAAAATCTAGTCCTGAGGTTACCTGCACAGTTTCGGTAAAGTGCCACCTAGTGGTCATGAGATTTGAAAATGATGTATGTCTGCAATGCTTTGGCATATTGGCACCAAACTGTGTCTCATTGTCACCCCTAGTTAACCACACCCCGTTAATTGGGAGCAGCACCACCTATTGGTAAAAAGTGATAAATCATTAAATAATATTACTAGTGATTGTATTTATGATTTTTGTTTTCAGCCTTTTGAGTAAAATCATCTTAAAATGTCTATAATTACTCAAAGGTCTTAAAGAACCCAAGTAACTGCTGTTTGCAGCTCTATTCCTTCTCTTGTGTTTAGTACAGGCCATGAGTGAAATGGGTGACTTGTCAGTTTTCCAAAAAGGCCAAATCATGGGAGCCCATTTAGCAGGAGCATTTGTAACCTTAACAGACCAATTTTTGGTGTTTTAAGAACAACACTCTTTACAATTATGACTACGTACACAAAGCATAGGCAAAAACTAAAAGTGAATGATAGGGAACGTTAAACGCTAAGAATAATTGTGTCCGAACAGCAGCAAAGTGACAGCAAATCTCAATATGCACCTTGAAGACCCTGTTTCTACAAAAACCAACCACAGAAAACTTTATAAAGCCAACATCCATGAAAGAGCTGTAACTGTTAAAACTTTAGAAGCAGATTGCCTCCTTCAACACCCAAAGCAACTGGCAAATTTTCTCCTGATTCAGAAATTCCAAAGTTGTATGAATCTATTCTAAGAAGGTTGGAAGTTGTATTAAATGCAAATGGTAGTAAAACGCCTTAATGAAATATTGCTGATTTCCTAGGTGTTTACATTATTTTGTCCACCCCCTATAAAAACAGACAATTCAGTTATTGTTTTGCCAACACCGTGCAGTGCCATGACAAAGGCATTTCAGACTACAGCTCCAGGAATCAAATTAATTTATGAAAAACGATTTTACTGCACTCATGGTTATCACAGTCATATAGACTGAACTGTTTACCATGAGGATATTTTTATATATCCACAAACAGCTGTCTTAAAAAAACAATAAAATGTCTTAAAAATCTTGTTTGACAAGGTAATGAGTCCAGCCTTTTTATTTTTCGGAATTTAACAGTAATAAGATCACTATGAACTACAGTATATACCATAGACTGAGGAAAAAATATTATGATTAGTAGTTTGTTCATATTTCCTTCATTTTAAAGCACCAATGTAAATAAATGTATCATATCTTGCAGATTCATCATCTACAATGGCGAACAATAACCGAGAGAAAATCAGTTCAGTGTCTGACCAAACTGATGCGCAACATGCACAAATCAACAGGTTAGTGTCATAATAAACTTAACAGTTTTCATTCTTAACATCAGGGTTTGAAATGAACACCTGCCAGTTTGCCAAATGTGGGTGAAAATCAACTGTGATGGATCATGATTCATAAATGACGTCCCATCGTTATCAGAGCACTTCACTTTAGAGGAGCCTCCAAAAAAAAGCATAAAGAGGGCGGTGTTAATAGTTTAATATTATTCTCACTACAACATCATGACTTAAGTGAAATATGTTTTGTTACCTGCATCTTATTTTGGGTAGCTCTGATGAAGATGTCAAACTCTGAAGCGTGCAGTCTCTGCATGCGGTCTTGCTTTGCAAAATTTCCACTTGAAATAAAAAATATGGCATAATAAATTACTTATTTTATTACTGTCACCACAGGAAAAACTGCATCGCACCCAAAATTGTTTAGTGAGGTCAGATAAATGACATTTGCTCATTGCTCAAGGTGCACAGAATGTAATTTTTTATGGTTTGTTTGTTGTTAGCAGGAAAGTTTTCTTGTTTCTCTTGCCTGTTTGAGAGCAATCCGGCAACCGGCTCCTGGTTGACCCACAAGTAACGTGTGCATATCAACTGCCTCAAACTGATGGCAGTATTCCTGGCCCTGAAAACCTTTCTGCCAGCTTTGGAAGGGCACCGCGTCCTGGTCCGCTCAGACAACACGACGGTGGTAGCGTACATCAATCACCAAGTCAGCTTAAGGTCACGCCCCCTTATCAGGATGGCTTGACGCTTCCTATTTTAGGCACAGAACAACTCTTAGCGAGAGCGCTAAGAGTGGTTCGTGTGTTGGGCAGTCTGAACATGGGCACAGATATGCTGTCCAGAGGCAATGTAGCTCCGGGAGAATGGACTCTACATACTTAAGATGGTTCAGAAAATTTGGTCTGCCTTCGGGAAAGCAGAGAACAATCTCTTTGCCTCAGAAGACAACTGTCACTGCCCAACTTATTTCTCAATGCAGCGAGATGCCCTGGCCCATGACTGGCCCAGCGCTCGCTTATATGCCTTCCCCCCAATAGCCCTGCTCTCTCAGGTCATCAAGCAGGTCAGGGAAGTCGAATGCTCAGTCCTCCTGGTGGCCCCGCTCTGGAGGAATCAGGCGTGGTTCCCGAGCTGGTACAGCGGTCAACAGCAGCCCCATGGCCGATAGCATTGAGGAAGGACCTTATCTCACAGGCGAAGGGCATGATTTGGCTTCCCCAGCCAGAGCTGTGGAGCCTTCATGTTTTGAGCCTCGACAGGAACCTTTGCAGCTCCCAGTGAGAGTGAGCAGCACAATTTTAGAGGCTAGAGCACCATCCATAAGACGTCTTTACGCCCTTAAATGGTCAGTTATTCGTGACTGGTGTTCCGCACGAAGCCTGGACCCGACCTTATGTGACGTGTCTCACGTGCTAACCTTTTTACAAGTGTTGTTGATTAACGGGCGCGCCCCTTCAACATTCAAAGTTTATGTGCCAGTGAATCGTTCCCTCAAAGCTGGCCAATCGATCGGCAGACACGATCTGATAAGTTTGGGAAGTTCAATTCAATTCAAGATTATTTGTATAGCGCCTTTTACGATACAATCGTTGCAAAGCAACTTCACAGGAAATTAAGTTTCTAAAATAGATTTATATTGTAGAATCTCAATATAATTAACTTATGGTAAAATTTGGTTAATTCAGTATAATCGCTGATGGTTGGCATCTTCTGAGGTCCTCTGACGGGTTGTCATCATCTCTTCTCAGGTGTTTTGTCATCTCAGATCATATAAGGGTTGGATCTAGACTGAAGCTTGTGTAATTCCTTGTAACATCCCGTGGCAGAAACAGAGAAACAAATAAAAACAATTAGCGTAGCAGTTGTTCCATCCAGGAACAACCCTGGATGAAATTATTTGTTCAACCCAAGCTAAAGCATAATAATGTGCGTTTGATCAGATATACCGGCAGTATAAGATTGTGAGATGCATTATATGAATGATTGGCTATAGAGATGTGACTTTAATCGAGATTTAAATAGAGAGAGTGTGTCTGAACCCTGAACATTATCAGGAAGGCTATTCCAGAGTTTGGGAGCCAAATATGAAAAAGTTCTACCTCCTTTAGTGGACTTTTCTATCCTATGTATTACCAAGAGTCCAGAGTTTTGTGACCTTAGGGAGTGGGTTGGATTGTAGCGTGATAGAAGATTAGTTCGGTACGCAGGAGCTAAATCATTTAGGGCCTTATAGGCAAGTAATAATATTTTGTAACTGATACGGAACTTAATAGGTAGCCAGTGCAGGGACTGTAATATGATCATATTTTCTTGACCTGGTAAGGACTCTAGTGTGCCCGGAGAAGTGCGCCCGAAGATTGAATCCTCCTCGCCCTCAGACTGTGCCGACTTGGGACTTGTCAATAGTCCCAAGGGCCCTAGGGGGCCCTCCCTTTGAGCTGCATCCCATGTCGCTTAAAAACCGCCTAACTATTGGCATTAGTGTCGGTTAAGCAAGCGGGTGATTTGCATGCACTGTCAGTCAGTGTGTCCTGTCTAAAATTTGGACCTAATGACTGTAAAGTTGTCCTTAGGCAAAGAGGCCAGGGTATCACCCTCTTGGCACTCCCTGCTGCAGACGGTGAGCAGGATTCTAATTCACACTGCCCAGTCAAGGCTCTTAGATTGTACTTCAAGCGCTCTAGTCTATTCAGACAATCAGAGCAGCTCTATGTTTGCTTTGGAGGCTGCTTTAAAGGGCTGCCAGCTACAAAGCAGAGACTTTCTCGCTGGATAGTAGATGCCATAGTCCTGGCTTATACATCAGAGGGTTTGCAATGCCTTATAGGTGTGAGGGCCCACTCCACCAGAAGGAAATGACCTCCTCCTGGGCGTGGTCCAGCCGAACTTCTATAAGTGACATTTGAGCGGCCACCGGCTGGTGGTTGCGTCCACATTGGCCAGATTCTATAACTGTAGGCACTGATTTTGTCTGTTTAAATTGCCTATTTCTCCCCAAGGGTGGAAATGGTTATATCTATAGTCCTCAGCTGTGGCTTGGGATGTTCTTTCGGGGCCCTTATCTTAAGTGCTCTTAGACTGGGCTCGCAGAGCAGGTCGTTCTGTATCTGCTCATAGCGCAGCGTGATTGGATGTGTTCACCATACACAACGTGAGAGAACATTTGAAAAGGAACGCTCCAGTTACTAGTGTAACCTCGGTTCCCTGAGATAAAGGAACAAGCATTGTATTACTAGCTGTGCTATAAGCTGCACGTGTATCGATGGCTGTCGCTTCAGTCAAATGATTCCGCCCATTCTGCCAGGCTAAATGCCATTGGTTTGTGCATCTACACAAATGTGAACAAATCAAATTTCAGTATTAGAGTAAACAGGAGTTTCCCATACACAACGCTCATTCCCTTATCTCAGGGAACTGAGGTTACGTCAATAACTGGAGCATTTTTTATAACGTTATTTTAACGTTCCCCTAACCTCTTTACTTTAATATGATTACCCCACTGTATATCAGGAATCAGTGACCCAGTGTAGTATCAGTGGCATGGAAATGATATGTGTAGATGCCTAATCAGTATTATATAAACCATATCTTCCTATTGTTTAATTAACAAAAATAATATGACCACATCCTCCATTATAATTAAATTTGTTCATTAATATATAAGATTACAGGGTACCCAGATTTTACATTTCTTCATCACCAAATAAAAATGACTTCAAAACAATTTATGGTTTATAAAATATGACATTTATTCACATACACACATATATATATATATATATTAGTGGTGGGCATAGATTATTTTTTTTAATCTAGATTAATCTAAAATGGCTCATTTGAATTCTGCCGAAGGCATTCAGAATATGTGTGCTACCCAAATAATGACTAAAAGTAAGTCTTTGAGAACAGGTTTCTCAAGCCAGGTGGCGCATTAGACCAGGGGCTCATCTTCTGTTTCCAAAATGCATCACAAACTTTAATCTCTTCCCGTCCCAATCCCACGAAAAAACTGGGGGAAAATCCCGTTCCACTCCCGGAAGAATGACTCCCACTCCCGTGTTGTTGTTTTGTTTTGTTTTTTTTTGCTGATAACTGTCAATTACAGTAAAAATATAGTACAGATCACAGCGTGCCCACCTTATTAGTTGAATAAAAACCCAAAATGTTGTTTTTTGTTATTATATTGAACTGAAAGCCATCTTATGCACAGTGTTGCACAGATTAAATTTCATGTAAATCATCCATGCTAACACACACGTCTTCTATTTTTATTTTTTAGACATTTCACTCTCTATAGATATATTTTTCAAAGACGGAGTTTCGAAGTTTCTCGCTCAAGTTCTTATGAGACCTAAAGCGCATCCTGTTTGCTTAAAAGCGCAACGTTTCATTGTTATTCTGAGTGCACACAAATAAACGTAGAGTCTTTACAGATTCGAAAGATGTATTAGGCTACTTTTATCTGTATGACCAAGAATGACGGAGATGTAAGAGCAAGTGAGCACACCGGAGCCTGTCCTGCAGCAAACGCGCTTCCACACAAACACTTCAATAGCGCACATTTCTCTAGGTTAACATCATATTGAGCGGCCATGTAAAGTTGCTACTACATACATCTTTCAGATGAAAAGCCATATTTGAGGTTGATGAATGATAGGTGAGCGTTTGGATGTCCTGCCCGATTGTATTACCACATAGACCAGCCGTTAACAATCTGTCCATCACGGACTGCGAGCCTCTAGTTCAAGACTCGTTCTTCGCCCCTACAGTGCAATTCGGCTAAGTATACATCCGGCTAAAATATCAGGGTGAAAGTCATCATAGCTTGCGTAGTATAGACCCAGCTCCCAACCCAACTTTTAGAATAGATTAACGGCGATATTTTTCGCCCGATAAGAGTCTCACGTTAATGCAGCACGTTAACGCCTATAACGGCCCACCACTAATATATATATATATATATTATATATAGAAAAAATTACTTGACACAAAGTAGGATATCAGAACATTCATTTCTTACCACTGAAGAACATTTTGTACTTCGGGACATTCCTCTTTTGATCCATAAACAAAAACTTCTCGATTAACATCATGTTCTCTTCAGTTAGGCATGTCAAATCCCCCGAAATCATATTTAATATCATAACTATATTAACTTTAAGCAGAGGTGGACAGTAACAAAGTACATTTACTTGATTACTATAGCCTACTTAAGTACACTTTTTGAGCATCTGTACTTTACTTGAGTGTTATTTTTTCTGGAAACGTATGACTTTAACTTTACTACATTTGAAAAAAAATCATACTTTTCACTCCACTATATTCCTATCAAGGTCCTCAAAGTAGAAAGTAGCTTTGAAAGTCAGTGGGTGAATTCTTTTTATTTTCTAAAATTACTTAATTTTTTCTCAGATAGTCTATCAGTAATCACTCTTCTAGGGTCACGTGAAGTGATTTCCCAGCATTTTTTGAATGCTGACCAGCTGCAAATGTGATATTTATTTACAACAATTCAATAATAAGAAGTTAATATTGTGGTATATATTAGACACAATATTATCTGATTCAGCAAAATTGTGCAAACAAAAATATTACCTATAAAGCTACAGAAGAAATGTTATGCATCTCCAAATAAAACACAATAGGTGTTGGACTTGAAGCAGCAGTACACTGACCGTACTGTGTGTGACATCAAAGTCCCACAAGAGCAAATAGAGAGCATTCTTGACATTTTTGTTTTGATGTCAAATACATTTTGCCGTTTTTTTTTTTTTTGTTAAAGCAGTGTTGCTGTTGTAAAGTTATACAGCTACAGTTGAGTTGCTGGGCTGTATAGCAAGTTTTTTTTCTTATCACTCCATATTAACAGCAGTTTCACTGTCAACTTGGTTCAAATCTGGATGAATGGCTACACATAGATGTGTGCACACTCTGCCAGAGCTGTGTGAGATCACTACAATCTTGCTTTTGTGGGGGTGGGTAGGGGTGTTAATTTGTTCTCACTTGTTTCATTTATATAGGTTTGTAACATTTTAAAAGCTCTTTTTTCCAAAGATACTACAAGCTAATTAGTGTATTCAATAGGCGTAATGTACTGTAAGTTGTTTCAGAGGCATAAGGTATTGCAAGTCATACATACAGGAATAATAAAACAGAGGTTGACATAAAAAAGGAAATTTACTTTTAAATGCAGCTAAATGAAGATGAAACAAACCCATAAATGTATGATTTCTGAATGATTTCTCCATGCTTAACCCTTTAGGCGCCAGTTTTTTTTTTTTGCTGGATTTTGACATCAAGATTTCAAAAGCTTGTGGCTTGAAAGGGGTTAAAGATAGAGATCTACTGTAAATTAGAAAAATGTTGGGCATGACCAAAAGTTTATGTGGGGTGTAAATATATTCATCTAATTAGCATATTATGACGGCATCATGGGGCAGCCCTCTTGAATTTCATAATATTCAGGAAATAGTAGATATTGAATTGATGTTTGAACTTATTTGCATGTTTTTTTTTTATTTATTCTTTTTTTATTCTCATTACAAATGATCAGAAAAGAGGAAACCAACAATAAAACAGGATAAAGTACAAAATTATTACTACATTACTATATGATTAGTATTAGTAATGTATTGATTGAAATGATTGATTGAAAGATCGATTGATTGTTATTCTTAATTGAAGAGCACAACAACAATAAAACAGCAGGCTGCAACCTAACTTATATAATGTAATTAACATTAACAAATAAGATGAGGCATGGCATAGGCTACACCAGAACATTTAGCAAACACTGAGGAATCAAATAAATAAAGAACATTTAAAGAAAGCCTCCATAGCGTAACGTGAGATAAACAGCAAATAAAAAACCAACATGTTCACCTTTTAAGATTTAAGAAGCAGTCTTTTATTTTGCTTTCTTGAAAACCAAATTCTCCATCCCATCCGCCGTTGTTTCCTCAGTATTCGCGTCATTTTTACCGCTCCTGCTTACGTGTCTAGTATAAACCAGACTCTGCTCCCAAAGAGCTCGCATTGAAAGCACCTCTCTCACTCTCTTCACGTGATCAGTAATCTTAAGGCCCAGGCATATTTCACTTTCCGCGTTCCATTCCGTCTCGCGCACAGCCGCATCCGTACTGGTGTCAAAGCATACTAATCCACAGATGAGCGCGGATTGTCGAGTTCGACACATGCGAAGTACAATTGTTTGGACTCGAGTCTCTGCTGTCTTTTTCTTGCACATGCGCTGTTGTACAAAAGATGTCCGCGAGCCCTACTGATGATGAAAATGACGTAATGCGGACGGTGCCCGGATGTGGATGGCCGAAGTATACTTTGGCCTTTACTCCTGCTGCTCTGTGCAGTGGCTCTGCAGCATGCGCTCTATGCATGGAGCAGAGTAGACATTTTGGAGCAACGCAGATCATGCACTAGCACAAACACGTCAAATTTGAACTCGCACATAAATATCGGTATCGGCCAATATCATTCTGAATAATCGGCTATCGGTATCGGCAGATAAATTCAGTATCGGTGCATCTCTAGTACAGATTCTTGCAACATATAGCCGTGCATTATCATTCTGCAACATGAGATGATGGTCGTGGATGAATGGCACAACAATGGGCCTCAGGATCTCCTCATGGTATCTCTGTGCATTCAAAATGCCATCAATAAAATGCACCTGTGTTCGTTGTCCATAACATACGCCTGCCCATACCATAACCCCACCGCCACCATGGGCCACTCGACCCACAACGTTGACATCAGCAAACCGCTCACCCACACGACGCCATACACGCTGTCTGCCATCTGCCCTGTACAGTGAGGGCAATTGTAAAAATGTACAACCGGGATTCATCCGTGAAGAGAACAACTCTCCAAAGTGCCAGACGCCATCGAATGTGAGCATTTGCCCACTCAAGTCGGTTACGACAACTAACTGCAGTCAGGTCGAGTCCCCGATGAGGACGACGAGGATGCAGATGAGCATCCCTGAGATGGTTTCTGACAGTTTGTGCAGAAATTCTTTGGTTATGCAAACCGATTGTTGCAGCAGCTATCTGGGTGGCTGGTCTCAGACGATCTTGGAGGTGAAGATGCTGGATGTGGAGGTCCTAGGCTGGTTGGATGTACTGCCAAATTATCGGAAACGCCTTTGGAGATGGTTTATGGTAGAGAAATGAACATTCAATTCACGGGCAACAGCTCTGGTGGACATTCCTGTAGTCAGCATGCCAATTGTACGCTCCCTCAAAACTTGTGACATCTGTGGCATAGTGCTGTGTGATATAACTGCACATTTTAGAGCAGCCTTTTATTTTGGCCACCCTAAGGCACACCTGTGCAATAATCATGCTGTCTAATCAGCATCTTGATATGCCACACTTGTGAGGTGGATGGATTATCTCGGCAAAGAAGTGCTCACTAACACCGATATAGACAGATTTGTGAACAATATTTGAGAGAAATAGGCCTTTTGTGTACATAGAAAAAGATCTTAGATCTTTGAGTTCAGCTCATGAAAAATGGGGTCAAAAACAAAAGTGTTGCATTTATAATTTTGATAACTAATATATATATATATATATATATATATATATAATTATTTCAATCCATGTGCACAATACATAGGCTATGTAACCACATGAAATTTAAGAATCATGAATCATATAGGCCTCGTTTTTTGTTTGTGTTTAGATTAGGCATGGGCCGGTATGAGATTCTCACAGTATGATAACCATAAATAAAAAATACTATGGTTTCACGGTATTGCCATTACAGGTCTAAAATATGTTATTTTTAAATGTCTGGGTACAAAACAATAACTTTTTTCCCCACTGAACACAATATATTTAGTTTTTTAGAAACATATAAAACATTTTGGAACCGTAAACATGTCAAGCTAAATAATTAAAATACATAATTGAATTATTCTTCATTAAATGAAGTAAAATCACTTAAGTGAGTCTAAACCTGCAGCTCAACAAGAATCAGAAGATAAAAAATCCTTATAAATGAAAAAAAAAGGCAGTCACTTAAAGTGAGCCTAAAACTGCAGCCCAATAACCAAAAACATAATCAAAACAATTTCTGTAAAAATAATAATTATCAAAAATTATTTAAAAAGCAGTCATTAAATCTGCAGCTCAACAAGGTTTTTGGAGACATGCTCACTTTCTACACATCCATCTTTCAGTCCAAGTTATGATGCAGGAATGTTCACCTTTCCCGGATTAAGTTTGGAGCGGTGAGGTACGAGGATGTGTGCACAAGCACATACACATAAGGAGACAGTGCGAGTGTGTTACACACACACGGTGTCAAAATGCCGCCCTTGGTCACTCCGTGCTGGCCCACATAATCTTAAAAACACTTAGCGATGGTTGTTGCACATTGATCAGCAACTGTATAGAGGTTGAGATATTTTGTAAAGTAATTCATTACTGCAAGAACATAACGGTTCCCTTTCTGAGTAACCGGCAACTCCGTTAGATCAGCAGCAATTTTCTCAAAAGGCATGCTTGCGATTATGTTTTGCATTAGTGCCTGCTGATGAGGCGTTGGCTTGACATTGAGCACACCACTGTGTAATGTCCCTAGACATGTGGGGCCAAAAACATATCACTAGAGCACGCTGCAATGTCTTTTGTGCACTGAAATGTCCAGAAAAGTGAGTGACCATGCAAATTCTCGAACACTTTTGGCTTCAGTGTGTGCCTCGCCACATCAGCTAACGGAAGTTTCCCTGATGATAGCTGCGACAATCCGGGTAGACATCACACGGACCACTCTGATGATCCAGGCTGTGCTGCTGAGGTCTGTAATGATGGTTCTGGTAGTCCTCAAAGGTGACACGCCTGTGATTAGGGCTTGGACTGCGTCGATGTAATGATGAGTTGTGGGAAGCCATGGTGTCGTGCCGTTGTCCCTCTCTGTCATCCACATAGTGGTCGGTGCCGGCTGCAGTGGAGTATTTAGGAGAATAGTAATCCTCAAACCTCTCCGTACGGTGCAGTGAAAAGTCCACTCTGTCATTATGCTGGTATATGTCGTCCTGTTGTCTCTAAAGGTCTCTGCGACGGCTGGGAGATCTTCTGTAGATGCCAGGTGATGAAGAACGTGCATCAGGGTGTTTGGTTGAAAAACGACCAGATGATCCACTCCATTCTGTGGCATATCTTGTTGGACTAGCATGTCTCGTTGAACTATGACAATGTGGTGACGGCGTTTGATGAGATTGGCTGTGTTGATCATACATCTGAAGTTTCAATGCTGATACATCCTTACTTAAATCTTTGGACTCAGTGCCATCGTTGTGAAATGGTGGCGGTAAAGGAATGTCTTTCGGGGTAGTTTGAGCACGGCCGCGAGGCATAAGCACTGTTCTCTTGCGGCGCTTGGGCTTACTCGTCTGACATCTCTTAAGTTTATTAATGGCACACCAAACTTCACGGAGTCCCGCTGGTATCACAGATGCACACACTGCAGGGTGCCGGCGAAAAAAAAGCATAAAGAAAAAAAAGAAAAATTGAATATCCGACGAAAAACACAGCTGCCACCACTGTAACGCTTGCTTGAGTGCTTGTGGGTGTTTTCGGGCCTAACCCTAACTGGGCAGGAGGAGGTTTGGAATGATAGGATTAAAGGCCGAACTGAAGTCTACGAACAGGATCCTCACGTAAGTCCCTGGTCTGTCTAGATGTTGCAGAACATAATGCAGTCCCATGTTGACTGTATCATCCACAGGCCTTTTTGCTCTGTAGGCAAATTGCAGGGGGTCCAGTAAGGGTCCAGTGATGTCCTTCAGATAAGCCAAAACCAATTTTTCGAATGACTTCATGACCACAGATATTAGAGCCACAGGTCTGTAGTCATTAAGTCCTGCTATCTTGGGTTTCTTTGGGACGGGATGATGGTGGAGCGTTTGAAGCATGAGGAGACTTCGTACAGCTCCAGTGATCGGTTGAAGATCTGTGTGAAGATGGGGCCAGCCGGTCAGCACAGGATTTCAGACAGGCTGGTGTCACACCGTCTGGGACTAGCGCTTTCCTTCTCTTGTTGTTTTTGAAGGCCTGGTGCATGTCATCTTCTCTTATCTGCAGTTCAGGTGTGGGGGAGAGGGGTGTGAATGGTGTTTTTTCATACCTGCAGTAGAACTCATTCAGATCGTCTGCCAGTTGTTGATTCTCCACAGTGCTGGGGGATGGTGTCTTGTAATTGGTGATGTCTTTCAGACCTTTCCACACAGAAGCCGTGTCACTGGAGGAGAATTGGATCCTTAGCTTATAGGAATAATTCCTCTTTGCCACCATGATCTCCTTTTCCAGTGTGTATTTGGCCTGTTTATACAAGTCTCTGTTCCCATTCCTGTAAGCATCTTCTTTGGCCTGACGGGGCTGTCTGAGTTTAGCAGTGAACCACGGTTTGACATTGTTAAAATGAGTTAGATGAGTCCTGGTAGGAATGCACATATCCTCAAAGAAACTGATTTAAGATGTTACAGTCTCTGTGAGCTCGTCCAGATTGTTTGCCGCAGCTTCAAAAACACTCCAGTCAGTATGGTCGAAACAGGCTTGTAAAACCCGCTCTGTCTCATTAGTCCATCTCTTTACAGTCCTTAATACAGGTTTTGCAGATTTCAGTTTCTGCCTGTAGGTCGGAATAAGATGAACCAAACAGTGATCAGAGAGTCCTAAAGCTGCCCGTAGGACAGAGTGATATGTATCCTTTATTGCTGTGTAACAGTGATCCAATATATTACTGTCCCGGGAGAGATTTGCTTCATTAAAGTCCTCTAGAATGATTAAAAGTGTTGTTTGGTGTTGTTGTTCTGTGTCTGTGATCAGATCAGCAAGTTTCACTAAAGCTGAGCTCACGTGCGCTTGCGGTGGAATGTAGACACTCACTACATGAACGAGCAGAACTCCTGTGGCGAGTAGAAAGGTTTACGGTTGATGAAAAGCGTTTCTAGATCTGATGTTATTTTTAAGGGACCAAACAGATCTCGCCCCCCAATTACTTACATACTAGAAAAAATAGCAAAAAGAATAAATACTATGGTAGTTAATGGGAGGGCAATATCTGTTCAGTTACTGACATTGTTCCAGATATCTTCCTTTGTGTTCAGCAGAAGAAATAAATGTATAGAGGTTTCGAACAACCTGAGGGTGAGTAAATTATGACATTTATTTTTGGGAGAGCTATCCCTTTTGCTTGAAAAAATATATAACAAAAACACGATGTTGTAAACGATATATTTCAACTTTATCTAAATGTGATGAAGTGCTTGGCGCTTTCAAACATGAATGTTCTTCAGCATCATGAATAGGGTTGCAGAGGGGTGGAATATTTAAGTTGGACACTTAATAAGAATTTACAGGAGTTAAAGGGAATTAATTGGAAATTTGGTTTAATTTATACATCAAATAAATTACTGAATAGATTTCATACACTTTATGTCATTTAGCAACTGGTCCCAGAGAAGTTCAATTATTTTTGAGATAAAGGCTAGCAGCAAGTTAAGGTGACAGTTAACCAAAAATGAAAATTTTGTCATCAATTACTCAGTTGTTCTAAACCGATATTAATTTCTTTGTTCTCCTGAACACAAAATATATTTTGAAGAATGTTTGTAACCAAAAGATTCTGGTGGCCCAGCAACTAGCTACCAATATTCTTCAAAATAAGTTTTTTTGTGAAAATAGAAACTCATACAGGTTTGAAATAATATGTGACCCGTTCTGGCGAAATGAGTCTGAAGTCGTACAGGCTAAGTTTGAGCTACAGGCAAAAGAAGTGAAACATTTCAATTTTGGTCGAATTTGAGGTTTTCATAAAAAATAGTTCATTAAGCCCTCTTCTAGCGATCCCAATGCTCCAAATAGTAATTAAACACCTAAAATTATCTTTATTTGTGCGTTTTCTGAGGAGTACCTTTTTCTCTGCGCACTTCTGGACGACTGCTGCTGCTTCTCATCACAAGTTGGAAGTCTATTGTTCCAAAGCGCAGCATTCCAGCTTCGTTAATATTCATATCGAATTCTCCATGACATGAGTCCAAACTAGTAAAATATGATTTTCAAACTCATGCTGATGACGATCGTGCTAACTGACATTTGAAAAGCATAAGTGCATAAGACGCACGTTTCTGCGAGCGCCCAATCTCCCTTATAAAGTACATTATTGCGAAATATGTATTAGCGAGATTCACATCATAATCTGTTATGACTGACATGAACTATTTAGCTAATAGTTGGGGGGAAAATCTGATGTGTAACATTATATTAGATCCATGCATTACAGTAGGTCTTAATATAGATCTGTCTCAATGTTACATTAAAAGAAAAGACGGAATCACTCGCTGCTCTTGATTAAACTACTGTTTATTTGCATCGTTGTTCATGTTTTAAATAACAAAGATAAGATAAAAATAACTATTGTGATTAATAATATAGTAATTATTATTAAGAAAATAATTGGAGGAAAATATGCAACGTTGCTTGGTGATTCTGCTTTGGAATCTTCATCTCGATTTTTCTCTAAATCAGATCTGCTGCCTCTAATGCATTCAATCGGCTGTAGCTGTCATTTTCTATCCGATTCCAACAAGTCATATATCATTTTGAAGGTATTTTAATGGAGAATGAGAAAAAAATAACTAATTTTTTTTAAATTTGTGCATTCCGACTCATTTTGCCAGCACCGGTCACATAGTGAACTATGCCTTTAACCCTTAAATGCTTGCCTCGGGTCTTATATATAAAAAAGAGTAAAATATAAAAGAGTGTCTGGGCTCCTTTTGCTTTAATTACTGCCTCAATTTGGCCTGGCATGGAGGTGATCAGTTTGTGGCACTGCTGAGGTGGTATGGATGGTTCAGCTCATCTGCATTTATTTGGTATCTTGTTTCTCATTTTCCTCTTGACAATACCCCATAGATTCTTGTTCAGGTCTGGTGAGTTTGCTGGCCAGTCAAGCACACCAACACCATGGTCATTTAACCAACTTTTGGTGCTTTTGGCAGTGTGGGCAGGTGCCAAATCCTGCTGGAAAATGAGATCAGCATCTTTAAAAAGCTGGTCAGCAATAGGAAGCATGAAGTGCTCCAAAAAATTATTGGTAAACGGATGCAGTGACGTTGGTTTTCAAAAAACACAATGGACCAACATAAGCAGATGACATTGCACCCCAAATCATCACAGACTGTAGAAACTTAACACTGGACTTCAAGCAACTTGAGCTATGAGCTTCTCCGCCCTTCCTCCAGACTCTAGGACCTTGGTTTCCAAATGAAATACAAAACTTGCTCTCATCTGAAAAGAGGACTTTGGAGCACTGGGCAACAGTCCAGTTCTTCTTCTCCTTAGCCCAGGTAAGATGCCTTTGACGACAACTGTAGCCAAATTCCTTGACACGTCTGTGTGTGGTGGCTCTTGATGCCTTGACCCCAGGCTCAGTCCTTTCCTTGTGAAGTTCACCCAAATTCTTGAATCGATTTTGCTTGACAATCCTCATAAGGCTGTGGTTCTCTTAGTTGGTTGTGCATCTTTTTCTTCCACACTTTTTCCTTCCACTCAACTTTCTGTTAACATGCTTGGATACAGCACTCTGTGAACAGCCAGCTTCTTTGGCAATGAATGTTTGTGGCTTACCCTCCTTGTGAAGGGTGTCAATGATTGTCTTCTATATATATAGAATATATATTCAATATATATATATGCACACAACACACACACACACACACACACACACACACACACACACACACACACACACACACACACACACACATATATATTATATATAATTATTTTTGCTTATATAAACCCATTTTCGTCTTTGACCCATATACTAATTGACAAATGTAAGCATTTATATCTGTCTGTGTATCGTACAGTAACTTATGATAATTCACACAATTTTATTTTTTATTTGAACATTCTGTTTCTTCATTAAAATATTGGTGTGTGTATATATATAGATATATATATATATATATATATATATATATATATATATATATATTTACGAGGCGTTCCCAGCCCAGTGGGACGCGCCTGGAACACCTCCTCAGGAAGGCGTCCAGGAGGCATCCGGAACAGATGCCCGAGCTGGCTCCTCTCGATGTCGAGGAGCAGCGACTCTACTCTGAGCTCCTCCCGAATGACCGAGCTCCTCACCCTATCTCTAAGGGAGCACCCAGCCACCCTGTGGAGAAAGCTCATTTCGGCCGCCTGTATCCGGGATCTTGTCCTTTCAGTCATAACCCACAGTTCATGACCATAGGTGAGAGTAGGAACGTAGATTGACACTGAGAGCTTCGCTTTGCAGCTCAGCTCTTTCTTCACCATGACAGACCAGTACATCGACCGCATTACTGCAGAAGCTGCACCGATCCGTCTGTCAATCTCCCGTTTGCCTCCTTCCCTCACTCGTGAACAAGACCCCAAGATACTTAAACTCCTCCACTTGCGGCAGGAACTCTTCACTAACCTGAAGTGGGCAAGCCACCTTAGGGACCAATTATAACTATTAACTAGTTGTTTATTATCATGCATACTACTAGCATATTGGCTGTTTGTTATTATTATAAAGCAGATATTAATGCCTTATTCTGCATGACCACATTTTACATCCCATAATCCACCCCATATAAACTTCACAACTACTTTACTAAGCAGCAAATTAGTTTACTGAGAAAAGTTGTAGTTAATAGTGAGAATTGGTCCCCAATCTAAAGTGTGACCAATAATTTAATTCAGCATTAAAGTAAAGTCTGTGTTCATCCACAAAATATTTAATTAACAGACATTGTGTATTCATATACTTTTTGGGTATATCTTAGATCCTGTAATTTGTTGTTCCTGAATCAAAAACTATATTTTTTATAGCTGTTGTCTGAGTTCTGTTTTCTCTCCTTATTCTGAATTTTCTTCAGCACACAATTGACTACAGGATGAACTTAGTTATCTACGGGATGAGAAGAGAAGAATACAACATGGTGAATCTGTCTTTATTATGTTATTAATTCAATATTAATTTAAAGTCTGTTTTCAGCAGTAAAATTCCGTTTTAACTGTGTGCATTCATTTATTTTGTGTATATCTTGTGTCTGGTAAATGGTCACCAGTTATCTATATAATTTATATTTATTCAGGTACTGATGTTGCTGGTGGCAAAAAAGACAAAATAGTGCTTGATCTAATGGCCGGGACCCACCAAGCCGACGGTCGGCCATCAGCAAGTGTCTTTCAGGCTAGTTTGTTTGGTGTGTTTCTTACGTCGGCTCTCGTTGGCGGAAGTTTGCCTGTTTAGTGAACGAGTCAGAGCACAAGAATTAAAGCGAAAGTGATGAAAACTAGTAAGTAAATGAAGCCGGCACAGACAGAAGATTGTTCTAATGTTCAGTGATCTTACCCAAGCATTCCAATATGCGAAAAATTTCATAACATGATCCACTTAAAATGAAGATAGATCTCAACATATCATATATTCACAATAGTAAGCAAGCGCTGCTTTGTTAACGTTTCTTATATCAGCATATATATTGTATATCCTTGTTTTGGTTTCTCCTTTTGAATGACGAATATATACTATTGTTAGCTGCTGATATAGACAGTTCATTCCTCTCTGTGTTCAAGCTCATCTTTTGTCCAGACACTGACAACGTGAGGAGACAACAACGTCGGCTTTTGTTGCCACTAGTTCTTTGAAGTTGGCTTGGTGTGTCCCGGCCTTAAGCGCAAGCAGTATTGTTTAATGAAAAAAGAAACAGTACGCACTGGCAAAAAAACACACTGAACTGAACAACCAAAAATGAGAAGGTAACGGACCACAACCAAGGCTATAAATACACAAAGGCATAACATGGAACAGGGGTAACTAAATCAGTAACCAAGGCGAGAAAACTAGAACAAAGGAAACATGCACAGAAACACAAAACAGAACCAAACACTGACACTTACCAGGACCTTGTATCACGATGGTGTACTTTGTACTTTTACTTAAGCACTGTTTTGACTCCAGTACTTTTACTTGTAATTGAGTAGTATTTCAGCAATGTTACAGTACTTGTACTTACTGTAAGTACAAATTTTCAGTACTCTTTTGTAGAGAAAGGTGATGGAAGAACAGCACATCTTTGGGGAATTTGGTTACTTTCAGGTACCATGTCATAAATACCAACCAACTAAAGTCTGGATCTAAAGCCCCTCCCCCTCATCCAGCACAAAATCGCGCGCTTTTTCATCAGACAGACAAAGGAACGCGATCTACATAGAGGATTCCTGACATTCATTTAACTCATGGCTATTGAAACCATCTACACAAGAAACATATGGATATTAATGTTGTACTCTTTCTCTCATATGCTTGTGTGAATGTGAATTATTTAGGAAATGTGGGATGATTTTTATTCGTGCCTTAAACTGTGTAATATGGGTAGTGTGTGTGTGCCAAATGCGATGTTTAGTCTCTAAAAGAAGCTGGCGTCGTAAGTAATAAGTGGTGGTGATGACCGTTAAACTTTAGCATCATGTATGATTACACACATATAAAAGATCTGTAAGGATATATCTTTCACGGAATGAATGAAATATCAGATGACGTAAGCATGGCCCCAGAAACCATGGACATGGGCGGGGGTCCGCCCCATACGGACACTCTGATTCGACCAGCCGCCTGTGGGCGGGTCCAAAATCGGACAGTTTAAAACGAGGCACGTCTGCGTTGCGCTCTCTCTCTTGCTTCTTGCTTCTCCCTTCCATTGCTCTCCAACGCGACCCGGAAGCCAGTCCGCTGGACTCTCGCCTTAACACCGTCTGAGAAAACCCAATCAAAGACTCCGTAACATCGCAGAACCAGCAGCATAACACGCTGTCCATCTCAACAAAGAACCAGATGACCGCAGATGAGAGAAGGGCTTTCCCCGTGACGTTACGCAACAGCAGCAGAGTTTTCAAAGATACCACGTGTTTCCAAACAAAGCCACTGGAGAAACACGAACCAACCCACGTGGCACCCGAGACAAAAGGATCGGACATTTCCGTGAAGCAACACGTGGACGAATAAGATAGCCCGACCTGCTTAACCAACAAAAGCAAGTATCTCAAACTATGCTATTTTAATCATGCTTCAGGTAACCGGTCACGCTGGAGGTGTTCCCAAAGCGATCCTCGAAAGAGGACGCAGTGTAGAGTTCCCTTCGGAAGGGAACAAGAGTTTATTTGTGATACTGTGTTCTTGTGTGTTAAACACCAGGTGTTTGAATGAAAGACTGTGCAACGCGAGTTATTGTTAATAAGAAATTGAACTGCAGTAAATTAATATTTGTCTAGAAAAGACATGATTAAGTCGCTCTAAAGCGCATAAGAGGCAAATGAGCATGTTCCTCGTTGTTCTCTTTAAGGCCTGTATAGTTTGATTTGTTAAGTGCGTGTCTCACTCACAAACTCAGCTATATTTTCAAATCTCCCGGCTGGAGAACATTAACTTAGCTAATTAATTGATTCTCAGCCATTATTTGATTCACACGAGTGTAATCAAGACACGCGGCGCTCAGAGACCAAACGCGGTCTTTTGGGGAGAAGTATGTATGTGTGCTGTTTGTCTAAACAGGCAAATATCAGCATAAGGTCCGCCGTGGCCTTCATTGATTTATAATAATTAATCCGTAGATTAATTTATCTTGCCCTAAACGAGCGAGATTGTATGTACTATAAAAGATAAGAATCTGAATAGTGCTTGTTTGATTTTGAAGTGTGGAGCACACTTAAAGCTCCGGTTATTTCCTGCAACTGTGCATAAATCACCTCCTGTGTGAGTCACCATAGTGACGAGCTCAACCCAGAAGTCCTTGAAAACTATTTCCGGGGCATTGGCCGGCATAGAATAGTCACAGTGCCACCTTGAGCTGTTGTAAACAATAGCATTAGCGCCTAAAGCTAATTAAAGCTAACTAAAGCATTGCATTGAAGCCATGCAAGGCTATTAGCATTGACGGCTAGCGGTTAGCACGTAGCATTCAGAGTTGTGAATGTGAGTTGAATTGAATGTGTGAAATGTAAGTGACTAAACTGTGATTCACATTTACTTATTTTTCCAGGAGAAAATTTCAGATAGCAATCACAGTCCTATCTCAAAAGAGAAAATTTCGCCTACAATCCTCTGATTAGAAGCGTCCTTCTAAATCAGACTTAACAAAAGTCAGTAGAAAATCTGCTATTAAAAGAAAGATTTGGTAATTGTCCTTGTGTACTCATTCTGTTAGTGTGCTTTTCTTTCTCTGTTTCCCAGCTGTGCTGCCTTTACATGCGCCCAATAATTTCTATGCAGAAGCTACAAATTACAAGCACCTCACCAGAGGATCACAGACACAGAGAACCACACTCAAACACTAGCACTAGAGTTGAGCCGGATACTCGGCTGAAACGAGTATCCGGTACGGATAAAGCACTTTTGACGAGTACGAGTATCATACGAGTAATACGAGTCAATATCTGTGCTCGGATTAAATAAAAATTCTCATTGGGTAGCTGACTGTGTCTGCGTTCTGTGATAGGCTAGTCACAGCGCTCCCTCTACACACACAGATGTATTGTGTTGCTGTGTCCCGCTCTGCTCACTCACACAGAACACTGAGAAGAGAACAGCGCGCTCTCTCTCTCTGTCTCTCCCTCAGTCACTCAGGTTCGCGGGTTTTTTCCGTTAACGTTTAGGGTTTCTTCAGCTTCAGGTTTGTTTTCTACTTTGGTTTGTAGTACTTACTTATTAACCAGTAGAGTTTTGGTAAACGTGGGGTTTGTTCAGACGTGGTGCTTGGTAGAATGCGACTCGCGTCTCTGCCTGTCGGAGATTTTTTTTTCTTTTTTAAACCGTCAGCTGACTCTAACCAGTTTTTTTTACTTCACGCACTGAGTGTCTGACACTTTCTTGCTGTATTTTATAAAAAAAAATAAAGGTAGTTGTGGTATAAAACTATATTACAAATTAATTAGCTACACACACATACCTGGTGTGGAAATAAAAAAATAAAAAAGAACCAAAAAAAAATCACACTGATCATAAAAAAATTTTAAGTTAAAAAAAGAAAGTTATGTTGAGATGAAAACTTTTGTTCATTACATTTTACTTCATAATTGCAACTGCATTCATTGTTGCAAAACTTGTTCTGTATATAGTTTGTTTGTTATCGTGATCAAAACCATTGATCTGAAGCTCAATGCTGATGCTGTCATGTAAATAGTTTTCTAATCAGCAATAAATATAACAATTTCTGATCAACCCATATCAATTGCATGCTTAAAATAACATACCGGTTAAAGCCCCGCCCATTTCAAGACAACCCGACCCACTTCCAGGTTAAATCCCGCCCACTTCCGGGTTATGCCCCGCCCAGTCCGAGTACGGATACGGATACAGATAATTCATATGGTTAACAGATACAGATACAGATACAGATAATGCTGTACTCGCTCATCCCTAACTAGCACACACTACACTTTGCACATTTACACCCCTGTTTGTTTTGCTTTGTTCTGTTTTGCTTTGTTTCCCATTCAAGGTCTGTGTCAGTTCGGTCCAAGATCTCCCTCACCCGCCAGAACATGTCTCACAAAACAGAACATGTCGGTCACTGGGAAGGACTTGAAATGTGGCTAAGTATTACAACAGACAGCATCCTCCCTAAAGCTGCTGAAGCACTCCGACATCAGACACAGGACCAACTAGATGACAACATAACAAGCATTATGAGACAAGACCCAAGTCAAAGCTACAGTCACAAAGAATTAGCCAAGATCACCGGCTCCTTAAGTCACACACTCATCGCCACCCTCAAACTGAGCGACAAGCACGCTGCACAACGCCAGCAGGATCTGACAAGCGCACAATGACGCATAGAGCAGCTGGAACAGGAAGCTCAGGAACGACAGGAAGGGACCGATGAGGTGGAACAGGGCGCTGAGGAGGAGATCAACAGGCTAAAAGAGACTCTGGCAGCTACCAGCCACGAAATGGAGCAAATCAAAGAAGACTTCGCTGATCGTGCTGACAAGCTACAGTATGCAGAGAAGCTACTAGATAAGGCAAAGACTGACTTCAGGGACAAAAACAGCAGAATCAAAGCCCTTGAATCTCATCTGGCTGAGTCAAGAAACGAGAGCAGCCGCCTAACACGACAGCTCGACTACTTCAAAGAGGAGTCTGAAAGTTTCCAAGAGGAACTCAAGCACGCTTATGAACTACGCCATGAGCCGTCAAGGACAGGACGTGCACCAACCGCACCCCTGCCAAGCAGGACCAAGTCACCTGTTCCTGGACTGACACGTGAACAAAAGACAGAGGGGGTGGTGTTAAAACATTCACCAGCGCCGTCTGAAGAACTTTATATCACGACAGAACCAAAAGAATCTGCTGCAGCCAGCCGCAGATCGTCGCACGGCTTGGACCTAAAAGACCTTGACAAGCTCGCCAGAAACATTGGCAAATTCAACCCCAGCGTGCCAAACAGCCAAAATGTCCAAGCTTATCTGCAAGATATTGATTTCCATCTGGAAATGCGACCTAACGTTATGGACAAAGATAAACTCTACTTACTCTGAACGACATCCAGTCCTGAGGTGCGCAGCTTCCTTGACCGGCAGCCTGTTAACACAAAGACTGATTATCAACGGCTTCAAAAGGCCCTCATTAAAGAGTTTGCCAACCCTGAGTCTGATCAAGGCTTAGTAGCTGCCCTGGAGACGAGACAAGAACATCACGAAACTCCTCAAGCTTACTACAGTCGACTCAGACAAGCATATTTTGGAACTCGCAATGAATCTGACATGGAAGATGAACTGAACTTTAAAACTCTCTTCCTGAGGAACCTTCATCCTGGCATAAGCCACCATCTTGGCGTCCTCGCATGCCCACAAACGATGAACACTCAGCAGTTGCGAGACTTGGTGCAAAAAGCCTACTACAAACAAAAGATGGCCTCAGAAAAGTGTGTAAAAACCCCAGCAGTTCTTGATTTCAACACTCAACACCATGAACTGGCTCTAGAGGGCACCCAACGCCAAGACAGTGCTAAGCCACCACACAGAGAGTGGAATGCACCCCCGTCCAACAGAGAACGAGACTCACACGCTGGCACCCGACCTAAACAGAGGTATGACCGATGGGATGAACCGCGTGGACGTCAACGCTCACCTGGACGACACTGGGATAAGGCATGGGACCATGTAAGGCCTCATGAGAGTCAATGGGAGAGATCGTGGAACCAGCCAAGCTCGTTTGGAAACTCAAGAGAGAAAAGCTCATGGGAACTCAATGGAAACTCCAAGGGAAAGCGACAAACTCACCCTGGAGCAGTCAGCCCAAGGAATCGACGAAAGAATTCACCAAGATTCCAAACTGACCGAGCTCAAACTGAATCCACACAAGAACAAGAAACATCACCGCACTTCGACTCACAAAAGCTGATGAAAATGATGATGAAAGAGTTCTTCCAACGAAAGGAGGAGGATCGGAAGTGGAAAAAGAAAGAGAAACCAGATTCAGCCTGACTAGCTGTCGGACGAAAAGGCAGTGACAAGCTGAACAAATCAGCCACAGAAAACAGCACTGCTTCACCTCACTCTCAGAGAACAGTAAACACCCTAACTTCAGATGGACATGAAACCCCACCTGAAAACCCAGCAACAGAGTTAAACCCAATACTCCAAATCACAGCAGCGTCCAACAAACACCTGCTGATGAAACTCCTCAAGTTCCTGAAAGTGCCTGCTACTCCTCTGAAGAACACCAGATCAGTTCTGACATCCTAAACGTTTCCTCCCAAACTCCAGCCCCTCAAAAGACCAAACCAATGCCCTCACCAAAGCAGGTGCATTACATGAAGAGTCATGGACACTTCATGCCCTCCCACCCAACCCTACAGTGGCAGCAGTAACCCGCCGCCAGCACGCCACTGGCGCGCAAACCCCTGCCCCTCCCGCATTGCCATACCACCTCAGTTTGCTGCTGACGATCTGCTCACCCTCCAAAATGCGGATTCGTCACTACGAACCATGGCAGCTCACATGTCAGACCCATTACAACATTCCATTTCCTCCACGGACCTAAACACATCCTCCGAGCTCCGCACGCTTCACTCTGTCAAGCACATGCTGCATCAGCAAGACGGTGTCCTCACGTATGTCCCTGAGCCACTCACTGTGCCAAAGCTCGTAGTACCTCACGGCCAGAAGGGGATTATGCTGACACACGCACACGATGCACCATGAGGGGTTGCCAGTTCCAACCGGCAAATCCAAACCACTGAAATAAAAATGGGGAAGATCAAACCCACTGACACAGACCGACAACCATATGCTCTACACCACACAAGCATAAGTATTGTCATTTTAGGAAAACATATAGCAACCATGCTTAGACACAACCCATATTCTCTCCTCCGCAGCACTGCTAGGACCAATCTAGTAGAGAGGAGTTACTCTCAATTTTTTGTTTAATTATTATTATTTTTATTTTTTTTAGATTTTCAATTTTTTTTTGTTGTTTGTTTTGTTGTTTGGTTTCTTTATCTCGTGTCTCACTTTGTGTTTTTCCTTTCCTCTCTCTCACTTTGAACCCCCTTAACCAATCCTTGAATCCAGGTCCTGAAATTGAGATCGACTTCCGTCAATAAAGTCGTCGTAACTCGCTGTGAGAACCGTTGTCAACCGGTCGAGGCCACCCGCCAAAATCATGAACGACATGATACGCAATGTAAGTTCCTTGATCGACAACTTAGCCATGAATAGGATTCCGTGCTACGTGATACCTCTTAGCCTTGTTCAAACGTCGTAACTTCGGCCACTGCGGGCCCCGCTAGTCTCATCCAAACCCATCTCGCCCCTTTCCCGGTAGCGCTATTCCCATATACGCAAACCCGGAAACAGGTGACTTAGTTTTCTTTTCAGTTTGCCCATTATCGACGTTAATAATGTTTACCGGCTCAAAAACGTTGTGAATGTGAGATTGTGGCAAGGGAACACCTATGTCAAAATACACACTTAAAGTCGCTGCGTATCACGATAACAACGAGCAGTTGTATCTGGCCCCAAACTTAAAGATGGGCATGCTCACTAAGGACATTCACTCCCTCTACCCGAGTAAACTCTGCATGCGATAATATCAAGGGCATCCGCGGTTTAGAATCCATTAAACCCGACACTAGCTGCCCCGCCGAAGCAACACCACGTTCTCAAGTTGAGGTAACGCAAGCTGAAATCATCGGAAACTGATGGCTGGTCAACACCCCAGCACGAACAGCTACCCTCACATATGATCAACACGACACCGCCACGCGCATTAGTCTGCCTAACCAAACTTTATGGATCACTGTCCCTAAGGGCGCGATCCTCCATATTGACGAGTTAGCATTGTATCACCTTACCGACGATGAGTATCAGGCTGAAATCGAAATTTCTTATTGACTTGACACCGGTTGACACAGCTTTAGAAGCTATCGCTCACCTTCTGCCCGCCGGCGCGCCAATTATACGGTCTTGGTCTGCTGCTGACACAGCGCTTTGTATCTCTACTATCGTAGGATATGTTGTGACTTTGACACTGGCCTTCCTCCTACACAAGCGAGTGAACGCCGTTCAAGAGTCTCTCAACAAATGCACGTCAGGCGTCCCGCGCCTTTTTCTATCTATTTTTCTTTTTCTAAGATCTATTATCTTCTCTCTGTCCTCTTTAATAAACGGTCTTTGATCAGATTTCAGCTCTTCCTGATGATCGTCTTCACGTTTAAACTGATGGGAATATTCCAGCATTTATTGCTGAGTTGCTGACTGTGTGATTGTTGTGAGGAGCTTCACTGAACATGAATGTCTGTGTGGAAAAAGATTTGCCAAAATCAATACATCAGTTAACTTAGTTATTTTTAAGCAATCTACACATTTAAGCATTTATGTAAGTGAAGCAGATGTCCTCCAAATTCTATCTTTGAGGAGATCAGAGCCTTACAAAAACAAAGTTTTGACTCTTTGTAAATCATAATATTACTATACTGAAATTAACAGCATAAACATCATTTTAAAATGCTCATCCAGTAACACTACAATTACATATGTGGCAATTCACACACTCAATGCATTTCTGTTGTCTGACTTTCTAGTGTCAACATTTCTATTGATGTTTTAGCAGAAAGTGTGTAGTAAGTGAAACCTACCACAAAACAGAATTTTTATGTTTCCTGTGTATATAGGCTATTATAAATAACTTCATATGTATATAATTAAAATGTCCCATGTGACACATTATGAAATATTAAGCACTATCTATACCTAATTTTAACCATGTAAAGCATGGTAAGTTTTAGATTTAATATTCATCAGATATTCTTTCCCCTACCCTTGTTCCACAGAGTTGACAGTCTTACAAAGATAGCAATACCACAATTAGTTTTAACATTACGCAGTTATTTTATATTAAATTGAAACATTCAATCAAAACCGCTGAGGCACATTATGATATTTATGCCTAAGAATGCTTTGATTAGATGTAGTTTACTTTTATAAATCTGTGGCTGGAATTTGTAGACGGTTCCTTGAGCGACACGAGCGGTTATCCAGCGAATATCAAACCTAAAACTAATTTGAAATGCCTTATTTACAGCGGGGGGGGGTTGGGATAGCAGTAGCAATACTATTGATATCAGTTCGTAATCCATTTCCCTTACGAGACATTTAGTAAAAGCAGAATCCCTCCAAACAACAATCATTCAGACGTTCATACAAAAACACACAATCTCTCAGGTCTTTAGGGCCATATGATTTCCACAATGCAGAAAACGCGGACGGAATCGCGGAATCCAGTCATAAAAATGGAATTTACAGTTTAACGCGGAATGTCGCGGAATGTGTTAAAGTTTGGATGAATTAATCAAAAGTAGGTAATTACACTTAAATCAAATCACGATATGGACTAGTATTTGTAAATATTAAGCCGCAGAAGTCGATTTAAATATGAATCCTGGCTGTTCTGCGCGACTCTATGAATTGAGCAGATGCACGGTTTTGTTTATTAACGTTACATACACAGCGTGCTTGTCTGCAGTCTCAATGAGGACATAAATATATGAACAATATCTCCAGAACTGTTCTGAGAGTCCCTTCACCAGCATTTTACCATTTCATTTGAGTAAAACTAGCGTCATATCATATACACACAGTCAGAACTTTAAAGGTATTCATGGCAACCCGTCAAAATAAAAGTTCGGTTTAACTTATTAAAGATATTGTGCCAGAAATAGGCTATATTAATATTATTTAGTAGAATGTACATACTACTACAACTACTACTTACTACTACTGTTGAAAAATAATAAAACTTTATTTTTAAAGAAATAATCACAAAATATTTTTATTTTAATCCCCTTTATTTGCCAAAAATTTAAATGTTTAATTTTCATTAATCAAAATATAAATTAAATCAACGTGTTATGCCTTCATCTGATAACCAGTCAAATGTACATACACAACACATAATTTCTGAGGGGGGAAAAAAACATTTCATAAGGCTACTGTAAAAATAAAAACATTATTGTATGCATTCAAATAATTAAACATACTAAAACACAGAATTTGGTAACAATAAAACATAAGGTAAGAAAAAAATTAAACATTTCATATGACCCTAAACATGTATTTTTTTGTTACACTTTTAATAAATTAATGTTAAATGGTATAAGTTTCATGATTTTAATTAATTAGACATGCTTTTTGATTAATACAATTTAATTTGACCATTAAGAGGAATGCAGAAAAATTTAAACGGGAAAAAACGGAATCCTGGTTTAAAAAATGAAACGGATATTATAGGGCCCTAGGTCTTTCCTCACATGCCAGTTGTGAGAGTGGACGGTGCTCCACGACCAGCTCCTACCCAGATAGCACACATACGTCTGCAAGATGTCTGTTGAAAATCTCTTGATCTGGAAAGCATCTGCTGTCTACAAACATCTGACGGACGTCTTTCAGATGTCAGTTTTACATACATTCTAAATCATAAACATCCTAAAGACATCTAATAGAAATCTGTTTGACATCTAAAAGGAAACATCCTATAGACGTATTGCAGATGAGCAAACACTCTAAAAAATATGTCTTGCAGATGTAAATGCAGATGTCAAATAGCTGTCTCCGTGATATACGTGTGCTATCGGGGTAGTTTCTTCTTCTTGACGTTTTAATGGTGGGCGGATGGCACACAGCTTTTAGGTGCATTACCGCCACCTACTGATTAGGAGTGTGGGTCAGGATCAGAATAATGCTGAATGTGCAGTACTTTAACCACACGAGTCGCATCAAGCCTGTGTAAAGCTTCGTTTTTCATTGTTTATTTTCTCAACCTTGTGTCTATGTAACGGGTATAACTATTTCGAGAGAATATTATTACTGTTACTATTTTATAGTTAATATGTTGTTGGGTTCGGTAGACACTGTTATGATGCAGTACTGAGAAACTCCAGCAGAGTGCGGGGCGAGTATGGAGAGTTGATAACAGGCACACAGGTTCCTTTCCTTCATTCATAATACAGAAGTCGAGGGAAACGCAACAAGTGTTCGTGTCTGTCTGTTTGAATTATCTATATTCTCCTTTTTCAGGGAGACTACATCTAAACTAGAGTATAAAGATTTCATTGTTAAATAGTGATTATTTTATGATTAGCAGAGACTGTTAATAGAGTTAAACCAGTTTTATTATCCTCCAACTCAGTTCTCGTGTTTGATTGGACAATGGGAACGCAGCGCACTAGAAGTGGAAGAATCCGCGTGTCTTGAGGAGGTTTTCAGTTTCTTATGAGTGAGAATCTCAGAGTTTCATCAGTCTGTGAGTGTGTGGTTTGTGCTTTAGTTTGAAGTGTTTCTAATGTGATCAGATCGTGTCACCATCACTGAGATTTGTAGCGCGCTGAAGCACTGCATCAACGCTGAAAGTAATAGAGTTATCGCTAATCGGCCTTATGGCTACGATCAAATGTAGTATCTAGACTAACTTTTCTCCGTTGAGCCCTTCACGAGTTCACACTTACTTAATAATGAACTGGGTAAACGGTATGCGTATTTGGCGTGCTGTCCGAGGAGAGGGCTCCGAGCTCGGTAGTAGTTCCCGAGCCCGGGGTGCTCCCCTCGCCCAGGGAGAGGGGTCCGAGCTCGGCATTTGGCCCGGACCCAAAAGCTCCCCAAAGAATGCTTATCATGGGACAGCAGCCAAATAGGCTAAGCGACCCCCCAAAAAATTGCATGGTTTTAGGGCTGATGGGATGCTGGACAATGCTTGTAAAGATGCTGCGGCATCTTGGAGGAAGAAGCGGCTTCTGCTGAAGTGTGCTGGTGTGGCGGTGTGGGGAGAGGAGGGAGGATGTGAGGGTAGATACTGCTGCGGCAGTGGGGAAATATATATGGTGCTCCTGTGGGAGCAAACACTGCTGCGGCAGTGGGGAGGTATTGATGGAGCTCCTGCGGGAGCGGACACTGCTGCGGCAGTGGGGAAATAATGGGAAGGCTCCTGCGCGGACACTGCTGCGGCAGTGGGGAAATATAGATAGCGCTCCTGCGGGAGCGGACACTGCTGCGGCAGTGGGGAAATACTGGGAAGGCTCCTGCGGGAGCGGGCACTGCTGCGGCAGTGGGGAAATATATATTGTGCTCCTGCGGGAGCAGACACTGCTGCGGCAGTGGGAAATAATGGGAAGGCTCCTGCGGGAGCGGGCACTGCTGCGGCAGTGGGGGAAAACAGGAAGCGCTCCTACTGGAGCAGACACTGCTGCAGCAGTGGGGAAAATACAGGTAGCGCTCATGGGGGAGCAGTCACTACTGCGGTAGTGAGGAAATACAGGTAGCGCTCCTGCTGGAGCAGGCACTGCTGGGGCAGTGGGGAAACGAAGGGAAAGCTCCTGCGGGGGCAGGCACTGCTGGGGCAGTGGGAAAAAGGGAGAGCTCCTGCGGGAGCGGCCACTACTACTGCGGTAGTGGGAAAATAGATAGCGCTCCTGCGGGAGCGGTCACTGCTGGGGCAGTGGGGACATATAGAGAAGAATCCTGTTGGAGCAGGCACTACTGCGGTAGTGGGGAAAATAGAGAGAAGGTTCCTGCTAGAGCAGGCACTACTGCGTAGTGAAGAAACAGCTGGGATTCCTATGGTGGCGTGGGGCTGTTGGGAAGGGAGGAGAGGCTCCTGCTGGAGCAAGCACTGCTGCGGCAGTGAGAAAATAGAGGGGAAGGGGAGGCTCCTGCTGGAGCAAGCACTGCTGCAGTGAGGAAATAGGGGGGTGAAGGGAGGGATGGAGGAAAGGCTTCCTGCTGGGCGAGCACTGCTGCGGCAGTGAGGAAATTTAGGAAGCGCTCCTGCGGGCAGACACTGCTGGGGCAGTGAGGAAATCTGGTGGCGCTCCTGAGGGGAGCATTCACTACAGCGGTGAGTGAGGAAATACAGGTGGCGCTCCTGCGGAGCGGTCACTGCTGCGGCAGTGGAAATAGAGGAGAGCTCCTGCGGGAGGCGGTCACTGCTGCGGCAGTGGAAATAGAGAGCTCCTGCGAGCGGACACTACTGCGTAGTGGGGACAAAGCAGGAGGTGCTCCTGGGAGCGGTCACTGCTGGGGCAGTGGGGAAATATAGAGAAGGATCCTGCTGGGGCAGGCACTACTGCGGTAGTGGGAAATACAGAGAAAGCTCCTGCGGAGCGGGCACTGCTGCGGCAGTGGGAAAACAGTTGGGTTGGGGGTGAGTATGATGGAGAGGAGCGGTTGCTGTGGGGTTTCGGGGGTGTATTCTAAAGGGGATGGCCGATTAGGGTCTGGTGGGCTTCCTTGATGTGGGAGCGGTTTAGTCGAATGTAGCTTTTGAAAGCCTCTGACGACCAGCGACCGAGTTCTTGGATCTGCTGTTGGGAAAGGCCTTTGTGGGCCGCTGTGGTTGCTGCGCCTATTCTGAATGAGTGGCTGGAAAAGTTTCCGGCTGGGGTACCTGATAGGTGCAGGACTGCTTTGAGGTGCTTTTGGAACCAGAAGCGAGTGGCGGGGCGGTTGGAGTCGTCTGTGAAAAGGGGGTCGGATGGGAGTTTGGACTGTGATTTCCTTAGATGGAGGAAAGCTAGGAGGGTTTGGTATGGTGATAGAGGTGATTGGAGTTTGAAAATGTAAATGAAGTGGCCTTTCTTTGTTTGGTCTGTCTTACTTTGCTTAATGGTGTAAGAAATGGTTTCGTCGTCCAGTACTACTAGATCTGAGATAGTGGGGTGGATGGCTGGGTCGAAACTGGATGGGATGGCGAGCTCAGAGCATCTGAGGAAGCCAAAGAAGGCCAGGATAAACATGGCGTCGAGTGTGCGGGCGGTGTGGATAGAATGGTAGCCTCTGCGGAGAGTGGAAATGCATTTGGTCAGAATTTTTAGAGTTATGGGCTGCCTGGAGTCTGGGCGGGTGGGATTGGTTTTCTGGATACCTTTAATGAGTAAGGAGGTCTGTGAATTGGCTATATGGGCGGAAGGGGAACCGTATAAAGGTTTGTGGAAAAATTGTAGTCCGCTTAGGTAACCTTTAATGGAACTGGTTTGGAGTTTTTTGTTTATGTTGAGGTGGGAGATGAATGAGGTGATGGCCAGTAGTGAAAAGGTGGGGAATGGCAAGTTATAAGTGGAGTGAAAAGTTTTGAAGCTTTTCCATGCTGTCAGGTATGACTGGAGGGTCCTTGGGGAGACTGCTTGGAGAATTGAATTGAGGAGGCTTCGAGGAGAGGTTTCAAGGGATGGTTTAAGGGAATATTAGTTCTGAAAAGGGAGGTACTGGGGTGGGAGTGGATCCGCCTCCGGTGCCAATGTTCTGAATTTCTGATAGAATTTGTGACCTGATGGACCTGATGGAGTTGGCTACGGGGTGGTTCCAGTGCTAATGCGTTTGGAGGTATGGGTAGGCGAGTGGTAGAAAGAGAAAAGGGGCTCGGGACGGAGCTGACTGCGTGGAAGAGAGGGGAATGGCTGGTGTTTGGGTCGATGATTGGGGTAAGTTTGAGCCTGAAAGAGCTTGGTGGACGGAGAGGGGGGTAAAGGGGGGTAACAGGCGCCGGGCTTGCGCTGATGGAGTAGGGCTGGCCGTGAGTGGCGGAGCTGCGGGCCATGGGTAGGGAGGTTCGTTGGTCCGAGGCTGCGTGTAGCTGTATGCCGCTGACGGAGGCGTGCTTGTTCTGGTGAGGCGGCTTGTGGAGGCGAAGGCTGACACTTCGCTGGGCTGAGTTGCGAGCTGGCGCTCGGTGGAAGCTCGAGGAAGGTGGGGGCTGAGGGCTGCGGTATCCGGGCGCGGCCCAGGCTGGCCGAGGGCCTGCTGCTGCGGTTCGGTGGCGGAGGCCGGTCCTTGAGGAGTGAAGATTGGGCCGGCCGCAGTAGGGTGATTTGCGGCTCTTGCTTGCTGTGGTCGCTGATTCGAGTGGAGGGAGGAATTTAGAAATTCCCGGACTGGAGAGAATTGTAGAGGGCGAGGAGATCTGACTTGCTTGAGCGTCGTGGGATAATGGCGCGGCGCTGGTGAGAACTTGACGGATTTCTGCCACGGTCCAATTTTCTGCTGATGGAGCGTGTGAGGAGGCTGGAGAAGGTGGTTGCTGCCTTGGAGGCAAGGGTGAAGGCGGGCTGCGGCGCTTGAGGCGTTAGCCGCGGTGGTGCGGGAAGGCTGGCGGCCCGTATTGCAGCCACGGGCTCGGTTGAGTTGTCCTGCGGATCGCTGGTGCTTTGGACGGCGGGAGGATCCGATGAGTCGGTAGGACTTTTCGCGGAAAACTTCGATCTCTGACATGTTGCAGGCGGAGGCAGCTTCACGCTTGCTTGCTGCAGGCCACATAGTTTGTAATATTCGGGGAAAAAGGCTGTAGAGCCTGATCAGCCTGTGCTGCTAACGGTGGCAGACTCGTGCTGCGCGTTCGCTACGGGAGCTGGAGGCCGCTCAAAGAAAGTAGAACAAAAATATGAGATGTGGGGGCCTGCGAAGTGGAGGTAGCCGCATGCTAAGTTGCTTCTGTAGGCTGAGGAAAAATGGGGGCAGGGTTTGTGACTTTGGCGGGACATGCTGAAAACATCCGGGTAGCCTGCAGTGTTGCCAATTTAGCGAATGATATATATTTAATTAGCATAGCAGTTCTCAGACTAACCTGGCGACTTGTATTTCGATCGTCTAGCAACAGGTTTAACTTTTTTTTTTTTTAACCTTTATTTAGCAACCTTTTAAGTGATAAAATTATGAAAGGCATTCATTTCTCTTAACCACGCAAAGAAAGAGTATTGAAACCCCTAGCCGGTAAGAGGCATATCTGTTGGTAACACCGGCAGTACGAACTTCATATATTAATTAGGTTGAACTTGCAATAATTGTTATATATAAATAAGTACACACGCGGTTTTATACTTGTGATTGTTAATCGTTACTGTTAGCCCACCATAATTAATAGTGGAATGTCTCTTCCAACTGTTGGTCTTAACCACGAAACAAATTATAATCCGCCTTATCTAGCCAAATATGGGGTGAATTAGTACGGGTACAATGCTGGTGAAAAACATGGGAAGTTATTGTAGATTCTAAGCGCTTGCTTCCTGGTTACGTAATGCATTGCCATCCAGAAATGCTGCGGTGTCATTTAACAATTTTAGCAACAAATGTAACTACTTTGGCAACACTGCTGGCCTGCGCCCGCTAGCGTAGGCAGCTTCGCGTTAGCTTCTGGAAACGGAAGTTAGGCCCGGCTACATATGGCTCTGCGGCTGGAAGAGCCGCGGTGAAAGGCTGAGCAAAAGCGGGGAATCGAGTGAGGCTTGCTGCGGTGAGAACTGGGCGCGCCCATGCTCGTTGAAGAATAGTACAGATCCGTTTGTTTATCCTCCGCGAGAACGGGCGTCGTAATTAATCAGCGTTTACCTCTGGCTTAACACGGTCCACTTCCGATCGGAGGAATTGTTGGCGCGCGGCCGAATGATCGAGGATGCGGGGAGTTGAAAGTTTCGTGGTGGAAGCCCTGATTAAGCCCTGATGTCGGGAAATCTTGTGGCTGGTCGGCGGAGCGTTGGCGATGGAGCCTGGGGCTCGGGCGTTGGCTGGCGGAGAAGGAGAGATCCTGGGTCCGGTCAATTTGCTGCGGAGGATCCGCGAATCTCGAGTATATGTCCCGTTGTTTGGAAGGAGAAAATGAGATCTGTGATCATGGCAAGGAGCAAGCCGAACTCTGGAAGACTAGAGATAATGGAGGTAAGGCTGCTTGATTATTTATAGGGGTTCTCTAGCGTTTATTGGGTAAGTGATGTGATTACTGATGATGAATTGGCTGTGTTAATTATCCGCTGCTCCTCCCGAAACTTGTTTGTGAAACATCACGTAAAATAGCATCTTTTAAGTTTTAGTTTTATTGTATTAATTGTACAAAATGTGACATGATGCTTGTTTTAAAATTTGTATTTTACCTTTGAAACACTCACACCTTTTAAAAACACATCAAAGTGATTGACTTTTAAAACAAGCAACACACATTGGTTTTATTGCTTGTCTTTTTTAGCAAAGATTGATTTTTAAACCATGTGAATTTATTCTGTGTATTCTTGCTTGTTTTAAAATGTGTGCTTGTAAATGGAAAAATGTGTGTGAGAATGTTCAAATGAAAATCGTGACAATAAAAACTGTTTAAAACAAAAAAATCTAGACTGACTTTTAAAATAAGTAACACACAATGATTTAATTGCTAGAATTCAGCAAATATTGTTTATTTTAATCCATTTGTATTTATTTTATGTATTGCTTGTTTTAAATGTGTGTGAGAATGAGCAACTGAAAATGGTGATAAAAACTGTAAAAAAAAAACTGTTCTTATCAGTTTAATATCTGATGTGTTTCCTATCCGGGGACCATATATTAAATTGAGTTTTGGAGCAGGAGGGTAGGAATTAGGGGCTTGCTCCGTCCTCACCGTATTGCAGTGCTTCTAGGAATGGTGCATTTGATGATTATTTGTTCTGTTCTTTAAACCTGACTTGTAGATTGACCTTGTGGCTGTTTCATTAAACAAGTTTACCAAATAAGCCAGGCTTATTTCAGTTAGTCTGACTTATTTTGAACCAAATCAAGTGACAATATGTCAGACTAACTGAAATAAACCTGGCTTATTTGGTAAACTTGTTTTATGAAAGGCGTTTTGTAAATAAACTATTATTATTAATGTGATATTTTTTCTTAATTTTTCTAAAACTTCCTAACGACCAAACTGGCACGTTGTGAGGATATCTCTCTACCGTACGATACTGGTTGCAACAATGTACCAAGTATTTCCTAACGACCAAAATACCACGTCCACCTTTATTTTTAATATTTACACCTTTAGTCCGGGTCCTGAGGATGTGCTCCGACCATTACCTTGAAATACATAGAACTAAGAAACTCATCTTTGGTGCAAAAAAGAAACCTTATAAAATCTAATAGTAATCTGATTATAGGGGATTTGTAGTTAACACATTCATTACATACATGCAGTGCAAACCAATTCAAAAACATTCAATTCTAATAGAAAATAGACAAAAACACAATCCATTCATTCATGAATCAACATTTATTCAGTGCTACTTTCTACAAATACTAAACCAACACAGTTGGAACATTACACCCATTCTTTAACCATGCAAAGTGTTACCAAGTCATGAGCACAGAACACATCAATTCTTAGATGACGCAATATAATCAACTGGAAAAGTTTGTTTCTCAATAAGGATAGGCATAGTTAAATAATGATGTTATTATTGAAAATGATCAATAATTATCAGTACTCTTATTGATACAACTCCCCATAATTTGGTGCAAAAAAAATAAAGACATGATAAAAAATATGAAACAATTCAGTAGATACCCCTTTCTTACACCAGCAGCAGAAGGCAGGCTCTTCTGAGGGAAGGACAGGAGGGTGACAGTGTTCTCTGATTACTGACTGTGGAGAAGACTCTTTCAGACAGTGCTGAGGACGCAGAGTTAGGTGCTGGACGGCTGTGAGAGAAGAGGAAGAGTGTCTTTCTTACCCCAGCAGCAGAAGGCAGGCTCTTCTGAGGGAAGGACAGGAGGGTGACAGTGTTCTCTGATTACTGACTGTGGAGAAGACTCTTTCAGACAGTGCTGAGGAGGCAGAGTTAGGTGCTGGACGGCTGTGAGAGAAGAGGAAGAGTGTCTTTCTTACCGCAGCAGAAGGCAGGCTCTTCTGAGGGAAGGACAGGAGGGTGACAGTGTTCTCTGATTACTGACTGTGGAGAAGACTCTTTCAGACAGTGCTGAGGAGGCAGAGTTAGGTGCTGGACGGCTGTGAGAGAAGAGGAAGAGTGTCTTTCTTACCCCAGCAGCAGAAGGCAGGCTCTTCTGAGGGAAGTTGAAATTTCAGTAGCCTTTACGCCGGTCTTCAGTGTCACATGGTCATTCTCATATCCTGATTTGCTGCTTAAGAAACATTTCTGATTATTATCAATCAAGTGCATTTACATGCACCTAATTTCGTTATTGTCCCTCTGACCAAAGTGTGCATATGCTCATGACATAAATGAATTACGTGACACGAAATTGCAGGGGTGCGTTTCCCAAAAACATCATAAGCTAACTATGGTCGTTAGTTCCACTGAACTCTATTGGTAACTATGGCGCCTGTGACCATGGTTGCATTTGGGAAACGCACCCCAGATTAGAAACGATGGGGAAGAAAGCTTTGCATTTCTGGAGAGCTGAATCACTAAACTCTGTTAGCACAACTTGCTGCCACCAGTCTCTGCTCCTTACCCTCATCCAGCGCAGGCAAACCCAGTTGAAGTGGCATTGCCATCACATTGCTATGGTGCCGAAAAAGCATGAAATACAACCATAAAAACGTGTTTTGCATTAGACATAAATTAAAACAGCGGCCAGTAACACACCTAATCTTTCTGAGTCCATCATTTGTGCTGTACAGTGGGGTAACGTTATGTGAATCATGGAGGTAAAAAATTTCTTCCCAAGTCTTCTCAAAGAAAAAAATAAAACTTAATCACTCCAACCTTTTGAACCGTAGTGTAGACCAGTGTTTTCCAACTAGTGTGCCATGCCATGGAAGATTATCAAAAACTTTCTTCTATTATATTTCGTATTATTATTTTAAATCAGTGCAATTGGTCATTGTTATCATTAACAACAATAGAAACCGAGTGCCCATATAGCTACAATAATCTTTATAACCTGCAAACTGATGAAAACGTGATGCTATTAATTTACTGCCTCAGATGCGTTGGGCTCAGGGCTCTGCCCTGGCAGCCTTGTCTGTGTTGTCTAAGTTTAATGTTTCTTTGGTTGTCTTGTGTCTTAACACATTGCTTTGTCTTTGTTTGTGTCTACCATGTGTTCCTGTGATCCCACCAACTTTTTTCCCTTGGTCACGCCCCCTCGTTTAGCCCTTGTCTGTTCCTTGTTTCCTTAACTGTGCTCAACTGACCCTCGTGTACTTTCCTCCCTTTATATTGTGCCGTTTTCCTCTTGTGTTTGCGGGTTCGTCTTGTGCCATAGAGACAGTTACTTATTTAGTGGTCTATATTCCAGTCTTGCACTGTCATTGTGTATCCTTACTGCAGTTTTGCTCTTGTTTTTATATCTTCTGATTTTTGTTTGGTTTTGTTCCTCGGTAATCTTGCTTGTTTACTTATAATATTTTCTTTATTTGTTTATCAGTCTTGTTTCTAGTCTTCAACTGCTCTAATTTTATTATTTAGTTTTGCAGTAGTTTAAAATCAGTTATTTCCTTTTACTTTTTGTTTTGCTCTTTAATTTCTTGTTAATTTTTCCCTTTATTACATGTTTCTCGTGTTGCTGAGTAGGGTTGTTGTGTGGTTTTGCGTGCTGTCTTGTTGTGTGTTTGTGCTGTGTGTTCCCTCCGGTCCTGCTCTACCAGCCTGAGACTCCCTGTCTGTTAGTTCCCCAGGCAGTCTGCCAACCAAGCCTGATGTGAAGAATCTTTCATTGATACTAGCCTGCTTCATGCCCCTTCACTCTGATTGCACGCCCTACTGTTCTCTGCTCTGGCCTTTTCCACATTCTTCTGGTCACCGACTGGGACTGTTCTCCAGGCCGTCTACCTCTGGAGGCATAGTTCTCTCCCGCTGTTTCGACGCTGTTGTGGTCTCAAGACTGTTCACCCCTGTGCACCCCCCTGAACTTGTGCTTCAATAAATATTTGTTTCACTCACTCTGCATTTGGGTTCCTTCCTGCTGACCCTGACATTACGAACCCCCAACACAAGGACCCAGCAGAATGAGTCTCCAGCTCCACCTGCAAATTCTCAGGAGAGACTGGCCCGGCTGAGTGAGCACGGATAGATGCTGTGGTTTTTGAGTGTTTTTTTTTTTCTTTCTTTTGGTTCAGCAGAATTTGTCCAGTCGTAACCTGCAGTCGTTAAGTGTCTCGTGTAATGACTCATTCATTAGGTTTGTGCTCCTCTCTGACTGTCAAACACTAGAATCTGCTCCAGTCGATGGTAACTCCCGCTCTCTCTCTTGAAACCAACACAGAAATGACTTAAACTGCAATTCATCGGCTGGCCGCTACAGGCTGGCTCCAAAAGGGAGTCAATTCCATAGACTATAAGTCTATATAGTTTTTTATAACTCATCCGTTTAAATTATAATAAGCCTTACATTTCTGCATAATTACGGACGTGCCCACTTGAATGACAGGTGAATTGCCCGGTCTATGTCTCTGCTTTGCTCCAGAGTGTGAAACTTAGAAAACTGGCTTTAAAGATTTTTATTTGTACAGAAAAAAATAATTATAGGTAGGGCACTGAAAATTTGGCAATTATATATTTTTATGAAAATGATCTCAAACTTGATTTTCACCACTATATTGATATTGTACTCTGCTTTTACGCTGTCTGCATAAAGTGAGATGTCACACCAAGGCAAATGGCAGTAACTTCCACATTATATAGGGTCAGGGCTCTAGACTAACTTTTTGCACTGGGTGCACTGGTGCGCCTAACTTTTTTTCTTAGGTGCACCAGCACAAAAGTTAGGTGCACCCAAATTTTCATATAGACAATATTGACTAGTAAACAATTAACTAACAATGTGGTCAACATAACGTTCTTTATTTGAAGAACAATTCTACAAGAAATGTAACTTACAGAAAAAGTGTTAGTGCTTAAAATGCTTCACTGAGATGAGATTTAAACGTAAAACATCTCAAAATAAATGAAATAAAATAAAATCTTCAAACTGAACATCTCGTGGCTCAATGTCTTATGGACTTTCCTCCATTGCAGTCACATGCCCCTCGGATGGCCAACTCCTGTAGTTTGGCCTTCTTGATCTTTGGCCTTGGCTAAACCAGCTGGCCACTCTCTCTAGCATCAAAATCTTCCAAACTTGGTCCCTCTACACTGATTCTTATCAGATCTTCCACGGTGTCTGAATGAAGGGATGCTCTAGTGTCTGATTTGATCCTCTTCTGTGCAGAGAATCCTCTCTCACAAACTGCAGCTGAGACAGGGAGGACCAGCATTATGTGTACAAGGTGCAGGATGTTCTGGGGAAAAAAAAAATCAAGATATTTATCTATGTGTATTAGATAGAAAAACTGACACAGTACAGTCTTAAGAAAGAACATTAACAAAAACTGACCTTGTACTCTGAGCAGTAGGGCTCTTTGGTCAACATGAGCTCCCAAAGGCTGAGGTAGGTCTTGTCTTTGAACATCCTGGCAATTAAAAGCTTCAAGCCTACAAACTTTTCTTTTGCAAGCTTAGTGTTTACACCATTTCTGAAAATGATGTGGATTACACAGATAATCAGTGTTCACATGAAAAAAATATCTACCAGCAGCACACATAATATTGTAGTAATCCACCTTCTCAGGACTGTGGAGAAGTGATCCAAGAGAAATGCAAGGTCATTAGCACCATGGCCAAATAAGTCATCTTGGTTCTCTGGCCAGCTATCATGATTGAAAATGTTGAAGCATTTGACAGCCTTGGTTGTATCAGTCTCGAAGCACTCTCCCTGTTGTAAGAATACATTTTAAATGAGTAACAATATTTCTCATCTACATGCGTTTATAAGACTGGTGACTACACTTACCTAGGAGGCTACTGAATCTTGCTTCCAGATGTTTTACAGTGGATTTGATTGTTGCATCCATTACTTTTTTAAGTTTAGTGGCAGCAATACCATCTCCTGCCAGCTTTGATGCCTCTCCTTTGAGTGTTATTGTCTGTGTGTTGCATAAACCATAAATAGAGATTGTGAGTTAGCTATTAGAAATATTTGTAAAAATAGACTGTTCTCTATTTAAATGGGAGACAGAACTATACATATACCTGGAATTTGTAGATTGCCATTTCACCCTCTTCCTCCTGCTGCCTTCTCTGCAGCCTCAAGTCAGCCAGGAACTTTGACAGTCTTCCACTGGGCTTGGGTCTCGCAACCATTGCCTCTGTGGTCACCAGCAGCTTTTCTAGGCCGCAAACTGCCTGTTTAGATATAACAGTGCAGTATTATTAACACAGCTGAAGATGACCAACCACACAATTCAAATTTACACATCCCACTTCATCTCTCTTACCTGTGGTAGGATGATCTCATTCCTCTGAAGTAGGAGGCTAAACGTACTAATGCCACTGAACACGTCTGCAATAAAATGGCAAAAGGCCACAAAAGTGGCATCTTCCATTGATTTCTTAACCTGTATCATACAACAGTAAAAATTAGTCACATAGAACACTGATGAACTAAATTCCTAAAAAAAATAAACAATGGCGTAAGTGTCTCTAATGAAAGTAATATTCTGAAAGAATGCACTGGCCTTTGTAGCTCGGCCTGCAATGTCTGCATTGGCAGAGGAGCCTGCCAAATGGTCCATATGGTAGTACACAGCAGTGAACTGTCCTGGTTTAAGAAAGGTCTCCAGGGCCCTTGAAACATGTGGGAGCCACCTTGTCCCCTTCACCCCGCTGGGCATCAGCACATTTACCCCCAAGTCAGCCCCAATGACCCTGAGCTCTCTCGTTGATTTGGGGCTGAAATGGTACGTCTTCCAAATTAAATGTAGAAGGTCGTACAATTGCCCAATCATTGGATTGTCCCTCTGAACTGACAACATTGCCAATTCCAATCTGAAAAGATAGTAACATTTTAAATGTAGATACATTTGCTCTATGAAAGAAAATAACCCATGGTGACTTTAGGGTGTCAGTCATACCTTATCTTCTAGTCTTACCTGTGAGGCATACAGTGGAAAGGCACAATGTAGTCACCTGCCTCTTGCTGCAGAAGGGCTATGACACCCCCTTTGCTGCCCAAATTAACCGCAGCACCATCAGCACCCAGAGCAATGATTTTCTCCAGCCAGTTAGTGCACTGGTCCCCAAAAGCAGCAAATGCTTTCTTTGAGGCAGCATAAATTCCTAATTAAACAAATAAAAACGATAATACAATTTACTTTCTAGATCAAGAGTTTATATTGCAATCAATTTTTTATTATTACATATAATACCTATTACCTATTTTAGAATATTACATATGGTTAATGCAGTATCGAGACGTTAGGCATATTATTGACATAAGCTACATGACATGGCTTACCTTGGGCATGGGCATGCTCGACCTCAATGTGTCCAATCAGTATATTCACTGGTCTTCCTCTCCGCAAGATACGACTGTACACAATGATGCATTCCTTTGTGGCGATATCTGTGTCTCCGTCGATCAGGAATACCATGTACGCACTGTTCACAATTTGCACAGACGTCTTTTTTTTCAATGTATCTGCGATGACTCCTATAAATTGGGCGCACGCGACATCATTGCTGTACGTCGGGTTTACGTTCAAGCCATTTTTCTTCATAAGAATAATTTCTGACTTGAACTTAGTGAAGGGAAGTTCTTCTTTTGCAATATTGTGAGCAACGTTAAACTTGATTATCATCTCGGCCGTCTGATGATTTGTTTGCTGCTGCCTGCCGCTGAAAGGCAGCAGGGAGAAGGGACACTTGAGCAGTGCATTTATCGCGGCATGTAATGTGTTTTATAGATGCATTGTGCTTTTTCAGCGTTTCAATTCGAAATGTTTTAGAACCAGTCACAAATGCACTATTGCCGGCCATGGTCTTCCCACACTCTTTACAGTAAATGCAGTGCATTATATTATCGGCTTTACTGTGTCTTAGCCAGGGAAACTGGTCAAGCCACTCTCTTCGAAACGAATACACTTTCCCTCTTTTAATTTCAGTGGGCTCTGGCTCGGACTCGATCGTATGTGGCTCATTATCTAATGCGTCTCGGACCAGGGCTTGACATAACCTGGGAAGTTGATGGCTCCATGTCGCATTGGTTATGATTTTCGGACAGATCAGGCCTTAAGCTTAACATTCTTAACGAAAAAAGTTGTCAATCGTTCTTTTCATCTTCTCTCGTCATCCGTGGTTACATCAACTATGTTTATCTGACTGGCCTAGGCTACTCACCTCTCTCTCTGTCTGACTGCAGCAGCACTGCGCATTTTCAGGCCACACACACGTACAAGGAACATCTGGACCCACGGCCAATCAGAGGAGGGTCCGGCCTTCACTATCGCTGATTGGTTTGAACCACGACATGAGCCTATTGTGTGTCTGTTGTAGAACCACATGGAGACTTTCAGAGTCGCGGAGACTTTTTTTTTTTTTTTTTTGAACGGCTAGGCGCACTGGTGCGCCTTCTGATTTTTTTTAGTCGCACTCTTGAGAAATTAGGTCGCACGTGCGACCAAATTGGTCAGCACTCTAGAGCCCTGAGGGTGCTGATTACCATTTACAGAATCATTATAGTAACATCTGTATACAATCTAGTGATCATTGGCTAGGCTATAACATCTAGTAATGTGATTCAGTTTTTTTTCTTCTGACCGTAACAACAGGACAAAAAGTTAACCGTGAGTGGATACCATTTTGTTATCAATTTATTTGCAATGTTCGCTAACGTCAAAGGATGCAAGACATACTTAGCCTATTGTTTTTACATATAACTGAATTAAAATAGCTTAATCTATAAGAACGACTCATGGGATTGATGTGAACGCCAGCAGGGATGATGCTCAGAATGATTGTGAATTAAACTTCTTTGATGGCATTCATTGCAATGGATTTTATCGACTTACAAGAAAAGGAAAGAAAAAGGATTTAATTGCAAAGTTATTGATTTTATGTGAGATACGCTGTCACAGCATTTGAGTCTTCACGTACAGAAGTGTGCAGCACCAGACTGACAGCTGGCACTGAGTGAATAATCTGAATTATAAAAAGAAGAAAAAAAACTAAACTTCAAAGATTATTTACGATTAATTATTGTTGCCAAGTTATCTAGTCGTTATTGTTTACAGTGGTTTGTTATATGGAGCAGTTTGTTAGATCGCGATCTATCTAATCTGTATGTCTAATGAAGTGCCGACAGATGTATAAAAGTACACAAGTCACACCGTAATTTAAACGCGGTAGACTTTAATTGGACAGTAAAACAAAGGCAGAATAACGTATAACTCCAGGCTGGCACAGTATTGAGGAACGAATGCAAACAAATGCAGGACACCATAACTTAATTTGACCGGTCCAATACAAAATCAAAGAGCAGTAACTGATGTTATACTGTGTTCTGCCTTGGTTTCTCTGGGCCTTTTCTCCATGATACTTAAACACATGTTAAAGGAGGACATTAATGTCCCAAAATTATCAATAAATCATTTTCAACCAAAAACGAAGTTATGATGTTTTGTCTTTGCACGGCAACACTCCTGTCACTAGATGGGCGTGGTTTCAGCTCAGCTTCACCCACATCCCGCCTTTTTGCCCATTTTCGATTATCCAGGAGTGACGCAAGTTGACGCGCAGCCAAGATGGCGATGGTTGGCTTTGCCCACTTTAGGCTTCAAAAATGCTCGTCAGAAACCTTTTTTTAAAGTCTGTGGTTGTAACGAAATACTGGTATGACAGCTTATTACAGTTTGAGCATGCAAAGTTATCATACCGTTAACATTTGCAGATCTAAGGTTTAAAAATAAAAGTAAAAAAAACCACCCACACTCATGCAACTAATTTACGCTTGGCTGCTTCACTCTGCATTCACTTGGCTGTTAATCTCCATCTCCACTGAAAAAAAAAAGTTAGAATCTGCAGCAGTGGTGGTCAGTAACGAAGTACAACTACTTCGTTACTGTACTTAAGTACATTTTTCAAGTATCTGTACTTTACTGGAGTAGTTTTATTTTGAGTAACTTTTACTTTTACTTCACTACATTCCAAAGCATAAGATCGTACTTTTACTTCACTACATTTCATAAAACATATCGTTACTCACGTGATACATCACGTGCTCGAGACGCAGAAGCGGTGTATGATTCATGAACAAACTGACTCTTTTCAATGAACCTGTTCAATCGGTTCGCAAATCGCAACAAACGATTCATTGACGAATTGCAATGATCCGATTGCAGCTGTTCTCGGTCGAAAACTCACTGATTCAAATGATCCGCTTAGAGCGAGTCTTCTTCAGTGAACTACCGGGAGATCTCGTGACTGATGCTGTGAAAAGTACGTTACTAATGTCGAATTTTAGGATTCATTATTGTAACTGAAAATAATATTTAGGTCAAAACTGTCAGTTGTTTGTGAACTAAATCTGCTGTAAATGGTGATCTATTTAAGCCCACTGAAATGCTTGAATGCAGACAGATCAACATCAGTGTCTCTAACGTTATGTTTTAGGTCAAAAAACAAAACATTAAAATAACACCGATTAAATAAAATAACTCATGCACGTTCATATTCCCCGCTGTTGTAACGTTAGCAGTTTTATTAAAATGCTATGCATTTAGACCTATGTGACGTCTGTTTTTATATTGTTTATCAACAGTATACATTTTTATATTGTTTAGATCAACTAGCCGAGTAGACAGATATGAATGTTTATACATAACCATAATGAAAATAAGTAAATATTGTTAGCTGATGCTAACTGTCTAGCTAACAAGCTTGCTGGTGCTAAGTTGAGGAAATTTTTAGATATAAAGTCCAAATATCTTTATTCAGCCACCTAGATAGATTCCATCTGAGGGAAAAAGAAAGGATGTGATGTTCAGAACATAGTAACTACAGTAATTATCAGAGTGGGAAGTGATGCCCTCTGGGGGCATTTGGCCAGGGGTGTTTTACACCACAGACACGGTTTGAGAAGAAAAAATCATTGTGAAAATATAATTATATTTTCCTTAAAATGTTCTTCCTAATTTCAGGCCTAATTCTAATGTCATATATAACTGATGTTCTGCAAAACAACAAGTTCTAAAACACTTTTTCTTACTGGTGAAGATTAGATGGTGAAATCTGTTTCTCTCTGGTACATGGCAGTGTAAGCTTCACAGTGAACATTACTACATCACTCTCATCAACGTAGTCCATATCAACAAAATATATATCTTGACTCTATATAGTGGTTATTTGGGGAAAAACCCAGGTATTTTGGGCAGTATGATTATAAAAATATGTGCTAATATAAAATTAAATAAAGTAGTCTATATAAAATTGCAAAATAAATCTGTCTATCAGTACTTTTTACTTAAGTACATAAAAATTGAGTACTTTTGTACTTTCACTCGAGTAAAATTGAAAAGCAGTACTTTTACTTTTAATGGAGTAATATTTTATTATACGTATCTGTACTTTTACTCAAGTACTTGATCTGTGTACTTTGTCCACCACTGATCTGCAGTATGGGAATACTTTGGGAATAAAAAATATAAAAATAACGAACGTGGGGTTGACCTTGAGGGCAAAATTTGCAAAAAATGTGTACGCGAAGTGGCTGCAAAAGCAGGCAATACCTCCAACATCTTCGCAGACACCATCCCTCCGTGCAGAGAAAGGTATGTCATATTTATAAAAGGTTATAAATTGAGGTCGTATGATTTTCGTGATGCAGAGGGAATCCCGGTGCAGTCGTGAACATGTTTATACAGTATGACGAGATATCACGTAAAACAAGGAATCTGATGGATGGATAAATCAAAAGTAGATATTATTTGTGTCTGTGAATATTAAAGCGCAAAGAGACTGCTATATGAATAATCTGCTAGTTTCTGCATGTCTCTGAGTGGTGCCGTTATATCTACTACATCAGGGGTTCTCAAAGTTTACATTCAAAGGTCTGAATCTGAATTATCATCAACATCAAAAGGTCCGAAATAATTATTCCAAAATTTTTATAATGCTTATAACTTTATATAACAATTCAACTTTGATATATGCATAATTATCATATTTATGACGTCATCAGGTCATACTTTTAACAAAAATTAAACATGGTCTTGCTACACTAACCATAGTTTAACCATGGTTTTTGTAGTAAAACTGATTATATAAATTGTAATCAATATGTAAAAAAAAAAAAGGTTACTACACTTTTATTATAATAAAACCATGCAGAGGTGGAAAGAGTACAAAAATATTCTACTCAAGTAAAAGTACAATTACATTACTGAAATTTTACTTAAGTACAAGTAAAAGTACCAGTCTAAAAATATACTCAAGTAAAAGTAAAAAGTAGCTCATTTAAAATTTACTCAGAGTAAAAATTACTTAGTTACATTTTAACAGTGGGAGGGAGGAAAAAATGGGATAGACCAAAGGTGTCAAACTCAGTACCTGGAGGGCCACAGCCCTACACAGTGTAGATATTACCCTAATTAAACACATCTGATACAGCTAAACTAATCATTCAGGCTTATTTGAAAACTACATGGTGTGTGTGTTGGAGCAGGGTTGGAACTAAACTCTTTAGGGCTGTGGCCCTCCAGGAACTGAGTTTGACACACCTGGGATATGGGCCTATAAATCTCAAACTAGGTGTTTTTAATTAAATGAATCGGTTAATTTGAATAATCGGTATCAACAAAATTCATCTTTGCAATGCAGAGGAAACGCAGAAGGTTTATCTGAAGTGGCATAGATTTATTACACACTGACATGAATGCATTTAGCCTGCAGTTAAAAATGCAGAAATAATGTTTAGATATAAATAAGACATAAACTGTGACCCTGAACCACAAAACCATAAGGGTCCATTTTCCTAAATTGCGGTTTATACATCATCTGAAAGCTGAATAAATCATATTTCCATTGATGTATGGTTTGTTATGATAGGACAGTATTTGAAAATCTGGAATCTGAGGGTGCAAAAAATCTAAATATTGAGAAAATCTTCTTTAAAGTTGTTCAAAAATTACACTCAAACAGTAACAAAGCGTACTGTTTTTTTACTGTAATTAATGTGCTACTGTAACCTGCAATACTTTCCAGAAACCATGGTTTATTTTAATATTTATAAGTACTCAATTCAGTAACTTAATGTAGCTGCCAAGTGTACTTATGGCCTGGGAAGAAGTTTCTCTGCTTTGCTATCATGCTACTTACCAAACAGCAGCAAAATGAAGAGACAGTTAACAGTTTGATTTGAGTCCTTGAGGATTTTAGCAGCTCTGCTTTTGCAGCGTTTGAGGTAGATGTCCTGCAGAGAGGGGAGAGCAGACCCTGAGATGCGCTCACCTAAGCGCACAACTCTCTGCAGAGCTTTGCAATCCTGATTGGAGACGTTGAGATACACTGAGTCAGTACACTTTCTATGGTCCCTGAATCTAAAGTTTTCAGGATTGCTGGCGAGACCCTGAATTTCCTCAGCTGCCACAGATGGTACAGTATTTGCCTGGGTTTCTTAACCTGTGTTTGAATGTGTGTAGTCCAAGTCAGGTCCTCTGAGATGTTTACACCAAGGTACTTGAAGCTGCTCACCCTCTCCACAGGGGTCCCACTGATCATAAGAGGGGTGTAGGGATGTAGGGATGCTGCTGTCTCTTCCTGAAGTCCACAATCAGCTCTATAGTTTTGCTCACATTCAGAGAGAGGCAGTTGTCCTGGCACCATGATGTGTCAGGGTGGTGGATGATGAAGGACTCAGATGCAGAGTGTGGAGGAAGGAGAGACTTTATTCTCACCAAAAAAAACTTAAAATAACATAAACAATATGTAAATCCTGCTAGGACGAGGAGATTCCAGCGCCGACCGGCAGAGTCTGCGGACCACACGAGCTGCTGGATCTCCGTGCTATGAGTCCTGCCGCACAGGGTAACAGAGGAACAGGTAAGAAGGGAAATTCAATCGAACCTTGAGAAGTTGAAATAGAAGAAAGAATATTATGAGGGATTGATTTTGATTTAGAAAACATAGATTTTGTTTTATCGGCATTTAGAACTAGTTTTATATGCTGAACAATATTAAAAGCAAGCAACTGTGAAAGAGCCAGATTAGGTGTGGATGCTGAACTATATCTTACTGTATCATCAGCGTAATAATGAAAATTTGTATTGTTAACATTTTGATCAATATTATTATATTAATATATATAGTAAATAGGACTGACCCCTGTGGCACACCTTTAGTTACATTAAGTGAACTAGAAATAAAACCATCTGCCTGTATAGACTGAGTTCTGTTAGACAGATAATTATTAGACCAACCAATAGCATGTTCAGATAATCCGATACTGACAAGGCATTGTATCAACAAGGTTTGATCAACAGTATCAAATGCTTTGGATAGATCAATGAATAAAGCTGCACACTAGTATCTGTAAATATTTAGCCACAAAAATACTATTTAAATATGAATACTGCATAATCTACTTGTCTCTGTGTGAATGAATGATGACGCAGACGCATGGTTTCAGATAATATACTGAACGTGCATACTGAAGTGCACGTGACATTTGTTTTCGCTGATTTCAGCTGGCGTCTGTCGCCTCACCAAATGAAGACAAATACAGACAACAATCTCAAAACTGCTTCAAGAGAACTTCATGAGTATTTTACCGCTTTCGCTTTGAGAGAAACTATGGTCATATTTACACACGGCAACCCATCAAAATAAAAGATTGGCTTTAACTTGAAAACATTGTGTCAGAAATATATTAGGCTACTATTGTTCAGTTGAATGTACCAATAATACTACTACTAAAATCATTAAAACTTTTTAAGGAATAACGTCACACAATACTTCTTTCATGTTTTAATTTTAATAGTAAATACGACCGGCGTTTTAATTGAAAATAAAAAAATAAAAAATCTAAGATTATTTACGAGATTAAAGTCGAATATTTCGAGAATAACAAAGTCGAAACTACGAGAATAAAGTCGAAACTACGAGAAAAAGTCTAAATATTGCCAGAGCTTAAATGGGGACAGCGAGCCACGAATAAACATACGATAGAATAAATGTGGCATTTCTGCAAACGAGTAATAAAGTCGCACGTCATACGAAGTTACGCACGAATAAAGTCGTGAGGATGTTCAGTCGAGAACTTAAAGCCCATCGTAATTTAATGTCTTTACCGAGGGCACGCAGTTGCACTAGTAAGTCGCTGGACATGTTGCTAGAGACAACTCCCCATTGATGAAGCTCAATAGTCGGTAATAATGCGAGAATATTGAACAAGGAAATTCGTCAATATTATACTAGTAAAAGGAACTCACCAGCTGCTATGTAGAAAACTGAGAAACAATGGAGAAAAAAATTAAACAGATTGACTTTATTGCCTCTTTGTGTAATCTGAGATGATGCACTCTTTGCTCTTTTAGGCGAAGCTGGCACTGCTAAGTGTTCTAAGAGGATATGTTGTTTCAAGAGACTTGAGGATGGTTAAATCGACCCTGCTTAGAAAACAATTTATTCAGAAGAAAAAATCAGAATATGCCATAATGAGGAAATCTTGCCTGGGACTTTTGGCGACGGCTGAACGCAGTTATCATCACGACCAGGTGGTCGATGGTTACCAACCAATAGCATGTTCAGATAATCCGATACTGACAAGGCATTGTATCAACAAGGTTTGATCAACAGTATCAAATGCTTTGGATAGATCAATGAATAAAGCTGCACACTAGTATCTGTAAATATTTAGCCACAAAAATACTATTTAAATATGAATACTGCATAATCTACTTGTCTCTGTGTGAATGAATGACGCAGACGTGCGGTTTCGTATACTACACGCATACTGAAGTGCACGTGACGGTCGCAGTGATTTCAGCGTCTGTCGTCTCACTAAATGAAGACAAATACATGAACAACAATCTCAAAAACTGCTTCAAGAGAACTTCATGAGTATTTTACCGTTTCGTTTGAGAGAAACTATGGTCATATTTACACACGGCAACCCATCAAAATAAAAGATTGGCTTAACTTGAAAACATTGTGTCAGAAATATATTAGGCTACTATTGTTCAGTTGAATGTACCTAATAATACTACTACTAAAATCATTAAAACTTTTTTTAAGGAATAATCACACAATACTTCTTTCATGTTTTAATTTTAATAGTAAATCCCATTTGTTTGCCAAACAATAAAAAGTTTAATTTTCATGTGATTAAAAGATATTTTAAATAATGTTTCATGCCTACAGATAACATACAAAACACAATTACTGAGGGAATTTTGTTTTCACAAGGCTATTGTAAACATACATTTTAATCAATTAAGTTGTTTTTATGCATTCAAGTAATTAGACACGCTTAACCTGAATTTGGTAACAAAACAGAAGGTGAGAAAAAAAATATTTCACATTTCAAAAAATTTAAATTTGTTTAAACTTTTAATAAGTCCAGAACAATTCAAATAAAAAAAATGGAATTTGGGAAATAAAACTGATTTCATAGGCCCTACATGAATGACAGACACTGCTGTCACTTTAAGAGCTGCCTGGATCAAACATACTGTCACACGTTTTCTTTCTCCGCTGTTTGCTTTCACTTAAGACCTAAATTACTGTGCTTATGAGGATACTTGCCAAGATTGGAGGATGGCTGGAGGATGCCTTCGGGTAACCAGTAAAATTGACGATGAACTCGAATGTCATGGCCTAGGAAATCCTCCAACTGATCTAGCTCTATGTTGCTTGGATTAAGAACTTCAGAAAAGGGTACCAGTCTGTTTCCTCAAGTTTTAAGTAAGAGTTTGAGGATTTTTAGCATTGCATACAACTGCAAATTTAAGGATGCAATCAGAGCCTCTGAAAAAGGTCATTCCAGACGGATATGCAAAGAGGAAGGGGTTCTCATTTAGTACTCCACACCTACACCGATTTTCAATAAGCAGGCTGATTGACTCTTGCATTGAAGGAGTGACAAGCACGGGAACCTTTCTGCCTCTTTTGCCTCTGATCTCTAAACTCTTGAAGTTCTGACACAGTTTATTTTCCAACTCTGTGAGGACAATGCTAATATCCGGATGAGCGTCTGATTGGTTGCTGGAGATTTTTTGATTTTGCTGGCATTTGTGACACTTCCCCTTCTCGTCGCTGATTAAAAAGCATTACCTGAGTTAATGTGACCTTGACCAGTTTTGACCAATGCTGAGATGATAGCTGTGTTGACAAGATTCTGCGATACATTTTCTCTTGCTTGTCAGGATACACATGAAGACGCTTAACATCTTCAGTGAATGGTAACAAATGTGGGAAATTCTACTTTTCAACTTTTCCTGTCTCTTCATATCCAATGATGGTAGAATGGCTCTCAATAAGCATTGCTATTTTGTTCAGACTATGTCCAAGTTTCACAGCCACACTAGCCTTTTCATATACATTGGTCTCTTCATTGTATCCAGCGGATCTTTTAACGGCATTGATGGTATGCATGAAGTTTGTGGGATGGATGAGCTCTTTAATAGATGTAAGGGGTGATACCTCTCTTGCACATATTAGGAGTCTTCCAAGCTCCCTCATATTTTGGCTGATGTGTTAGTGCATTTTAACTCTTGATTCATACTTGTAAAGGTGCTTTCCTAGTTCTAAAATGCACAAGTAATTTCTAGTTTCAAGTGCCACTTGGACTTGGTTCATGGAATTTAAGAGCCTCCAAACACCATGAGTTACTCCTGGTGGGGGAGGCTGCGCAAAGCCACAAAGAACCTGGAAACAGGTTTTTCCAGGTTTAGGCTTCTCATCACCAGGCTTGAATTTACAAACCTTCACATGCCTTCACAGAGTTTTCTTTAGGAAGAGTCCTTTACAGTAAATGCAGTGCATAAAACTTTGCCCATCCAGATTGTTTTTAGGCAGTTTCTGTGGAATCATCTGTCCTGCACCTGTATTAATAACAGTACTATTGTAAGCAAAGTTTCCTTTGTTATGTAGATACTCAAGCTGCATCCGCCTTTCTTTGGAGCCCTTTGGATGACTTAAAGCCTTCGCTACCTCTACCTCATTTCTATGCTTGCATTCCAGGGGCCGGATTCACAAAAATCTTCTTAAGAAATAAGTTAAGAAATTTCTTAAGATAAATTCCACGAAGTTCGTAAGAATGTTCTTAAGTGCAATTCTTGAACAATTCTTAATAAGTTCTCAAATATATTCTTAAGAAGAAAATACGAATTAAAAATGTATTTATCTGAGTGAATACATGACGCACTGATAAACTCACCCTTTATAGTCTTTTTGCGCTTCCTGCAGATTACCCTCATAATCATAATAAGCACGCACACTCTTTTCGTCGCGACTTTGACTGGGGCTCAGCTTCAATGCACATTATTTTTAACAGCCTGTCTCAAGACTAGCGATCTGTTTCAGTTGAGCTAAAAATAAAGTAAGTAATGTTTGGTTGTAATGTGTAAATATAACAATTAATTTGAAATAACCCTTTAATCTTACTGTTTGGGATTTAAGACAAGTCTGGGGCTGTCCTAAATTTAAGAAGTTATTTACGATGATTTTTAAGAAGATTCTTTTCAAGAATTTGAATTCTTCTTAAGTTTTGTCTTAAGAACAATCTTAAGAAAAAATATACGAATATTCTTAAGAAGAATGTTTGGGAATACAAAATATTCTTAACTTTTTTCTTAAGTTAAAAAATAAGAAGAAAATGGCAGTTAAGAAGACATTTCTTCTTAAGAATGTTTCGTGAATCCGGCCCCAGGTGTCTAGAAATTTTCGTAAAAGCACCGTCACAAAAAAAGCACTGTTGTTTCTTGTTATACATTCTCAATCCATCTCTCTTTTTTAACGATAGCTGGGATAACCACTGAAGTTGCGCTGTCAAGAATGGAAGATGTGTCAGGAACTGAGCCTACGCCGGGGTCCTGGGAGCTCCCTAAGTCACCGCTGCTTCGAGCACTGAACTTTTTTATTCTGTTCACAGCTGAACTGCACTAGACTGGCAAAGTCTGGAACTTTTCTTTACCTTTTGGTGAAGCAGTAAAGCTTATGCTACTATCTGATGTGCTACTCTCTTCTGATGTGTCAGGAATGTACTCTTCCTCACTGACATCAGATAACTCATCTTCACTCGAACCATCTGAGTGCTCAGCAATCTTCACTCTAGCCTTGAAAGACAATGACCATTCAGTTCAGTTAATCCTCTATCATGGGCTATTCTCTATTCTAATCTATTCTATTCAAGCTATTAAAAAAGTAATTAAGACTTACTTGTATTTTTTTTGCTCTTTTCCATGTTGTGGTACAAGTGAAATGTTGTTCACTCATTGCAAATGGTGCATGTTTCTGTCTGATGTTTTCTTTAATGTCTGTACGGTTTATCTTTACTGTTTACACTGGAATTTTCACTGGAGATCATCGGAGTCATCATGAATCACATGAATCTAAAAAAAAACACAAAAAAAACATCAGGATGACAAGTTTTTAAATGATCTAGAAAAAAAGTATGTTTATCATATAATAAAATATAACTGTTGCATTTTTTTTACACTTTATAATTAAAGTGTAAAATCTGTATATATGAAATCAACATCTGTTAAGAGCTAAACTGAAGGAAAAACAGCTCAATCCATGTCTTTCAAGCTAAAGGAATAGTTCCCCAAAAATAAAATGATGTCATTAATTACCCATCCTCATGTCGTTCAAAACCCGTAAGACCTTTGTTCATCTTCAGAACACAAATAATGATATTTTTGAGGAAATCAAAAATATATTTCCTACCGTTCTGGACCTTGAATTTGTAAGTTTCTTAGCTCCTGATGGAGGCAGAGAAAGCACTTGGATTTCATCAAAAATATCTTAATTAGTGTTCTGAAGATGAACAAATGTATTATGAAAGTGAAAGTGACGTGACATACGACCAAGTATGGTGACTCATACTCTGAATATGTGCTCTGCATTTAACCACTCCAAAGTGCACACACACAGCAGTGAACACACACACACACACACCGTGAGCAGTGGGCAGCCATTTATGCTGCAGCGCCTGGGGAGCAGTTGGGGGTTCAGTGCCTTGGTTGTGGTATTGAAGGTGGAGAGAGTGCTGTACATTCACTCCCCCCACCTAAAATTCCTGCCGGACCTGAGACTCAAACTCGCAACCTTTCGATTAACCATTAGCCACGACTTCGCCACTTATTGGTGTGGAACGACATGGAGGTGAGTAATTAATGACAGAATTTTCATTTTTGGGTGAACTATCCCTTTAACAACATATATAATGAACATGAACCATTATCAAACAATATCAAAAACAAAGCAAACAATATAGTTACCAAGCACCTTAATAAGACTAGCCCAGTGAAAACAATTATACACCTGTGACTATGACTTAAAGGGGTCATCGGTTGCCAATTTTGCACAAGTTGATATGATTCTTTAGGGTCTTAATGAAAAGTCTATAACATACTTTGGTTATAATTTCTCAATGGTAGTGTAAAAAACACCTTTACACTGTCAAAATCAGCTCTGTTTTCATCAAGATATTATAGTCCATGTTCCTTTAAATGCTAATAAGCTCTGCTGACCCCACCCCTGTCTTCCGTGTGGTGACTGGCTAACTAGCACATTATTAGGAAAGGCGATTTGCAAAGATTCATAAAAAAACCTTATACACGCTTCTTCTGTAGATGAAGCTGGATCACGAATGATTTGCGCGAACATAGATGCATTCAGGCAGATCAGGATCTGCGCATTCCTTTCAAAATGAAAGTAACATTAATCCTCTGCATCTTCAGCGGCTCAGATGTAGAGAGTAAATGATGACTGCTTTATTCATTATTACGTCCAACAGCAAAACACCTCAATCGCTTAATCTGAGACATATTAAGGTTTTTCACACTGTGTTTAACCCCAGGTTATCGTCGTTCTAAACACCGCTTTTAACCCCGGGTAAAGAAACGTTTCACACCTGTAATTTGAAAGCGGAGTTAGCACCTCTTTTTACCCGGGGTTATGAAACCTTGCTCCGGAGCAGGGTTAGCACCGCATTTGCGGTGGTAACCTCTCATTGCGGTGCTAAGTTTGTTAAGTGTGAAACGGAGCAGTGTTTATTAGTTGCTGCTGGACAGAAAGCATGTAGACTGGAGTGATGTGTTCCTGTGGCTCAGTGGTAGAGCATTGCATTAGCAGCGCAAAGGTTGTGGGTTCAATTCCCAGGGAACACACATACTGACAAAAAATGTATAACCTGAATGTACTGTAAGTCACTTTGGATAAAAGTGTCTGCTAAATGCATAAAATGTAAATGAGGAGACGGTATTATTCACTTGAAGTAAGTTTAAAAGAAATATTCACATACTTTGCTCCTTGTTTTCTTTCTTTTGTACTTTAGTCTTTGTTTTCTTGCCTTTGTGCGTCTCATGAGGCTTAAAACGGCTAAAGACCTACGCAGCGCCTTTTTTATAACTGGCAAGATGCAGAAAAAGCTGTGTAAACCGGTTGCCTGCTGTTCGTTCAATCAGTGATGAGGACACCGCAAATATGCAAATAAGAACGTTTACCTGGGGTTTAGGTTTAACTGTAAACCCCAGGTATAGTATGAGCAGTGTGAAACGTGATTATAGATAACCCAGGATTCCGTTTATCCGAGGTTTAGGATGACCCAGGGTTAACAATTTCAAGTGTGAAAAGCCCTATTGTCTTCCCCTGCACCGGAGTCGGACAGCTTTCAGCTTACTCAGGGCGGGTCTAAAACTTTCTGGGTTTACATATTTTTCCAAAACTTTCCAGGCCTGGAAATTGCAGTTTTACAATTCCATGACTTTTCCGGGGTTTTCATGACCATACAAACCCTGATTGTGACAATCGGGTGCGGGTCGGGTTCGATTATCTAAATCTGACAAAAATATAGGTGCGGGCGGTTGGCGGGTGGATAATTTATTTGAAGCTGTGGATTCAGTTGACGTTTTGGCGCATCCGCGCATCACTAATGTGTACAAACTCTTCCACCACACATTTATATTCAGACAACTTGAAACGTGAATTTTGCATTCGATGACCCCTTTAATATTGCACTGAAATTGTAGTACTGACAAATCTTTTATTTTTTATTGAGATGTACAGGTGCATCTCAATATATTAGAATGTCGTTGAAAAGTTCATTTATTTCAGTAATTCAACTCAAATTGTGAAACTCGTGTATTAAATAAATTCAATGCACACAGACTGAAATAGTTTGTCTTTGGTTCTTTTAATTGTGATGAGTTTGGCTCACATTTAACAAAAACCCACCAATCTCAACAAATTTGAATATGGTGACATGCCAATCAGCTAATCAACTCAAAACACCTGCAAAGGTTTCCTGAGCCTTCAAAATGGTCTTTCAGTTTGGTTCACTAGGCTACACAATCATGGGGAAGACTGCTGATCTGACAGTTGTCCAGAAGACAATCATTGACACCCTTCACAAGGAGGGTAAGCCACAAACATTAATTGCCAAAGAAGCTGGCTGTTCACAGAGTGCTGTATCCAAGCATGTAAACAGAAAGTTGAATGGAAGGAAAAAGTATGGAAGAAAAAGATGCACAACCAACCGAGAGAACCGCAGCCTTATGAGGATTGTCAAGCAAAATCGATTCAAGACTTTGGGTGACCTTCACAAGGAATGGACTGAGGCTGGGGTCAAGGCATCAAGAGCCACCACACACAGACCTGTCAAGGAATTTGGCTACAGTTGTCGTCAGAGGCGTCTTACCTGGGCTAACGAGAAGAAGAACTGGACTGTTGCCCAGTGCTCCAAAGTCCTCTTTTCAGATGAGAGCAAGTTTTGTATTTGATTTGGAAACCAAGGTCCTAGAGTCTGGAGGAAGGGTGGAGAAGCTCATAGCCCAAGTTGCTTGAAGTCCAGTGTTAAGTTTCCACAGTCTGTGATAATTTGGGGTGCATTGTCATCTGCTGGTGTTGGTCCATTGTGTTTTTTGAAAACCAACATCACTGCACCCGTTTACCAAGAAATTTTGGAGCACTTCATGCTTCCTTCTGCTAACCAGCTTTTTAAAGATGCTGATTTGATTTTCCAGCAGGATTTGGCACCTGCCCACACTGCCAAAAGCACCAAAAGTTGTTTAAAGGACCATAGTGTTGGTGTGCTTGACTGGCCAGCAAACTCACCAGACCTGGGGTATTGTCAAGAGGAAAATGAGAAACAAGAGACCAAAAAATGCAGATGAGCTGAAGGCCACTGTCAAAGAAACCTGGGCTTCCATACCACCTCAGCAGTGCCACAAACTGATCACCTCCATGCCACGCCAAATTGAGGCAGTAATTAAAGCAAAAGGAGCCCCTACCAAGTATTGAGTACATATAGAGTAAATTAATATACTTTCAAGAAGGCCAAAAATGCACTAAAATGTTTTTTTTATTGGTCTTATTGTTCTAATTTGTTGAGATAGTGAATTGGTGGATTTTTGTTAAATGTGAGCCAAAATCATCACAAATTAAAAGAACCAAAGAATTAAACTACTTCAGTCTGTGTGCATTGAATTTATTTAATACACTAGTTTCACAATTTGAGTTGAATTAAAGAAAATAGATTTTAAGCTGGTCCTCTTTCAACTTTTGCAGTTTTGACTGCTCACTGTGAAGAATAAAGCTGTTCACAACAGCAATGTCGATGAAATGAAAGAAGAATGTCTTGTACCATTTCTTTGTTTTGTGGAGCATATTGTAATATCCGATAAGGTCATCCGAGAGGTCAACACCGCCCATGTATTTATTATACTCCAGCACTGCTGCTGGAATAAGGACCTGCTCCCTTCTCCAGTCACCCTCGGCAGTCTTGATCTGACGGTTCACAGTGTCACCAGTGTATGCTTTATGAATTGGAATTGTATTGAATTTTAAAATATATTCATGTAAGCATTATAAATAGTTTGTGGAAATTCATTGTTGGTCGGCGTCACCTAGCGTGCAGGCGTGAATTAGCAGAAGGCGATCAATTATTTCGCGATCGGTGTTATATCACAGTTCGTTGACGATTCGCCTTGCTTTTTCGTATTGCGCTCAGTGTGAAACGGCCTTTAGATACCTTGTAAAAATACTGTATAAACTTTTTTGTGTGTAGGACTAACTCTACCCAGTAAATCTTTATCTACTGTAAGCTTTGAAACATTTTTGTATAGTACAGTATGAAGTCAGTGTCATTAAAAAATGTAAAACATGCATTAACTTTGTACATAAGAATTTTCACGGTTGACTGTTATGTTGAGAAAACATCTTAACGTTGTTAAGCGTGACAAAACTTTCAATTTGGTGGCATTGGCCAATTTTCTGACATAATAAGTAGCTTTTTGAAACATGAATTAAAAGTTTTAGGTAATTTTGCAGATGTGAAATAGAGTTCTGGTGTTTCAGCAAACAGTTGTGACGATTGAACTTGCAGTTTAGCGATAGCTAAGCTAGCTGTTTCAAAAAATGCGCTACAGCAATTGAGAAAAACTTTAATAAATGAGTTTTGAGTCAGTGTCAGCTGTAAAGTTGAAGCAAAGTCCTTTTGAAGGAAAGTCCGTTCACTCGGCCGGCATATTTGCAACGCCTCCGGGCAGCTGAAACAAGACCAAGTACTATCTAAATGAATGGGGGAATCCTGAAATCTCAAAAACTGCTTGCTGAACTTGCAATTAAATTACATATTTCAAATCGGCAACAAAATCTGAAGTGAACAGCCCGTCAATGTTTTTCTTATGCTCAAATAGCATTTAAAAAGCGTATTTTTCAGGCTAGACCAGCCAATGCGCATGTGTTGCTCCCCACGCGCTTATGACTGTGCATGCGCATCGGCTGCTCTAGCCTCAGGTTTCTATGGGAACCGGAGATTCTAACGGCCACTGCAGTGATGCAATGTTTTTACCAATCAACGATTGGCTCTTTCATTTAGAAGGCGGGAATATCGCGCCATATTGCGCATTGCAGTTTCTCCCATTCATAAGTATGGGAGTGTATTTCTATAGTGCTTGATTGAAGTTAACGACACTTAATCGCCATCTCCGCAGTACAGGGACACGCCTTTAAAGGTAAATAAATCTTTAATACAGACTATATAATCTGAGTATTTGTTTTCAGTTTGTATTTGTTCTTTTTAAAGTAGACATTTCAAGCTTTCTATAAATATGTTTCTCATGTCAGTGAGACAAGTATACAAAAAGACAAAAAGCCAACCCTGTTTGTTTTATTTATTTTACTAAAGCACAACGTTTTTTAATATTGTGGGTGTACACAAATAAAAGTAGTCCGTTTACAGTTTTGAATTATGTTTTTCCATATTTTTCTATTTACTGTTATAGACATCATCATAATCATACTTACTTTGGCATACTAATGTTGTCTCTGGTTCATCATAATCATACTTACTTTGGCATATTTATGTTGTCTCTGGTTCATCATAATCATACTTACTTTGGCATACTAATGTTGTCTCTGGTTCATCATAATCATACTTTGGCATACTAATGTTGTCTCTGGTTCATCATAATCATACTTTGGCATATTTATGTTGTCTCTGGTTCATCATAATCATACTTACTTCTCGTTTGGCTCTCAACGGAGGCAGTCGCATTTTTCACTCCCCGTCCTCCCTTTTTTTTCCCTGCTTGCTTCTTTTGTCTCGTCTCATCTATTGAGAGACTCTCTCTGCACGGCTCTCCAAACTAGAAAATTATGGATTTGATCAACTGGTCTCTTAGTGCAATTGACACTCTCTTCTCAACAAGAAGTCTGGGTTCTGGGGAACCTGTTTGTCCTGACGGGACGTTCGCAGCCGGCTATACGAGGGATGCGTGGGAGAGGTGGCAAATCGTATGTCTGGCGGCTCTTTCCGTGGAGGACATTGAAGATATCTACCTATTCGGTACCATGATAACAGGTATTTTGCTGATTGGATTAGGCTTTGCCCTGGGTTATCGAAAAATTCAGAAGACGGGAACAGCTGTCCAAAGTCTCACAAGGCTGCCCGTTTTGGTTGAAGCTGTGGGAAGAGCGGTCAGCATTGAGACTGAGACTATTAACTGGAATATGGATTCTATCACGATGAAGCTCATGGCTTTGCAAGTGAAAATTGATGCTTTCGGAGACCAGAATGGACAAAATGGACAGAGAGAATAGCTGTGAAAGTATGCAGCTGTTCGCCCCAAAGACACAACAATTCAATCTTATCTTTTCTGGCTCCCCCGTACCAGCCGGCCTCGGCCAAGGTCATGCTGGATAACAACCCTGGGAAGAGCGCTGCAGTGGGACTCTCTTGCTCCCTCCCCGATTACAGACATTATTCCCCTCCCCCGACCAAGTGCCTCCGGCTTTGTTCCGCCAGGCTTGGTCAAGCGGGTCTGCGACCAGCGCCGTAATAAATGGCGCTGGACCGGATGGCTGCTTGCCAGAGCTGGATATGTTTCCGGGGCAATTTTATATATATATATCAGAGGTGGAAAGAGTACAAAAATATTGTACTCAAGTAAAAATACCATTACATTACTGACATTTTACTTAAGTACAAGTAAAAGTACCAGTCTAAAAATATACTCAAGTAAAAGTAAAAAGTAGCTCATTTAAAATTTACTCAGAGTAAGAATTACTTAGTTACATTTTAACAATGGGAGGGACGAAAAAATGGGATCGACCAAAGGTGTCAAACTTAGTACCTGGAGGGCCACAGCCCTACACAGTGTAGATATAACCATAATTAAACACATCTGATACAGCTAAACTAATCATTTAGGCTTATTTGAAAACTACATGGTGTGTGTGTTGGAGCAGGGTTGGAACTAAACTCTTTAGGGCTGTGGCCCTCCAGGAACTGAGTTTAACACACCTGGGATATGGGCCTATAAATCTCAAACTAGGTGTTTTTAATTAAATGAATCAGTTATTTAGAATAATAACACATTTAGGCTGTTACCAGGGAAATTAAATCAGTATAAACAAAATTCATCTTTGCAATGCAGAGGAAACGCAGAAGCTTCATCTGAAGTGGCATAGATGTATTTACACTGACATGAATGCATTTAGCCTGCAGTTACAAATGCAGAAATAATGTTTTGATAAATAAGACATAAAATGTGACCCTGAACCACAAAACCATAAGGGTCCATTTTCCTAAATTGCGATTTATACATCATCTGAAAGCTGAATAAATAATATTTCCATTGATGTATGGTTTGTTATGATCGGACAATATTTTAAAATCTGGAATCTGAGGGTGCAAACAATCCAAATATTGAGAAAATCTCCTTTAAAGTTGTTCAAATTAAGCTCTTAGTTTTGATATATTTACAGTAGGAAATTTACAAAATATATTAATGGAACATGATCTTTACTTAGTATGCTAATGATTTTTGGCATAAAAGAAAAATGTATAATTTTGACCCATACAATGTATTGTTGGCTATTGCTACAAATATACTCCAGCGACTTAAGACTGGTTTTGTGCTCCAGGCCAGGGTCACAAATGTTAAATAGTCATTTGAAATGCAAAAATCAAAAGATACTTTAAATGTTAAATTAGAACCACCAGTAGGTGTCAGCAAGTCACTGATAAGTGAATCATTGCGATTGAACAGAATCATTTAAACGGTTAATTCATTCAGGAACAAAACACGTCATTGCTCAGAGTCAGAGATGCAAAACTGTGTATGATGGCTGTGTTTGGTATTATTTTTGTTGTCGAAATAGAGCAAAAACAGGCAATATGGTGTCTAAAACGCAAGTCTCTTAATTAACTTCTTGTTTTTTGAACTGTTGTAAAAAGCAAAACTACAGGCCTAATCATTGTGATTTTTTTGAGAAAAACGGCATTCTTCATGTGATGTTGACTTACTATATTAAATTATATAAATATATACATTTTCTGCTTCTATATCTTCAATTTTGTGATCATTCTAAACTCATTTTAACAGACTGAATCACGCAGTGAAAGAAAACACTCCAAATGCTCGCGGATTAGTCTAATCTAACGCTACTAGATTTCACGGCACACTGTTTAGAGTGATTTGTTTGGTTTTTGGCTAAATACTGATAATGTCAAATCGCACATCATTAAAACAACAATTACAATATTATCTCAGATGATATTGCACACCCTGCACCACAGTCTTTTTGGCTCATTTGTGCAAAACCTTTTGCTAAACCGTCAAAGCTTCATTTTAACCACCAATGCAACGATGCAAGTATTTACCTTACGTTACCTCTACATGCTTGCGAAGGGCGATGTCGAGATGTTATAAGCTGCTAGTTCGGTCTCCCGAGGCAAACACAGCTAACACTGCATAATAGAGCATGAATATATGGCCAAGGGTTCACTTCATTCCTTTGAGCTCAACTTCAGCAGAATATGACGGGGTCTGGTTTTCAGCTGGGTCTGCACCATTAACGCCTGTCTTGTTTGTCTGCATCTTTCTTGTGATTTTTAGCGCCAGTTTCTTCTTCTGCCCATTATTTACTGCAGTTGTTTCCACGGAGCGATTTTTTTTTTTACTCAGTAACGAATGTGTTTTAAAATGTAGCGAAGTGCAATACTTAACACAAAATATACTTAAGTAAAAGTAAAATTACAGATTAAAAAAAATTACTTAAAAAAGTACAAGTACACAAAAAAGCTACTCAATTACAGTAACGCGAGTAAATGTAATTCGTTACTTTCCACCTCTGATATATATATAAATGTAGGGCCCTATGAAATCCGTTTTAATTTTTCCCAAATTCCATTTTATTTATTTCTAAATTCATTTTTTTCCGTTTCAATTTTTCTAGATTCCGTTTTTTCCCGTTTTCATTTTATGGACTCTTTTTAATGATCAAATTAAATTGTATTTATCAAAAGCATGTCTAATTAATTAAAATCATGAAACTTATACAATTTAACACTAATTTATTAAAAGTGTAACAAAATGACATGTTTAGGGTCGTATGAAATGTATATTGTTTTCTCATCTTATGTTTTATTGTTGCCAAATTCTGTTTTAGCTCGTCTGATTATTTGAATGCATGCAAACATTTTTTACTCTTACAGTAGCCTTATGAAATGTTTTTTTTTCCTCAGAATTTCTGTGTTGTGTATTTAAATTTGACTGGTTATCAGATTAAGGCATGAAACATCGATTTAATTTATATTTTAATGAATGAAAATTAAACATTTACATGTTGAAAAATAAAGGGGATTTAGCCTACTATTAAAAATAAAATATTTTGTGATTATGTCTTAATAAAATTTTATTACTTTTCAACAGTAGTAGTAGACGTGTTTTTGAAGTAGAACTAAATTCACAGTTTCATTGTTTGTAGGGACAAACAGATGCAGATAATTAAAACATGCACATTTCTTCTCTTTCTCTCACTCTCAAAATGGGCATATTTGAGAAACAAGTCGAGTAGTTTGCTTCACTGAATATAATTGTCAGTCATTTAACATTTCTTTCAGAAACAGTTGACTAAACATCTTACCTCGCTCTTTTTATTAATCTGACGCTTCGTCGCCAGCCGCTGTGAACGCTAAACTCCGCCTACTTTGATTTGATTTGAATTCAATTACTTTGACATTGACGCGCTGTTTGCCCGCTGAGGCAGAGCAGACTTTTAAAGCTTTTTTTGTCATCCTAACAAGAGCGCTGCGTAATCGAGGACAGCAGATGCTCATGTAGGCCTATAATTATCTTTATTGAAGTGAGTTAGGTTTAAATCGCGGTCAAGCATTAATTAACGTTTTTTGTTGTTGCAATTTTACACAATAATTAATGATGATCACAGTACACAAAACTGAAATTGCACGTCAAAATAACAGTCAATATTTTTTGAGACCCCCCCCAAAAAGAAATAATTAGGCTACTTTTCACAAATCACGTTTTCAGGGGAGCCCATGTATTATTAAGGGGAGCCCCTAGCTCCCCCATAGTTCGCACCCTGCTCACCAGGATGGCCATTTTAACGTCATTTTGTGTTTAATTTTGCCGCTTAAATGCAACAAGCTGCACTTTTAAGAGCCCCATATTTCAGCCTCGACTTTTAGTTTATGGCTTCGGGACAATTTTTAACGTCAGACGCGGGCCGGGCATCGGGCTTGTTTTAGGATTCCTCCTTATTTTTGCATTTTAGAAATCCATCAATTATTATGGTGATGAAAAGGATTAGCCGCTCGTGGAAACAATACCGCGACTGACAAGAGCAGCTCGACCTGTCTAATAGCACACATTTGTCTAGGTTAAACGTTTAAACTAACATTGTGATATGCTTTTTTAAGTATTTTATATATAGATTTTATTTTAGTCAAGTGGTGATTTAAGAAGGCTCAATTGATCAAACATAATAGGCAAACTTACTATCTGCAGCTGGCCGATTGCTCAAAAGCTACTTTAAAAACAAAAACTTGAATTTAATAAATACATTTTCCAAACATATTTCTAAATTAACTTAATAAAGAAACGAAACTGAACTATATTAATGGCTAGAACAGCAGCTGTGTGTAATGGGGAAGAGAGAAAGAAAGACATGGGCTCCAGTCGGACTCGGCAAGGTAATTTTGATAATCTGTTGAACAAGGATTGGACTGGGGCGTATGTTTGAGGCCCGTGCAGGATTCTACTGAGCTTGTTTGGTATCAAAGTCAATTTGGTACTCGCAAGGTGGCTTTATACGGACGCCATTTGGATATGACTGAGTGCAGCGGAAACCGCCTCTGGAGTGCGCGAGCTTAAAAGACGTGCAAATAAATAATAGGCTACATTTTAGTGACAATGCAACAACAATGACCCGATTAGGCAGGTGACAATTCTGTCAACTGTACCAAAATGCCAGAGAAAGACTTGTATCGCACCGTGCAGCTCTTTAGTGCAGACGAGATGCGCTGATTACGTGTTTTAAGAGAAGGTCAAAGAGAGGAAACACAGCTGATGAATCCGTTTTCAAATGACCGATTTGATATTCTGTGTGGATCTATTTACTCTTCAGCCTACAAGCTATAGGCTATTGAATAAATGTGTGAATGTCCATCATTTTAAAGTCGAAAGCTGTGGGAAAGAGTAGAAATATGCGATATAGCCCATGCGCAATCCCGTACCGAAATTCAGGACCTGAATAAACATAATTGTATTATACAGAGATTTGTAAAATAGATTTCCATGACTTTTCCAAAACTTTCTGGGTTTATTCAAAACTTTTCCAGGCCTGGAAATTGCGGTTTTAAAATTCCATGACTTTTCCAGGTTTTTCATGACCGTACGAACCCTGACTGTATGGAGCTGCTTTTTGCCTTACGCTTTGTGTGCTTTTCACATCTTCTAATGCTTTGAAATCAATTGAATGTTTAATTTGGTAAAGCTTAAGAATAGAGATCGACCGATATATTGGTTTACTGATATTTATCGGTTTTGTAAAAAAAAATATATATATTGTCAGCAGTTCATAATTTAGAATGATAAAAACATTTTAATAATTCTGATAAAACATGCCAGTTAAGAAATGCAATAAAATACGATGTTTTGTTTGTTATAGCTTATTTCAATATTCCAGAGAATATTATCCAGTGAATTATTCTTCACTCTTTAGTCTATTAAACAGCTTATAAATCTAAAACTGTAGTTTAAAATGAAGTTGATATGACTTCTGTCCTTTATTTTCTCCATTTGAAAACATTAGACATTATTTTGCTTACTGTTAATATCAGTGTTGCTGATGATGCTTTTTATAAATAATTTTTTTTTATTGTTGTATGTGAAGATAAAATTGTACATGAAAGAATGTTAATTTTCAACAGTTTTTTGTTGTTGTTAAGATGACTGAAAGAAGGAAAACCAAAGCAAAGAATGGACATACTACACTCTGTTATTTATTTACTTTATAACAGTAAATAAATATCAGTTCTGCATATCGGTTATCGAGTACATAAACATGCAAATAATTGGTATCGGTATCGGTTATAAAAAAAAATCAATATCGGTCGATCACTACTTAAGAACATGTGCAAATGCTAAACTTTCGTGAGCACACAGCAGTGGCACGATCGTACCAGTGACAAATCCGTCAACTGTCCTGAGCATCTTTTGCACCCCTGATTGCCATCGGACAGTCCTTATTGTTGAACCCTAATGTTTTTCAGTTTTTCTTCCCATTCTCAATAGGATATTATAATCTAAGCCAGGGGCTTCCAACTTTATTTCATTTGGAAGCTACTTTTTAAAAATAAAAACGGCTTATTAAAATGTGCTGGAGATATTAAAAAAGTACTGATACACACACTGAAATAATTTAAGCAAGTTTTATGACAAAAGCCAACAAATAAAATTAGCAGCACTATGCACTTTTTGTTTGCACAAACAGTGAAATAAAACAAAAAAATTATGGGCAATTCATAATCAGGTAGATCAATATTTGTATTAAGCAATACATAAATACATGATGCTGTTTTGTTCATAATTGTTTATGCAATTTACAATTAAAATTATATTTGATTTATTTATGTTACTTGTTAATTTAGACGTTATGCATGATTTTAATAGACAGTTGTTTCATTGCATTGACAATTTAACAGGGATATCCTGGACAAAAACCTTCTCCAGAGTGCTCAGGACCTCAGACTGGGCCGAAGGTTTACCTTCCAACAAGACAATGACCTTAAGCACACAGCTAAAATAACGAAGGAGTGGCTTCACAACAACTCCGTGACTGTTCTTGAATGGCCCAGCCAGAGCCCTGACTTAAACCCAATTGAGCATCTCTGGAAAAACCTAAAAATGGCTGTCCACTAACGTTTACCATCCAACCTGACAGAACTGGAGAGGATCTGCAAGGAGGAATGGCAGAGGATCCCCAAATCCAGGTGTAAAAAGCTTGATGCATCTTTCCCAAAAAGACTCATGGCTGTATTAAATCAAAAGGGTGCTTCTACTAAATACTGAGCAAAGGGTCTGAATACTTAGGACCATGTGATATTTCAGTTCTGCAAAATCTGCAAAAATGTCAACAATTCTGTGTTTTTCTGTCAATATGGGGTGCTGTGTGTACATTAATGAGGAAAAAAAATGAACTTAAATGATTTTAGCAAATGGCTGCAATATAACAAAGAGTGAAAAATTTAAGGGGGTCTGAATACTTTCCGTACCCACTGTATATATATATATATTTTTTTTTTTTATATGTAAAAAAAAAACAAATCAAAGAGGATACACATACAATCATTATGTATCATTAGCGATTCCACTTCCGGCGCTGCGTTGTACAGTCGACGTTAGGGATGGCTCCGCTCAATTTGTGCTTTAATATACTTTTTTACGTATTTTTACTTTCTCTTTTTACACACATAACGTCTGCACTATTTATATACGACAGAAGAACACTTTTGGACTTTTGGTCCTGCTTCAGGACACTTTATCCTCGGACCCAGCGTGGCCATTGGAGATACTTCGGAACACCGAGGTTAACAAAGGCCGCCTCAATAATCCCAGGAGGCGAAGGAAACATCGCGGGAGACGCGCTGGAATATGTAACAGACTGAGAAAAAGGGCTCACAGTCCCCCTCTACCGAGTATTCTGCTCGCTAATGTCCAATCCTTGGAGAATAAGATGGACGATCTTAGAGCCATGATTAGTTTCCAACGGGACATTAGGGACTGCAACATCTTTTGTTTGACCGAAACATGGCTCACGTCGACGGTCCCGGACACCGCTGTAACGCCGTCTGATAACTTTTCTGTTTTACGGATGGACAGAACAGCCGAGGCCGAAAAAACCAAAGGTGGTGGAGTGTGTTTCATGATTAACAAGAAATGGTGTGACCCCAGGAATATCTCCATTTTGTCGCATTCCTGCTCGCCTCATCTGGAACACCTCTCCATTATCTGCCGCCCATTCTACCTGCCACGGGAGTTTACATCGATCATCGTTACTGCCGTTTACATCCCACCACAAGCAGACACTAGCTTGGCTCTGTCCAAACTCCACGACGAGCTCAGCGGCTACATCAATAAACACCCTGACGCTGCCTCCATCATCGCGGGAGACTTCAACAAAGCCAACCTCAGAAAAGTCATGCCAAACTTCCACCAACATATATCCTGTCCAACCAGAGGACAGAATACACTGGATCATTGCTACACCCAGTTTAAGAATGCCTACAAAGCTCGTTCCCTGACGGCTTTTGGCAAATCGGATCACGCCGCCATCTTCCTCACACCGGAATATAAACAAAGGATCGTTCAGAAACCGCCGGTGGAGAGGGAAGTGACGGTCCTCCCTCTCTGAAGCTATGCTACAGGCGTCTCTTGATGACGTCGACTGGGACATGTTCCGGGCGAGTTCAGCTGACGTCAGCGAGTTCACGGATGTAGCAGTAAGCTTTATCAACACGCTAACCGACCAAGCCACTGAAACAGTAACAATAAGGACATTCTCAAATCAGAAACCGTGGGTGGACAGATCAATCCGTGATGCGGTTAACCATCGCACTGCCGCGTACAACGCTGGCCTTTTGTCGGGAAACATGAGCGAATACAAAACATTGTGTTACGCTCTCCGTCGGGCAGTTAGAGCTGCTAAACTCAGATACAGGGAGAGAATTGAGTCACATTTCCAGCTCAATGACTCCCGACGCATGTGGCAGGGACTGAAGACCATCTGTTCCTCTGGAAACAACTCTTCCGCAGAGGTGAGAACAGATCCGTTGCTGGCCGAAGAGCTAAACACCTTCTACGGCCGATTTGAATGTAACGGCGGCGTGACTCTGCCAATCAGCACGCCAGGAAGCAGCAGACAGAGCAGCGATGATTATGCTATCATCCTCAACATTCGAAGGGAACTAAAGAGAGTGAACGTCAGGAAAGCAGCAGGACCTGATGGGATTACTGGCCGCGTTCTGAGGTCCTGTGCTGATCAGCTTGCTGGTTTGTTTACTTCCATCTTTAATGAGTCCCTTGCTACCTCTGTGGTTCCCACCTCATTTAAAAAATCTGTCATAATCCCTGTGCCTAAGAACAGTAAACCCTCTTGCCTGAATGACTATCGTCCAGTTGCCCTCACATCGACAGTCATGAAGGTTTTTGAGAGACTTTTAAAGAAACACATTTGCTCCTCCATCCCTGCTACTTTGGACCCTCTTCAGTTTGCCTATCGGCCAAATAGGTCTACTGATGATGCCATCTCCCAGGTACTCCACTCCTCCCTCACTCACATTGACAGCAAAAATGGCAACTATGTCAGGCTGCTATTCATTGACTATAGCTCAGCTTTCAACACTATAGTCCCCACCAAGCTAGCTGTCAAACTCTCAGACCTCGGCCTAGACACTTCACTCTGTGACTGGATTCAAGATTTCCTCACCGCCAGACCACAAGTGGTGAAAGTCGGACAGTTCACCTCCAACTCCATCACCCTGAACGTAGGAGCCCCACAGGGCTGTGTCCTGAGCCCCCTGCTCTACTCTCTCTACACACACGACTGCGTGTCCTCACACAGCTCCACTTCTATTGTTAAATTTGCTGATGATACTGTGGTTCTGGGCCTCGTTTCCAACAATGATGAGGCCGACCATACTTGCATGAGGTGGAGAGACTCACATCATGGTGCCAGGACAACTGTCTCTCTCTGAACGTGAGCAAAACTAAAGAGCTGATTGTAGACTTCAGGAAGAGACAGCAGCAGCCCTACACTCCTCTTATGATCAGTGGGACCCCTGTGGAGAGGGTGAGCAGCTTCAAGTACCTCGGTGTAAACATCTCAGAGGACCTGTCATGGACTGCACACATCCAAACACAGGTCAAGAAAGCCAGGCAAAGACTGTACCATCTGCGACAGCTGAGGAAATTCAGGGTCTCACCAGCTATCCTGAAAACTTTCTATTCAGGGGCCATAGAAAGTGTTCTGACTCAGTGCATCTCAGTGTGGTATAATAATGCCACAAACCAGGACTGCAAAGCTCTACAGAGAGTCGTGCGCTTAGCTGAGCGCATCTCAGGGTCTGCTCTCCCCTCTCTGCAGGACATCTACCTCAAACGCTGCAAAAGCAGAGCTGTAAAAATCATCAAAGACTCGAATCACCCCGGTAACCATCTTTTCTGTTTACTGTCATCTGGCAAGCGCTTCAGGAGCATGATGGCAAAAACTGAGAGACTGAGGAGGAGCTTCTTCCCCCAGGCCATCAGGCTCCTAAACTCAGTCTCATAACATCATAACATCCACAGGTCTCAATTTAATAAACTGTAAACACATCCATTATTCTCCATCATCCACACTACTGCTATGTGTACATACCCGGTACAACCTATTTGCACATTCTCTTGCACATCCGTGTTTATATTAATATGTATTAATCCACAGTATACTGTATTGCACATTTTATCTCATTGCACATCTTACTCCTTATTTTATTATTTGTTCCTATTTTCATTCTCACCTATATTTATATATATATATTCTCTTGTGTTATGTTTCATTGTTTTATTGCTTTTTGTTATTGTTATTTTTTATTTTATTATATTTTTTTTGCACTTTCCATTGAGCCTGTCCTGACCTACATTTCACTACTGATTATACCCTGTATGATTGTGTATGTGACAAATAATAAAGAACCTTGAACCCTTGAACCTTGAATCAACCTATTGCAACATTGTTACCATTGATTGTTGCATATATATATATATATATATATATGCATATATAATATATATAAAAACAATTTTTTAAGTAGTATGAGGCCCCTAATCTAGGTTTAAATACATTTTCACAAACCGTTTTTATATGTAATATATATAGCTCAATGAAAGCTTTAACTTAGGTTCCTTCAAAAAATGCATTAAACACTTGTTAAAGGCATATTATTATTAAAACTTATGGAAGTTATTGACCAATGATATAAATGCTTTCTGCACTCAAACAGGACTCTTTCGCCTTTTTAGACAACATACATAAATATATATTTCACCACGAATAAACCCCTGAATGTCTCTGACAAATGTTTGTCTGCGCTCTATGCACTAACAGGACTTTTATTTTGTCCCTGCGCTGTGACAGCATAAGGCTGCACCGCATTCCTGCATCTGTTGTGATTCGGCTGAAGAAAGGTGTGTGGTTTCAAGCATATAAAGTATTTAATTTGATAATAACCGTAATGTCAGTGCTTTGTTTAACATGTACAAACGTCGTGTTGTGTGAGTAAAGCGCATCATCATCACAGAAAACGAGCGTCTTATTTCTCTCCCAGCTATATCCCAGATCAGTTTATCATAAACATGGACTTTTCAGCACACGATTTTCACCTCTGTTAATTATTCTCATCTCAATCATGACAGACTGTCTAAAAAAAAACTCCTGCTGAGATCCACACTATTATAAAGATGGCGTTTATTAAAGAGGAGAGTGAAGACATGAAGATCGAAGAAGCATTCAGAGTCAATCATGAAGATATTGAGGAACAAACAGGTTGGTTTTTATTCTCAAAGCTGAACTCACTCATTTAATTCTCATTAAAATGTCCAGCTACCTTATTAATAAAATCCACTAATTTGTATCACTTAATTATGCATCAGTAGCCAACAACAAATTATAATAAAATATATAAAATAAAAAGCAATATATCAAATAATGTTACATATACATAGTATATTAATATAAAACATGTATAAAGGGAACTTTGAGAAGTTAGTGACCAACTCTGCTAATAATACGAATAAAGCTACACATTAAGTGGTCAGTTTTTTTAGTAATAAACTCAAACTGGTAGTAGATGAGAAGATCTCCCCTCACAATGTAAAGCGCTTCGAGTGCCTAGAAAAGTGCTAAATAAATGTAATTAATTATTATTATTGTTATTATTAATTAATAAGGTTGTGTGAAGATTTACATGTTGCAGAATCATTAGATTGATCCCAATGACTTATTTATACATTTGTAAATAAATAAAGTAATTACTGTAAGCAATAGGCTATTTGTATTATAATTATAATTGTGGAGTTAATTTAGTGGATTTTCCGTAGGCGTTTGGATTGACCCTGTCTTGTTATTTTTCTCCTTTGTTACTATCAGACTCTGTAAACAGATTATACAAGTTTTGTGTTTAACCAGGTTTCAATGTCAGCTCTTCTACCAATCATACTCATAAATCTCTCATGTTCCTGTTTATGAATGGCTCTTGTCAATTATCTGATTTTAGTAAGTTTGGCTATTGTTTGTGCCTGTATGCTTGACGTTATTGCTCTGAAGTTGAAACTTTACTACTGCTGTTAAGCCTGGGTGATAAAACAGTATCGGTATTTATCGATGGTAGATATTCATCGATAATGATAGAAAACGTGCAATATAGTGCACGATATAGGCACGTGCTATAAGTGATGCAGATAGCAAACACATGCTGAAATGAGTGCTGCACCTGCCTGTGATGAGGAGATCGTGAAAAAAAAATATTAGTGGAATATAAAAAATAAAAAAATAACAAAATGGTGCAATCGGATGTTAGGTGTGAGTCAGGGAGCCTTATTGAGATACGGTGATGATGATGTAAGAGCAGTTGTTGCATTTTAATGTTTTGTTAGTCTAATCCACGAGACTCACTGCTGCTGAATTATTCCTTCAAAATATTAAATATAGTAGCTCAATATGTAGAAGATCTTGATTACGATAAAACCGAAACCAAGCCATTCACACAGAACGCATATTCAGTGCATTTTAAAATTTATTTTATGAATGGACAAATATGACTGCTGCACTCGCATCTCGCACAAGTGATGTTTAGAAAGCCATGCAAAGTTAAAAGAGTTTAAACTTTTAGAAAACGTTGCGAATTTGTGGAGGTTTATTCAATTTCACTGCAACTCATATCTATGTTTTTTAATCCGTGTGATTTGGCTCTTTGTATATGTAGCAATACATAAATATGTGATGCTATTTTGTTCATAATTGTTTATGCAATTTACAATTTAAATTATGTTTGATTTATTTATGTTATTTGTTAATTTAGACATTATGCACGATTTTTATAGACAGTTGTTTCATTGCATTGACAATTTAATGCGCTGCATTATTTAGCTTATTGCGTGCTCCTGTGGCCTCGGGAAACAAGCCAAAGGTGTCCTTAACTTATTTAATCTGCATTTAAAACATAAGGAGATATTTGTTTACATTTTATTTTGTGTTTGACTTGAAACAAAAATTATTAGTTTTTTGTCTTTATAAACTGGGTAAATAAAAATTACACTGGATAAATAAATACAAATCTAGAAATTTGCCAGCCCTACGAAGAACTATCTCGGTCAGAGTCCAGGGCAGACAGAAGAGGAATGGGGCAGTTCACGGTACAAAAGAACAAAGATTAGACTAAACGAATGCTTAGAATATGTGAATAAACATCAGTTAGCATTTAGAGTCCCTTTTAAATAAAATAATGTACAAATATTATACATTTTATTATTGATTTATTTTTTGCAGGTGAAGTTTCTCTAGCTCAGGTTTAGCCAACCCTTTTCCTTTTCATTAATTAATATATCTAACTTGTAAAATAAGAAAATTCCTAGCCATCCCATCTGGAGTTGCCTATTATTGGCATAACGCGGTGAAATTTTTGCATAAGAGTAAAGCAAAGGACCTAATACTGAGCCCTGTGGCACTCCATATTTGGCATCTCTTTATTTACACAAAGTAATAACATAAAATAGACAATTGACAATAACAAATAATTCAACATAACTGAATTCCAACATAATTCTCAAGCTATCGAAGATAATATCATGATTTGTGTTGTTGAAAGATCTAATGGCACTAGAAGAGAGATGTAGCTGCAATTAGATGCCAAATGTAGGTCATTTGTAACTAATCATATTTTCTGTGCTATTATGGCAGCTTATAAAGGGTAATTCACAAACAAACAACAAGTGCTGCCATCTCAATCCTTAAGTTCTTTCAAACTTGAATTCAGACTGAATATTTAAAAGAATTTGTGGAAAAAATACTATGGAAGTCAGTGGGGACCAACAAATGTTTGGTTACCCAGATTCTTCAAAATATTTAATTTTGTGTTCAGCAGAAGAACAAAACCCATCCATGTTTGGAGAGAGTAAATGAATGACAGCACTTACATTTTTGGGTGAATTGTCCCTTTAATTCCTGACTGAAATTGTTCGCAACTCAACATATTTGAGAGGACCAAGTTAAGTTGTTCTAATATTTTAGATATAAATGGCATATTTAAATGTTGTTTATACACTGACCAAAATTATAAACGCAACACTTTTGTTTTTGCCCCAATTCTTCATGAGCTGAACTCAAAGATCTAAGACTTTTTCTATGTACACAAAAGGCCTATTTCTCTCAAATATTGTTCACAAATCTGTCTAAATCTGTGTTAGAGAGCACTTCTCCTTTGTCGAGATAATCCATCCACCTCACAGGTGTTGTATATCAAGATGCTGACTCAGCAATATTTTATAAATGTCAATAAAAAAAGTATTGCGAAATGTCGGCTTTTCCATTAACCGATGTTATGCGACAAAAACGTAATTTTTTCCTCTCACGATTAGTCATGTCAACAGATTTTGGTGGGATTTTGACAGATTTTGGCTATATTTAATTGAAGGTGGCGTGTGCATGTATCTTTACAAAAGAGCTGCTTCAGAAACGTGGGTGGCGCGGCTCATATAAACACAAGCATAGACTAGAGTGGATGAGATCAACTCCGGTGGCCGTATCAGAGCCACTACGCCGCAGATGTGTGCAGTGTAAATTGTCTAAGCATTATTGGCAGGGAAAACCCCTTATACATGAGAGCGGCAGTGTATTAAGTATTTCTTGGAGGTTATATTACATTGAAGAATGATCATATGACATTTTACATACACCATGTGACCTGTAAATGCAAAAAAAAAAACATTTCCATTGCAGTTTTGCGAATTATTCCTTTTTCGCATTGCCTGAAAAACCACTTCATGCGAGCATAAAAACATTTTTACAATATATGCGCGTTTTTGCAAAATGTATGCGTTTCCATTAGGGGTATTTTCAATTCGCAATTTCATTTTGCACCTACATACAGTAGCTGTCATGTGGATCAGAGTTAATATTTTTACTGATTTAAAATTTGATGATCCTCACCATGGTTGAGAATCGTGTGCTGAAGTAATATGTGCATCTCATTGCAGCTTTTTTAATGCATTTGTCTATCAGCATAAATGTGTGCCTTTTGTTTTAAGAGGCAAATTCTACCCATATTATGTAGAAGGCTTTGAAAATAAACAAATCCGTGTTATGATGCCACTGAACTTGGCGGCTGAGAAAATGCCCTTAAAAAACATTCCTTTTCTATGGAATTCAGAAAAGATAGTTTACTCAGGATTAAATATTCCTTCGAAGTTGGAAGAGACATATTTTTGAATTATCTTTGAAGCATACATATTTTGATATTTGCTGCTTTGTGCCATTGAACAGGGGTGAACTTGTTTTTGTCTCTTCGTCATAGAGCTGTTTGTGCTGAAAGAGGAGAATCAAGAACTGAATGAAATGGAAGAGAAACATCATGAACAGACATCTTCAAGAGTTCAAAACACTGAAACCTTTAATCACCACACAATGGTTCACTCAAGAGAGAACTTGTTTAAATGTGGTCAGTGTGGAATGAAGTTCTGGAACATTAAACACCTTAACAGGCACACAATACTTCATTCCAAAGAAAAGCCTTTTAAATGCCCGCAGTGTGAAAAGTGTTTTAAAATCGACAAATGCCTGAAGAATCACATGAAAATTCACAGCGAACAGAAGCCGTTCACATGCACTCAGTGTGGGAAGTGTTTCATTCATAAAGTCAGCCTCAAGACTCACATGACTCTTCACACCGGAGAGAAGCCTTACAACTGCAGACTGTGTGGAAAGAGCTTCTCACAAAATGGAAATCTTAAATGTCACATGAGAGTTCACACGGGAGAGAAACGTTACACCTGCCCTCACTGCAAAAAAAAATTTGGTCACAAAGGCAGCCTCAAGACAACTGTGCGGGAAGGGCTTCCCACAGAAAGGAACTCTGAAGTGTCACATAAAAATTCACACTGGAGAGAAGCCTTTCATCTGTTCTCATTGTGGAAAGGGTTTCACTTTTAAAGGACACCTTAAGATTCACACGAGGCTTCACACTGGAGAGAAGCCGTATGCATGCTCTCAGTGTGAGATAAGGTTCCTGTATAAAAGAGACCTGAAACGGCATTTACAAACCCAGTGTTCCTCAGAGTGACGAGATTTTAAAAAATATGCTATTTGTGTGTGTGTGTGTGTGCGTGTGTGAGAGACCGTACACATGACCTTTTAAATGCGGCCGGTATCAGATTATCACCTAAACAGAACACTGCAGAACACGTGCTTTATTTGCATCCCTCTTTATATTTTGCCTTAAAGCTTTTTTTGTAACGGTCAGAAGTGGTCAGATGTGTTCATATGTACATTCTTTCAAGTATAGAGAGGCTGGAATCAGTGTTGGTCAAGTTACTTTCAAAAATTAATCAACTACATTTACTAATTATGACCCTCTCTGTGAAAACCCAGCTAAAGTCATTTTTTGTGCAAAAGAAATCATCCTTCATATGGTAAAGAACATTCTGTGAAAATTTAACCTTTAATATTGACTGAGTAAGGTCCTGTCAAAGATTGAAATTATAGTGAAATTAAAGGTAGAAATCAAACTTTGATGCTCGTTATCTCATAATTAGATTCTGAGACTTTAGCCTGGATTTCACAGAGAGGGTTCTTATGAGGTAAATTCCTCATAGTAGGTCTTCTTTCAAAAATTATGAATTAGATGAATAGATCTCAATTTGTTTTGTATCTAGGTGAGAGCAATTGCGTGCAGTTGGAATTAGATGAATAGATCTCAATTTGTTTTGTATCTAGGTGAGAGCAATTGCGTGCAGGTGACTGCATATAATGAGCTCAGATACGGGAAAGACTGTACCTCAGTTTCATATGGATTACATAATCAGATAAAATTCGTTTTCCATTTGAATTCGTTCATTTAAAAGTGGAAACTTCAGGCTTTCAGACACAGAAAAGACTGTACCTCGCTTTCATATGGATTACATAATCAGAAATATTAGTTTTTGATTTGAATTTGTTCATTTAAAAATAGAAACTTCAAGCTTTTTAGATTCTATTGATTTTAGTCTTAAGTATCTGAGTATTTAAGGTTTCTCTGTTAATCAGGGAAATCTAAAAATGGAACGAGCTTGTGCGCCGAGAGTTATAGCCACTGCATTCAATTTGATCTTTAGACGGTAAATTTAGATTTAGATTTCAAATTCAATATTGATTTTAGAACTGTTGAAATTATTTACTGTATGTAACGCAAGTACTTTATAAGTAACTGTAATTAAATTACCTAACAATTAACAGTAATCCCTTACTTTACTTTTTTGGTGGATAAGTAATTTGATTACAGTAACGCAATACTTAGTAACGCGTTACACCCAACACTGGCTGCAATAAACATCCTCTAATTTTGATCATTTCAAGGCATTTCTCTTACATTTGATTCAGTTTAAAGGTGCAGTGCGTAATATTTAGGAGGATCTATGAACAGAAATGCAATGTACATTTTGGAGGTGGATGGATTTGAATATTAAAGCGACCGCATTTACCAGCTGCTTTCTAAAAAATCATTCCTTTGTCTTGGCTTATTTTATTTGTTTGTTTTTTATTGCTCTAACAATAATCAATATTTAATGAAAACGATGCAATGTTATTTTAGGATTCTTCCATTTCTTCATCTAAACATCTACAAACCTAAAACCTGCTTTCTTGGCTGCTTTTTTCAATGTATGTTTTATTCATGTATTTATACATGTTTTGCTCTAACAAGAATTCATCTATATTTAATGAAAACTATGACATGATATTTGTGACCCTGGACCACAAAACCAGTCGTAAGTGTCAATTTAGCGAAATTGAGATTTATACGCCATATGAAAACAGTATAAATAAGCTTTCCATTGATATATGGTTTGTTAGGATCGGGCAATATTTGGCCGAGATACAACTATTTGAAAATCTGGAATCTGAGGGAGTAAAAAAACTAAATGAGAAAATTGCCTTTAAAGTTGTCCAAATTAAGTTCTTAGCAATGCATATTACTTATCAAAAATGAAATTTTGAAATATTTACGGTAAGAAATGTACTTAATATCTTCATGGAACATGATCTTTACTTAATGTCCTAATGATTTTTGGCATAAAAGAAAAATGGATAATTTTGACCCATGCAGTGTATTTTTGGCAATTGCTGCAAATATACCCCAGTGATACAAGACTAGTTTTGTGCTCCAGGGTCACATTTTACATTTGATTTTTACATTTCTGGATCTAAACACCTTAAACCTGCTCTTTCATACTATCATTCTATTTAATACAACAAGTTTGCCCTAAACTTTTAATATAATCCTTCTATATACAGCCTTTAGTTGTGATTCATGTTTTAAGCTTTGGCTAATTCTAATGCTTATTAAGGCGGTGTTCACACTTGCCGTCTTTTTTGAAGCTGCCGGCGTCTGTTTTACATTATAATCCTATGGAGTAAACCGTGTTTTCAAAAAAGTCCTGAGCGCTTTTTAAAACGCCACCGCCGGCGTCTTTTTCTGCAGCTCTGAGCGTTTTTTCGAGTTGAAAAAAGTTCAGCTTTTCTGAAAAAAACGCCCTACGTCAAGCGCCTTTTTGACAGCTGACCAATGACAAGCGAGTAGCGAGATCTGTCGTTTCCATAACAACAAGAAAAAAAATGGAGAAGGTGCCGGTAGATAGACTGATCGTACTAGTTTCGGAGCACAAGGAGCTGTATGATATGAGCACAAAACTCTATCATAATATACATCATAAAGAGGCTGTGTGGGCACAGATTGGACGGATCCTCATTTGTTCAGGTAAGTTTATCATCTATACTTGTTAAAATTATCACGTTAGCTACTGTAGCATTAACGGTCGCTCAGCAACATGTTATCGAATTGAATGCCTTTTATTTATATTTTATTTTTCCGCATACAACGAAATTAGGAATAATACATCAATAACGTAACCAGCTAATAACAGCAATTTTAACCTTTATCAGGCGACGCTTGCCGTCGGAAATGGAAGTACTTGAGGGACAAGTACAAACGTGAGAGGAGAAATGAGAAAGACAGGAGAAGTGGTTCCGAAGGAGGCTTTAAACGCTCATGGAAGTTCATGGGGGTCATGTCGTTCTTGGATCCCCATGTCCAGGATAGGCCAACATCTACAAATTTTGAAACACCAGAAAGCATTTTAAATGCAATGTGTGAAAGTGCAGGAGAAGAGAGTGAGGTAACAAGATATGTAGACTGTGACATGTACTAAAAGCCTATTGTATATTTTCATTGTATGTTTTACATGTAGCCTGATAGAGCTAGAACTTAATTTGGTCAACTTTAAAGGCGATTTTTTTTGCACCCTCAGATTCCAGATTTTCAAAATAGTTATAGGCCTATCTCGGCCAAATATTGTCCTATCCTAACAAACCATACATCAATGGAAAGTGCATTTATTCAGCTTTCAGATTATGGTCCAGGGTCACACACATATATATATATATATATATATATATATATATATATATATATATGTATACAGTGGCGTGCACAGGCCTCCAGGGGGCAGGGGCGAAATGGCGCTAGGAGGGCACAATCGTGGACCGGGGGGGGTGATGTTGTTCCCCCTCGGCTAGGGGTATCACGATTCGCAATTTTATCACGATTCTTTGTCATGTTGGTTTTTCTATTTTGCAAGTTGTTTGAGCATTACAGCCAAACTAATTTCCCTATTATAAAGACAAAGCCTTTCAAGGTAACACAAATACAAAAAGAATGGCAGATATTTAGGCCTAAGTGGGTGAAGATAAAAATCTTTGTCATTATTTCATTTTATGAATGAATGAATAAGGCATTTATATAGTGCTTTATTGTGTATTGTTGTACAGCCAAAGCACTTTATAATCATATGGGGGGGGGGTCTCTCCTCAACCACCACGAGTGTGCAGCATCCACTTGGATGATGCGATGGCTGCCACAGCAACTGTTTGGTTTTCCACCTTCTTCAAATATCTTTAAACTGATGTGAATGTCCGAGCGCTGTACAGTATATTGATACGGCGGTGCCAGAATGGCAGCTGATAGAATGTGTGCTGTAGCACGATACAACGATATTTCTTCAAAAACAGATCGTGGAGACATCTTTATCCAAATGGGTGTGTTGAAAACTCTGTTCTTCTAAAGTAGAAAACTCAGAAGAGAAGACCAGGAGACTTCGGATTGGATTGTCAGCAGAATTTCTTTATTCTATGACATGTCTTGTTATCTGTAGTCATCGAAAATCTCCTTCTTAAGTAATTTACAGGTTGTCTTATAGGTATTTTTGGAGGAGGGACTTTTTTGAGGTGGAGACAAACATCAAACAAAGCAAGCCTCTGAGGGCAATAAACCTAACGAATCCACGTCTGGCAAGGACAAAGTCATTTGCAGATCAAAGGTTCAATCTCTCAGTAGTCTGACTCATTGATCTTGCCATTATCATAGAGACAAAGGCACAGCTGTCGAGCTCAAATGGTCAGGAAGCGATCTCAAACACCTGAATTTCCTGATACACTTTCTTAGTAAGAAAATATCTAAATTAAACATTTAAAATAAAATTTGTAATCCTTCAATTCCCCCTTTGAGAGTTCTAATAACTCTCACAAAATACAAATTTAGACACTTAAAAGTTAATTCTTGTAACTTGTAATTGTTACAGGCACATAGTACATGTTCTGTGTTGCTTATATGTAATTGCATGCTGACACAGAAACAAAACATGCAATTAGGGTCCGTGAAGATTTTACGGGTAATAATCTCTTCTGGTTGGAACTGTCATTTCCTCGTGAGAGGCGGGCGTCATTTGCTGTAAGAAACACTTGATACTGTGGAGGCATAGATAGTACACAAGTAGGAGAAATAACAGCAGAATTGCTATTTCCTTGATCCACAGCCAGGGTTTACCTAACAAGTTTCCGAACCATGAAGAATTATCTTCAGTCATCTGGTGTAATTTTGCTGAAAGACCAAGAATGTCTTGTTGGATTTTGTTCAAGTTCTCTGTTGGATCCATTAACCCGGTGCAGCATTCAGGACCGATAATGGTACAGGCTCCCCTTGTGTTGCAAGAATGTAATCCAAGGCCACTCTGTTCTGTAAGATCATCATCTTGTGCGAGGCAAGAGTGTCTTGATGTTGCCCAGGGCCAAAACCGTATCATTGGCCAATTTCTGTACAGAATCCGACAGGCTTCTGACTTGATCGAGAGCCTGCATGACACCATACGATGGGATTAATGCTCCAAGAGTTCTTGACCACCACGTTTGTACACAAGTGAGTCCTGGAATGCAGCCATCTTTGTTGGTAGAAGCTGAATTTTGTAGATGTGGAGAACTTGAGGTGGAGTGTGTATTTTCTCTGATGGCTGGTAGGACATAAACCAGGGTGCACCTGCCATTGAATTGGCTGGGTAGGATGCTGTAGACAGAAGTCCCACATAACCACAAAGTGCCAGTCGGTGGAGGAACATACACCACTGATTTATGGCAAAAAGTTTCGGTAGGGATGGGTTCCCGTAGAGACACTCTTTTAAATCATTCTCCTCTTTCGTATTTGATGTAGTAACGCGTACATCATCAATTCGGTTCTTCTTTCAATCACAAAGCTGCAACGTTCACGAGGAATTTCACCCAGTGTAGTCGATGCTGGAGCATGATTTTCCATGCACCAATAGAACATCCTTGGCATGAGTAGATCTGTCATGATGGGAGTAGCTGAAGTTAGGTTGCAGGATGGTAGTCCAGGAATGCAACACGAAGAAGCTGGAGGAATTGTTACGTTGTGACATGTATCCTTGTTGTATAATCACTGGTATGATGATCGAATAAGGTACACGTGTCACATTTGGAGATAGGGTGTGCCACCCATGGGATTCCTGCTCCTACTGAAGGTGCGTGCGGCATGCAAACGTTCTTTCCAGCAAACAAGGCATTTCTTGACATATTCATCAGCTCTACTGAATATGTTGTTTCTGGGGTCTACACTTTGCGTGATGTCCATGATGGTTAATAGTACGAAAATCTTGATCATGTTGATGGATGACTGAAGTTCCGTATGTGAGTCTCTGCGTTGTGTATTTTTTTCTTCTTCTTCTTCTTTCTTTCTTTCTTGTGTGATAGTTGGCTCAATGGGTCTAGTTGTTTTCTAGAGGTTGTGGCTTTATCCGCAGGTGAGAAGGGTGGTGCATATGGATCTCAGGACAGCCATCAAATGGTATCTGCACAGAGGAAGAAAGAAACACAAACAAGAGAGAACAACGGCACAGAGCAGTATTTGTAGAGTCTGCAAACATTAGGGTTGTATCCTCTGTTCAAAATATAGTCTGCTATGGTTGTTCCTTCTTTCCCTATTTCTTAATTCCTGCGACACCTAAAGAACAGTGAGGAAAGGATGGACTAATGGAGGGAAAGGCCTATGAGGAAATCTTCACCTCAGGGTTGGCCCCGAAGCCTGTTGCTTTCGGTTCTTCCTGGGCTCCTCACTGGTTCTTGTGTCTGCCCTATCCTATCCCTGCAGGGGAGGAACAACCTTACAATGTGACACATGAGTCCAAGTTTTCCTTCCCTGACACAATACTGCAGCTGCTGTAATCAACATCACTTGATGTGGTCCGCACTACTTAGGCTCTAATGGCTTGTTTTTGAATGCCTTTATCATGACCCATTGACCTGGGACGATTGTGTGTCCACCTTCTGGTGGAGTCTGCCAACACACTCTCTCTTTGGCACTCTGCACTGCCTTTGTGAGGTTTTCACAGTGATCAGGCGATCAGGGCATCTGAAGCAATGTGCACATCAGCATTTCTAAGATCAATCACACCTGGCATCTGCATTGGGCGTCCAGTAATAATCTCATGAGGGCTCAGTCCTACTGATCTGTTAGGTGATGCTCTCATACTACACAGTACTGCGGGCAGTGCTTCAACCCATGGTACTCCTTCCTGATGCATTTTGCTTAGCCTGGTTTTGATTGTTCTGTTTGATCGTTCAACCTGTCCTGATGCTTGTGGCCTATAGGGACAGTGAAGGTTCCACTTAATCTTCAACATTCTAGACACTTCCTTGACTACCTGTCCTGTGAAGTGGGTACCTTGATCTGAGTCAATGCAATCTGGTAATCCCCATCTGGGAATGAAATCAGTGACAAGACATTTAGCAGTATGTGCAGCTGTAGCGCGCCTGTTGGATAAGCTTCTACCCATCTTGAGAACTTGTCTATTACTACCAAAACGTCAGTTTTTCCTTTACAAGGGGCAACGATATGTAATCAACTTGCAGGTGACGAAATGGCCCTGGTGGAGCTGGGGTATGTGCTGCTGGTGTAATGGCTGCTGGTACATCATTATTTTTCTGACATGTAACACATCTCTTGACTGTTTCAGTGGCTGCGTTTCTGAATTTTGGATTCCACCATTGATTTGAGAACCTGTGATTCATCGTTGCTGGACCACTATGACCCAAACTGTGTATTTGTTGAGCCAAATATGGCAACAGTGATTCGGGAGCAACATACTTTCCCCTTTGGTCCAGCAGCCGGATGAATCCACAGTGGCTCCTTTGTCTAACCATGTCCATGCTTCATATAGAGGCGTCTTTATACAGATCAACGATTGATTCAGGAGGTAGAATTATCTTCTGTGCTGTACTACCTGAACACACTTGTACAGTTGCATAGAAACAAGCCTGTTTAGCCGCTACATCAGCAAGAGCATTACCTTTAGCTTCCGTAGTATTAGTTGTGAGATGTGCTTTCACTTTGATCACTGCTAATTTCTTTGGGAGTTTCATGGCAAACATTAAATCTTTCACTAATCCAGCATGCTTAATGGGGATCCAGCAGAAGTTAGAAATTTTCTGGTTTGCCAAATGACACCAAAATCATGAATTACCCCAAAAGCATACCTGGAATCTGTGTAGATATTTGCAACCCGATCCTGAAGCTAGCGTGCATGCTCTAGTTAAGGCTACTAGTTCTGCAGCTTGAGCTGAAAAATGATCTGAAGACGACCTGAAGCAACTACTTCAGTGGTGGAAGTTACTGCATATCCTGCTCGTCTGTTACCTTCAATAACTTGAGCTGAACCATCAACAAACAACTCCAATTCTCTTCTCTATGGGAGTTTCTGCTATTTCACTTGTCGCTGCATATGTAAGCGTAACACAATCATGAGTCATTTCGCCTTCATCCTCTAACACAAATTCAGTCATTGCAGACATCATACATGAGGATGGGTTCGTGACTGGTCGCTGTATAACAATATTCGGGCTGTGAGAGTTGCTAACCAATTTCCCCAACGGGAGGAGGTGACAGAAGTGACTTTTGCTTGATTCATTAGTGCGGACACTGTGTGAGGGCATTTTACGTTTACAGTCTGACCTAACACCATTCCTGATGAAGCCTGAAGCGCTAGATGAACTGCCTGTACTGCTCTGAGGCATGGGCCCATACCTTGAGCGACTATGTCAAGTTTACCGGAATAGTAATGAATTGGGCGTAAGCTGCCCCCATGATCTTGCATTAGACATGCAGTCATAAAGCCTAAGTGTTCATGGACATAAAGCACAAAGGGTCTATCAGATTGGGCAATTCCTAATGCTGGTGCTTGACATAGTGCTCTTCAAATCATTAAAAGCTTTGAGATGAAGTTCTTCCATACAAACAGTATCTGAATCTTTACCATGGCCTTTCAACAAATCATAGAGAGGCTGAGCAATCGAGGCATAGTCTTCAATCCAAGGTCTACAATAACCTGTTGTTCCTAAAATGAGCGGAGTGTTTTAATGGTATTAGGCGGAGGTATGGCTTTGACTGAAGCCGCTCGATCCTGTGTAATGGATCTATTTCCTGCACCAATTGTTTGACCCAGAAATGTGACTTGCTTTTTAGCAACTTGAGCTTTGTGAAAGCTGCATTTGTGTCCTTTTATGCAAATAGTCCAACAATGATGCCAATTCAGTTTGATGTACCTCATGATCTGTTGAGGCAATCAAAATATCATCGACATATTGGATCATAGTGGACTGTTTTACCGGACATTCTGGGTCACACAAATCACGTCTGACAGCCTGATGATATATGGTTGGGGAGTTTTGAAATCCCTGTGGCAATCGTGTCCACTGGTATTGTTCATAGTCAACTGTGAAAGCTAACCATGGCTGGCTGTCAGAGTGCAATACAGAAAAGAATCCATTAGACATATCAATTACTGAAAAATCTTACAATCTAATGGTAAGCCATTACAAATTGTAGATGGATCTGCCACTAGGGGGGTGATTTTATCAATATGTTTATTGGCTACTCTGTAGTCTATTGTAAGTCTCCATGTCCCATTAGATTTCTTGATGGGCCATATGGGTGAATTACATGGACTGTTGGTTTTAACTAGCACTCCTTGCGTCAGCAAATTTTCTACAATAAGTTTGATTCCTGTATAGCTTCCTTATTAATCGGATATTGTTTGGTGACCGGAGGTGGAGTTCCTGTCAATTTAACTGGTTCTACACCTGTCAACAACCCACAATCATCCTTGTCTTTAGCCCAAATTGGATGATTCTGTAAGAAAGCATACTGGAGGGGTTGCATTATTGGTAGAAATCTGTGCTGAGGAAATTTTTATGCTAGTAGATTCTGAGGACATGTCTAAAGTTAGATTTATTTGTCTCAGAAGATCCATGCCTAAAATTGCACCTGTATTTAATGGAGCGCATAGCAATTTTGTAGTCAGAGTTTTTGGGCCAAATTGTACCTCTATGGGCGGAGTTTCATACAAAACAGAATCTTCACCTATTACACCAGTTAAACAAAGTTTGGTTTTCTTGTATGGGATGTTTAAACCTTGTGCCAATTTTGTAGGAATTACTGTAATTTCTGCACCTGTATCAAGCAAAAAATCAATCTCTTTCTCTTTTATGCTACCTTTCACAAAAATTATTTGGTCATTGTGTTGGATTACAGGGGAAAGGTAGCTACTCACAGCCCCAACAATCAGTTTTTTTCCTGGTCTTGTTGTGCTCTTAGAAGAGCCTGAACTAGCTGTCCTACAGTTTCAGTGGTCACTGGCGGAACTACTTCAGGGTTGTCGTGCAGGCTGAGAAGGAGCAGAATTATGCATAGCATTTCTTTTACTATCTTGCAACTTCTTCCTACACTCTTTCTCCCAATGTCCTAATTTTTCACAGTATTTGCATTTGCTTTCTCTTTTAGACCATCTATTGTCTTGTTTCGTTGTGTTAAACGTAGCTGCTGCTACTCTTACTTTTGCCTTGACATCAGCATCTCTTTCCCATGTAGCTAACCTGTCTAGGTTACTTCTGAGAGTTCTGTTAGACCAAGTTAGATCTAAGAATGGTAAAGCTTTTCTGTATTCGTACAAGGCCATCTGACCAGATACGAACCAAGGGTCCCTTGTCATCTAGCACACTTTCAGGGTCATCAACAATTCCACTGTAAATTACAGCTGACTGACAAAATCTCTCAGTATATTCACTCACAGTTTCTTCTTTCCTTTGCACACAGGTAGTAATTCTAGACCAATCTATTTTGGGTCCTAAGATATTCTTTAGGATTTTCAAAATACCTTCTCTTAAATCACCCTTACTGGCATTTCGCAGTTCAGAAGTGACAGCAGATTCAAAACTGTTGAATTCAGATTCAGTTAGTATTTGTGACATCAGCTGCGTGACTTCTGTCAACGACATGTCATAAAGACGCATTTTACTGATCAATGTTCTTCTAAATTCAGAAAAATGTGTGCGCGTGTTGACGGTAAACTTTGAGATAGTCTCTATATCTTTAGGACATAAAGCTTTGGCAACAGTTTGTATTTGCACAACAGAAGAATTGAGAGGAACACTATCAGTTTCCTCAATCCCTGAGATCTCCTCCTAGCACCACACACATTGAAGGAATTTACAGGCACATCAGTTACTGATTGGAGAGCTACATCTGTTTCAAAGAACGCTTGTAAATCAGGGTAAATGTTATCAGGCTGACTTACTTCCACATCAGTTTTTGCTGCAGCTTTCTTGAGGTTCAATTTCTTAGTCAAAGTGGATACTCTAGCACGGAGTTCATTGTTCTGTTTCTCTAGCTCTGAGTTACGCTGAGACTGTTGTGTCGCTAGTGTTACACTGAATTCTCTGTGACAACAGATAATGCCTTTCACATTGTTCTTACGAATACTTGCTCCTAGTACCTTTTACACTCATCTACACCAAGTCTTGTCTGGATGAATCTCATATTTCTGAGTTAGTTCTTGTCTAACTTTTTCAGTGACTATTAGGTTCATTTGTTCCCCTAACAGTGATTTGAATTCACTATCTGACCACAAAGGAGTCGCTAGACCACCTTTTTCTGTGGTTGGAATCAGCCTAGCATTCCTTCTAACCATTTTGTAAGTTTCTTTGTACCACACAATCAAAACACTAAACTTCTCATCAACAGAGGGTACACTTGTTAAACAGATCAACTATTGTTAACCTTTCCAGAGGATAACACAACACTTAGCACACTTAATCTTCCCTGCATGAACAGAGGATAAACCAAACTTATTAGCACTGCTAACCTTCCCTGCCTGAAACAGAGGATAAACCAAACTTATTAGCACGAAATGCTAACCTTCCCTGCCTGAAACAGAGGATAACCACTTTTTAGCACATAATGCCAAAATCTTCCCTGCCTGAAACAGAGGATAACCACTTTTTAGCACGTAATGCCAAAATCTTCCCTGCCTGAAACAGAGGATAACTTTCATCTCTAAAAGAAAAACTTTAGAGGATAAACTTAGTTAAACAAACCCTACAGATGTATGTTAACTCTTCTCTGACGGCACAGAGGATACAAATTTGTACTGGTCTTAGGTTCTTTTGGATTAGAGACAGCACTCACCACAACCCTTGGTTGAGAGAAAAATTCAGTCTGGGAATCTTTGTTCAGCTGGAAGTTTTCAGGTGAGGAAGCTGGAACTCTATCCGGGTCACGGCACCATCTGTTGAAAACTCTGGTTCTTCTAAAGTGTAGAAAACTCAGAAGAGAAGACCAGGAGACTTCGGATTGGATCGTCAGCAGAATTTCTTTATTGAGAACAAGCTGTTGGTATCTGTAGTCATCGAAATCTCAATCTTAAGTCATTTTACAAGGGTATCTTTTATAGGCATTTTGGAGGAGGGACTTCTTGGAGGTGGAGACAAACATCAAACAAAGCACATGAGGGAGGCGTTAGTTTTGTTACTAAACTTCCCGTGGTTCTAATCTCATCAACATAATCAAATGCATAGACACTAATCTAATCAACCTAACGAATCACGTCTGGGCCAGGGGCTCGAAGATAGACACTAATCCAATCAAACTAACGATTCCACGTCTGGGCCAGGAGCCAGGAAGTCTGGGCCAGAAAGCCATTTGCAGAACAAAGCTTGAGAGTCTCAGTAGTCTGACTCATTGAACTTACCATTATCATAGAGACAAAGGCACAGCTATACACTGAGTCAGGAAGTGGATAATAAGAATCTAAATTAAACATTTAAATACAATTTGTAATCCCACAGCGTGCTGAAGTGGACAGCAAGACCTTGCGCTCACGCAGGCAGTACCGGCAATTCTCAGAGGAGACTGTTTTTAAGGGAAAAAAGTCAGGTTTGGGCGCTTTTTAGAAGGGAAAAAAGTCACTAAGGCGTCAGCAATGTTTCTAAGTTGGCAACACAATGCATCTCCATTTCTCCAACTACGGGTTGGGCCATGGGTCAGACAGAAAATACGCGCTGCGTTAACCACGCGTTAATAGAATTAGTGCCGTTAAAATGAATTTGCGTTAATGTATATAATGTATAATATATATATATATATATAACTGTTTTTGTTTAAAACACGTTTATGTACTCTTTGAGACATTACTATCATCTAAATCTAAATTAATGAATACTACAACATTAATATAAAATTAAATATATATAATGTGCAAAATTTTAATACATTTTGACAGGAGAAACCAGTGAGTCACAGAGGAAGGGACAGACACTAGCCGTGTCCCAAAGCTAAGTGTCGCATCCATTGCCTTTCCTATTTGTGCCACCCTCATATTTGTTTTTATATTTTACTGGAGGACATGGTGGGAATGCACAAAATAAGATTTTGTCTGAGTAACCCTCTGTTGAGCAGCAGCTCGGCGCTACAAATGTCTTTCTTTACACAGGTGTGAAGAAAATTATTAGGGCACAAAAGTTAGCAATAACTGCCATGCCGACAGACTCTGTAATATTACCCAGGTAATTTTGATGAACAGGTGGCTAGTGCACTAAAAGGCCCAATCAGTGGTATAACATTTAAAAAAAAAAACAATACTTGACGATTTTTCAGAGCACTGGAATAAATGCTTGGTCTGCTGCTAAAAACAGAAGGTATTTGCAGATTAAAGAGTGCAACGCAATCTGTAGTTTGATTTGTGTTCCAAGAAGTATGCGTTTGAAAGATCAGACTCAGTGCTGGCTGCAGGTTTCTGTAGTTTAGTGGTCATCACGTTCGCCTAATACGCGCGGGCCAGCCGCGTATAGCTGTAATACAGTGACAGCCAATCAGATTGAAGCATTTCAAACAGCTGACCAAAGAGCGGCAATGATGTCACAGCCAATCCGATTTTTTCATGTATTTCTTTGGATCGTGGGTTAGAATCCAGCTCACGCAGGACTGAAACTTTTTATAAAACAAAATTGTTAAATATAACAATACATTACAGCTGCAAAGTATTTGAAATGTGTGTCTTGCCTTTTGGATTTCAAAAAAGTATGAATAAATGAATAGTATTATGTATTGTATTATATATTATGTATATAGTATTATATATTATGTATATAGTATTATGATTAGTATTATTACAGTATTATGAATAAATTATTAGTATTCAAGTAAATAAAGTAAAATAATAATATACATGACATGGTTATATGAAAACATGAATATTATAATAATGGTCTCTACTAAATGGCTTTTGAAATGGAAAAAAAGGCATTTAAATTGAAGTTAAACTAAGTAACATTAAAGTACTACATGAACATTGATTGAGTTATGGGATAATTTAAGTCACACTTAAGTTAAATGTTCAATTAAGTGTTTCCAAAACCATAGAAATGATCAAGTATTTGTCCTATGAAAAATACCATATAACACAAATAATAATTCATTAATCAATTTGTTATTTTCTGTTGTTTTTATTAAATGCTATAAGCACTTTTTAAGATCCAAATTAATACAATAGAAAGAAAAAAAAAATTTGACTATATATATATAGTACAATATCACACTGAAAAATAAATAAATCAAAATTACAGTATATACACATGACTTATACTCAAGTATTATGAATATATTATTAATAATAAAAGAAACAGTAAAATAATATTAATATAACATGCCATGGTTATATTAAAAGCATGAATGGTTATATTACATGTCTTTTGAAATGTAAATGAGAGGCATTTAAAATGAACTCAACTTAGTAATAAATAACAATTATATAAACAATTGATAGAGTGATGGAATAATAGAAGGCACACTTAAGTTATATGACCAATTAAGTAGTGCTTCCAAAACCATAGAAACTGTAAAATATAAGTCCTATAAAGTAGAACACGGCACTCATGAAGCAATTTGTACATTTCAGTTGCTTTTATTAAATGCTCTTTTTAGTAAATAGAAAATGTTGATATTTACAAACAATATTAGTAAATATTGATCCAAAATAATGAAGTATAAGGAAAAATAAATTTCTGACAATATATACATATTACAATCTCACACTGAAAATAAACAAATCAAACTATACATTATATACATCAGTTAAATATTTCTATGATTTCTGAGGGGTAACATATTACAAATATATACATATATTTTTCTGCCAGCCATTTCTGTCTTTCCATCTTGTAAAATGCAGACTCTTTAAACTCTCTCCAGGTCATCTTTCTGCATGTTCTGAGGTTGGTAAATGAAAAAGACTTTATCAGGGCAATTAACATATTTCCCTGCTATGCCAGGAAAGACTATGTGAGGACTACACATGTGTATGTATGTGTATGAAACCCACACATGTGTATGTGAGGACTGTTTGAGCCCCGCTACAGTTGCATTTTACAAAATCTGCACAAGCGACTAACGTGTCCAGTTTCAGGCCGTTTGCGTTTTTGATGTCCTTTCTCCTCCACGCGTTTCTTTGTGTCCTTATGTTCACTCTTAAAGAACACTAAAGTTTGTTAGTCCTTCATCACTGTAGGCATTAAAACCCTTTGTGGAACAGTAGAAGAACCTGACAGGGCCTCGCTGATTAAGAAAAAAAGGGGATAGAGGAACCATCTTTGGCTGTCCATAAGCAAGACAAGTCTGGTTTTCTTCTCCGGAGTTGTTCAACATAAACTGGTGTAGAGCAGTTTGGCCAGGTGCATGACATACTGTGAAATGTGCAGGTTTGTGGCTGAATGCAGCATGCTGTTTGGATCAGTCGAGGACTTGTGGACCATTGCTGCACACTCCCGAGGATGTCCTTCTTCCCATGGTGTTTATTAAGCAAGTTGTCAATAGGCTCTGTGTTTGTGGTCCAGTACCATCAGTCTTCACAGGTCCAGCACAGGCAGAGGTGTATGTATGTAGTTCCTACACAGAGGGGAAAAAATGTGTAAGAAAATACCTTTTTCAGATCAAGTAAATCACATTTGAGGAACAAATGAGGAAAAAAACAAATATGTTCTTTATAATGTAAATGTCTGGAGAAACACGATGAGTTGTATTAATTCTGAGTTTGAAAATACAATTTCAACAGGCATTCATAATTTTAATTCATTTTACAAAAGCTCACTGAAAAACTCCTGACACTATAATATGGAAACATCTTTTACTGTAGCTTCAGATCATGCTGCAAAAAATGCTTCTTCATAAGTATTTTTGTCTTGTTTTCCAGTGAAAATGCCTAAAGATTCTTAAATAAAGATACATTTACTGGAGATACAAAATGACATCAAATACAAAGTCTTGTTTGAAGTGATTAAAACAAGAACTAATATCTGCCATAATTGGCAAAATAGTAACCTTAATTTAAAGGGACGTTTAGATTACTCATTGACAGATAGTTGTTATTGTTTTAGTTGTAGAATAAACTAATTTAATTTATTACATTTTCAAGACTTTGTTTATATTTGCATCTGTAAATTGAATATCATATCTTGCCATTGAAACATGTTTGATATTTGTACTAGAAAACAAGACAAAACTCTGTAATATAATGATAACTTTTGCTTTGTATCCATCATTGTTTTAATTTAAGACTTTCTGCTCTGATTTAAAACTTTAAGGCATTGATTTGTGTAACGTAAATAAATATTTAAGCCTTAAAAACCCTTTTGTGTAGGATGTTAATGTGTCAAATATTTACCTGGATCTGGACGTTACACAAGATGACAGCAAGGGCCTTAAAGTGGTCTCTAAATCAGACAATAGAAATATTACAAAAATTATCATTATATTACAGACACAAAAAGTGAATAATACTCTTCCCTGCTGTTTTGTCTTGTTTTCTAGACTAAATATTCAAACAGTTTCAATCAAGATATGTTTAATTCAGATGCAAATATAAACAGTCTTGAAAAATGGTAATAAATTTATTAGTTTATTCTTAAAACAATAACAACTATCTGTCAATGAGTAATCGAAACGTCCCTTTAAATTAAGGTTACTATTTTGCCAATTATGGCAGATATTAGTTCTTGTTTTAATCACTTCAAACAAGACTTTGTATTTGATGTCATTTTGTATCTCCAGTAAATGTATCTTTATTTAAGAATCTTTAGGCATTTTCACTGGAAAACAAGACAAAAATACTTATGAAGAAGCATTTTTTGCAGCATGATCTGAAGCTACAGTAAAAGATGTTTCCATATTATAGTGTCAGGAGTTTTTCAGTGAGCTTTTGTAAAAATGAATTAAAATTATGAATGCCTGTTGAAAATTGTATTTTCAAACTCAGAATTTAATACAACTCATCGTGTTTCTCTCCAGACATTTACATTATAAAGAACATATTTGTGTTTTCCCTCATTTGTTCCTCAAATGTGATTTACTTGATCTGAAAAAGGTATTTTCTTACACATTAAACTAAATATTCAACTTGTTGTAAACATCACTGCTACACTGCCTGTGCCCTCACAGTTTTCATATCATGGTTCTCACGTTGAGCCTCAATCAGGATTTTCAGAATGCAGAAATTAATTCATTTTTTCCCTCTGTGTAGGAACTACATACACCTCTGCCTGTGCTGGACCTGTGAAGACTGATGGTACTGGACCACAAACACAGAGCCTATTGACAACTTGCTTAATAAACACCATGGGAAGAAGGACATCCTCGGGAGTGTGCAGCAATGGTCCACAAGTCCTCGACTGATCCAAACAGCATGCTGCATTCAGCCACAAACCTGCACATTTCACAGTATGTCATGCACCTGGCCAAACTGCTCTACACCAGTTTATGTTGAACAACTCCGAGAAGAAAACCAGACTTGTCTTGCTTATGGACAGCCAAAGATGGTTCCTCTATCCCCTTTTTTTCTTAATCAGCGAGGCCCTGTCAGGTTCTTCTACTGTTCCACAAAGGGTTTTAATGCCTACAGTGATGAAGGACTAACAAACTTTAGTGTTCTTTAAGAGTGAACATAAGGACACAAAGAAACGTGTGGAGGAGAAAGGACATCAAAAACGCAAACGGCCTGAAACTGGACACGTTAGTCGCTTGTGCAGATTTTGTAAAATGCAACTGTAGCGGGGCTCAAACAGTCCTCACATACACATGTGTGTGTGTCATACACATACATACACATGTGTAGTCCTCACATAGGCTTTCCTGGCATAGCAGGGAAATATGTTAATTGCCCTGATAAAGTCTTTTTCATTTACCAACCTCAGAACATGCAGAAAGATGACCTGAGAGAGTTTAAAGAGTCTGCATTTTACAAGATGGAAAGACAGAAATGGCTGGCAGAAAATATATGTATATATTTGTAATATGTTACCCTCAGAAATCATAGAAATATTTAACTGATGTATATAATGTATAGTTTGATTTGTTTATTTTCAGTGTGAGATTGTAATATGTATATATTGTCAGAAATTTATTTTTCCTTATACTTCATTATTTTGGATCAATATTTACTAATATTGTTTGTAAATATCAACATTTTCTATTTACTAAAAAGAGCATTTAATAAAAGCAACTGAAATGTACAAATTGCTTCATGAGTGCCGTGTTCTACTTTATAGGACTTATATTTTACAGTTTCTATGGTTTTGGAAGCACTACTTAATTGGTCATATAACTTAAGTGTGCCTTCTATTATTCCATCACTCTATCAATTGTTTATATAATTGTTATTTATTACTAAGTTGAGTTCATTTTAAATGCCTCTCATTTACATTTCAAAAGACATGTAATATAACCATTCATGCTTTTAATATAACCATGGCATGTTATATTAATATTATTTTACTGTTTCTTTTATTATTAATAATATATTCATAATACTTGAGTATAAGTCATGTGTATATACTGTAATTTTGATTGATTTATTTTATATTATATATTATATTATATTATATTATATATTAATAATACATTCAAAATACTTTGGAGTATAAGTCATGTGTATATACTGTAATTTTGATTGATTTATTTTTCAGTGTGATATTGTACTATATATATATAGTCACAATTTTTTTTTCTTTCTATTGTATTAATTTGGATCTTAAAAAGTGCTTATAGCATTTAATAAAAACAACAGAAAATAACAAATTGATTAATGAATTATTATTTGTGTTATATGGTATTTTTCATAGGACAAATACTTGATCATTTCTATGGTTTTGGAAACACTTAATTGAACATTTAACTTAAGTGTGACTTAAATTATCCCATAACTCAATCAATGTTCATGTAGTACTTTAATATTACTTAGTTTAACTTCAATTTAAATGCCTTTTTTTCATTTCAAAAGCCATTTAGTAGAGACCATTATTATAATATTCATGTTTTCATATAACCATGTCATGTATATTATTATTTTACTTTATTTACTTGAATACTAATAATTTATTCATAATACTTTGCCTTGTAATAATACTAATCATAATACTATATACATAATATATAATACTATATACATAATATATAATACAATACATAATACTATTCATTTATTCATAATACTTTGCCTTTTTGAAATCCAAAAAGGCAAGACACACATTTCAAATACTTTGCAGCTGTAATGTATTGTTATATTTTACAATTTTGTTTTATAAAAAGTTTCAGTCCTGCGTGAGCTGGATTCGAACCCACGATCCAAAGAAATACATGAAAAAATCGGATTGGCTGTGACATCATTGCCGCTCTTTGGTCAGCTGTTTGAAATGCTTCAATCTGATTGGCTGTCACTGTATTACAGCTATACGCGGCTGGCCGAGATATGGCATAAAGGAGTTTCTCTGAAATCTTCACGCGCTGTGAGCTTTCTTTCTGCAGGAGCATCCGATGTTCCTGTTGGTCTAGGGGTATGATTCTCGCGCTGTGGGATGTCTTGGATTCAAATCCCGGACGAGCCCCCTGCAGCTTTAAAACCACTGCTTTAGAGGAGCGGCTGTTCATCCTTGCTTCTTTGGCTAATTTGCATGGTATTCATTCAATCAGTCAAACTTTATTACAGACTCAAAGTACAGATATATAAAAGACATTAGACAACATATACAACCTATAGCATCTATCACAGACATAAAGAGTTTCAAAATAAAGCAATACCAGTGTCTCCACAGCTTTGACTGATACCGTGCAGTACTGAGAAAAAAGTTGTTGTAATGCCAGTTTAATATAGAGCTATTGTTTCAGCTCCGGGAATTATTTATTAAATATTCAATATTGCTTGATTGAAGTAATATTAATATTTAACTTACGATTTATACTTTAAGTGCTCGTCCAGCGATCACTACATCAGTATATCTCTATTAAATCTCGCTTCTATTGCCCCGTGGCCCCGGTAACAATAAAACGAGATTAATAATTTATCAAATTCGAGCTAGGTACCGTTATCTTTGGCAAATAAGGATGAAAATACTTAAAATCACATTCCAGAGACAATTCTTTATAAAACGAAACAAGGTTTATTCCCAATACTAATATTCTAACATACGTAATAACACACAAACATACACAAACAGGGGTTTGTTGAAAGGATAACATTCTTTCCTATTTCATAACTTCATAATTTCATAATGAACCAGCAAAGATCATGAAAAACGCCTAGGCTTTTACTGCATTCAGATCAAATTTACCAGTTCAATCAGAAATAGAGATGATACTTGCTTTCTGTTGGTTTAAGCAGGCTGTTGCTTTAATTTTGTTTCCACGCGTTGCTCTGGGAAACTTTGTCTCGTCTCGCACGTGGGTTTCCACGCGTGCTCTGGGAAAACTCTGCTGCGTGACGTCACCGGGGAGTTGAAATCTCAGAGATTATTTGATGCTGGTTTTGCGTTGAGATGGGCGTCGTTACGCTGCTGGTTCTGCGGCGTTACGGCGTTTACACAGTCTTTGATTCACGCGTGTTATTTGTCTCAAGCCGGTCTTGAGGCGAGATTCCAGCGGGCCGTCCTTCCGGCATTGGCGGCGAGCTTCGAGAGCAGGAAGAGTTACCAGCGAGGTTCAAGAGAAGGAGCGCACACAGCGCGTTGTTTTAAACTGTCGGTTTGGACATCACCCACAGGCGGCTGGTCCAATCAGAGCGTCGGCATGCGGAGCCCCGCCTGCACGGACTACTTTTGCAAGGCACTTTCATGTGACGAAAAATAACTTTTTATCCCTGTATTAAAACTCTTACCAGGTTTACACATTTATAATATCACCACATTCGTTATCTTACTGATTCATACATTTTGCAACCGTTCAAACAAGTCTAAACACTGCAACCTACACATTCCAGCTTAAAGCACGATTAGAAATCAGCCCACGTTTTCCTAAATAATTCATATTCCACAAGCATATGAGAGAAAGAGTACAACATTAATATCCATATGTTTCTTGTGTGGATGTTTTGAAAGTCATGAAACGAGCGAATGTCTTTTAGAAACGTTCCGTCACATTCCTTTGTTCCGTAATAGAAAGCGGCTTTTGCGCTGAGGCGGAGGAGGGGCTTTAGAGGGCTGCTGATTCTTTAGCTGCCCCCTTCTGGTGACTTGTAGAGCCAGTTGAATTCCTGCCGAAATATGTTACATTGTAAACTAAATTGAAAACCGAGCTAACAAATAATCAGCAACTTATCCAATTCAAACTTTTTCTCAGTGTCATTGTTAAATTCACAAGTTGTCATTTTTTACCTTGACAGACCGGCGATAGACTGTTTGTCCTCAAGATAACGGTAACCATGCAACACCATGCATGTTTTCTAAACAAATGTAAATGTATTTTCTACTGAACTTTACTTTAATGACCAGTTTATTGTATCTGTTCAGCGATCACATGATCCCTTTTGGGTGATTCTCGTCTTGCTAAATTATTCTCACAATGATATTAAGACATTAAAAGCCATAGCCCGATACACAACCCTGGCCTCACACCAGCCACGCACATGGAAAGTGATTCAGAAGCCAATGCCCGTTTCTAAGCAGTTCCCATATTGTCTAGAGGTCAAGATTCCTGGTATTCACCTAGGTGGCCTTGGTTCTACTTCCAGTATGGGAAGACAGGCTCCTCTTTGCTTCCCTCCTAGCACGGCAAACGCATCTTAATGTGGCAAAAGCTTTTTTGACAGCAGTCAAGCTACAGAAACAAGATACTCTGAGGTTCTGCCCTCCAGCTTTGTCCCTTAGATAGCGGTGCCTGAGGACTGGCGTCTGTTAATATCAACAAATTACGTCTCTGCATTTCTATCTTATGACAGCCAATCTGATTTTCGCCATTTGCATTTTATGCATTTTATGACAGCCAATCACCATGGCCCTTTTCTATCTTGAAGCTATCTTATGACAGCCCATCAGATCTCGCCATTTTCATTTTATGACAGCCAATCACCGTGGCCCTTTTCTATCTTGAAGCTGGGATGCAGGAGCATGCGCATTAAATCTGCGTCCCATTGCTCACAGCGAGTTATTTTATTATATATTTGTGAGCTATTTTGGGGGGAAAAAATGCCGATTTTTAGTCTGTCTTTGAAATTATAGCAACTTGGGAATTTAATCCATCCAGGTAAGATTCCTCAATTTAATTAACTAGCTAGCTAATAATAAGAATAGCCCTATTGGAGTTACCATTTAATAGTTTTTTAAATAAACTTTTACATGTTTTAGGTAACATAAGGAGCTGTTTTATTTAGTGCACTAGCTAGTTATGAATGAATGAATAGAGCTAGCTTAAATGTATTTTCGACAGAGAATCAAATGATTTACATTGTTATAAGTTAATTAGTAGGCTATAATGTTGGTATACCGTTGGAGCAATACCTGATATTGTATTCCCTTTTAACAGCCAAATTGAATGCGTTTTGTGTTGTATTCAGGTGTTTATTCCCTTTTAACAGCCAAAATGAATGAGTTTTGTGTTGTATTCAGGTGTTTATTCCCTTTTAACAGCCAAAATGAATGAGTTTTGCATTGTATTCAGGTGTTTATTCCCTGTTAACAGCCAAAATGTATGAGTTTTGTGTTGTATTCAGGTGTTCCAACTGTTATAACAGGATACTTTGTTTACCAACTGATAATAAACTTAATATGATTGTACTAAATTACTTATATATGTACTACTACTGAGTATTAATATATTATACACTGAGGTGAAGTGTGAGAAATGTTTCACTGAGGTGAAATTTGTTGATTACAAATGCTATCTATATACAGTATTTCTATAGTAGTGAGTTAAAACTACCCATGTTGATATGGTTATACCATTTACTGAATAGTTACAAATTTAAATGTAATAGTTACAATTTGATTTACTCTAGTAATGGAAGATGGCTTCCAAACACAAAAAGCACAGGGCTATGGGCGGCGAGGGAGTGGATGTCACGTCTGCGAAAGTTTGCTGCTGTGGGTCTGGCCTTCTGAGGCAGGAAACAGGCCGGCACCCGCCAGAGAAAGTGACATGACATGTATCTGAAGGTAAATTTAGATAAAGTGATGTGTGTGTACAATCATACAACATAAAGCTATGTCATATTGTAAGGGTTTGCATTTTTATGATTCACTGTCAAACAATATTACAGATTGTAAAATGTCCAGTGCAGTTGAGGGGACAAATGTCTTTGTTTGGAGAGACACAGACATGTAGTTGTGGATTCCATACATCAAAGGTATCAAAAATATTTTCCTAAAATTACGAAGTGTTGGTGTTGTAGTCTCTATTATTAAATTTCATTTTCTTTTCTCTTAATCTGTAGACTTCCATGTCCTTATCCTCTTCAATGACTCCAGGTCCCTCATCTGCATCACTTGTTGCATCATCTGCCGCAACATCTGGGCAGACATCAACACCTGGGCAGACAGCAAAACCTGGGCGAACAGCAACATCGGGACAGACAGCAACACCTGGGCAGACAGCAACACCTGGGCAGACAGCAACATCTGGACGACTCACACCCACAAGCCAACTTTGACTATGGCATAATGAGGATTTACTGATGTGGATATTAAAATTTTAAATTTATTCAAATATATACATTTTAATTTACAAGACTCCTCTTAAGATTACATTTTTAAAAACTTTTTCAGTTTATAAAGCAGCGTTTGGTGGGTCTCAGGGTGCCGCTTTAATACCAAACTTAAATTTGGGCAGGAAGGTAATGTAACCAAGGTAATGTAAAGAGAATGAGTTTGAATTTGATTTTACAATCATATAATCAGTCATATAATACAATCGTGTATTATGCACTCTTATTTTGTTATGCCTGGGTATTCCTGTTAGGCTACTGTTATTTTCATTCCATAAAAGATATGTTGAAATTATATTGTCATTACTGTAATTCTAATAAGGGCAGATTAATATTATATATTATGTTGTAAACTGTGGTAATATTCTCTCAGCCCATCGGTTTGCACTTCAGATTCTTCTGCCATATCCAGCACTGTCACAAGTGCCATGACAAAGAAGGACACCATCGCCTGCTTTCGCAGTCCCAGGAAGTACATTCAGGCGGTCTCAACTATGTTTCTTCCTCCCTCTCCTGTGTCCACAACCACCTCTCGATACCATCTGTAGCTGCTAGAGCTGTGAGAAACTCTTATATTAAGTGGTTTTCTTCACAATGATAATTAACTAAATAAGCATCCTTTATGTGTGACTTGCAATCATTATGTGTGACTTGCAATCATGTATATATTTTCCTTTTTTATTTATAAAAGTATCAGCTGCCGCCTCCTCTTCTGGTACCTCCTCTACTCCTCTTGCCCCTGTGACCTCTCCATCTGCCACTGCCACCTCTTTTTTGTCACCTCTGCTTCTCCATCTGTGGTTGGTCGCCCAGCTCACCCTACCAGAGCATGTGAGGCGGAGGCGGGGAGGCAGGCGTGCAAAATATAATCGTTTTTATCCAAAGGCTGGAGCGATCGCTCTGTCTCGCTCCTGTTCATCGATACCGCTCACACCACGAGCCTAGGGCATGCACAAATCCACCCAGAATTCACCTGTGCCTTCAGCAATTAACAAAACCATCAGCCTATACTTCAAAAATTGTTCGTTGTGAAGGAGAGATGGAGTTCGTTAAATATTTCCAAAAGCAAACCGACAGGTCATACAGGTGCACAATTCCTGTCATAAAAATAGGTGATAACAATGTTGAACATGATCAGGAATGTGGTGATACGATTTCAGTAAGTAAGGTTCGTATTTTAATCTAAAAGACACATCATGCGGAAACATGACAGTGTGCTGCGTGAACTTGAGAGGCCAGAGCAAAGCGTATGAGCATTTTGAATATGGTTGAAATAGGAAATATTGGCTAATAATCAATTAAATAAGTTTTGTCATACGATTATTTTAATGTAGCCTACTTAACCCTATCCATTGATTTTTTATTTCATAGAAGAGATAGAGCAGAAGCAGCAACAGAAACAAAGTGAGGAACTTAGAAGTTTCTTCACTACAGTCAAACCCCAACCATAACTGGGTCGAGAAAGAGAACTGGATACAGCTTTCTTTAAAATGATCTACATGGACTATGAGCCGCTGAGTGCAGGAGAGCGAGAAGGGATGCGACACTTTGCGGTAGCGGCCCAGCCAGGCTACACACACCCCATGCTATAACACTATGCGGGACACGCTCATGCCTCATGCTCTGGAGGAAATGGAGGATGATAGGCTCGAGACCTGTTGAAAAGGAGGATGGGTTTGTTCTGTCAGCAGACATTTGGACCAGTAGAAGAGGCACAGCTTTCTTGGCATCGTGGCCAGCTTCATTGATGGGACATTCGGGGTCTACGGTTTTGTTGAGCTGTGACCACATACAGGGCACCATACCGCAGATCGCATTTACGGATGTACGAAAGTGTTCTAAAATACTGGAATGTGGAACTGACAGTGCCCAGCAACATGGTCAGGCATTTAACCTCTTACCTGTGACTGAAGAGGGAGGATGAGCTCATTGATGAGGGACCGTGTGGGTGCCAAGCAGCAGCAGTGCTGAACATGAGGAGGAGGGAGGGTCGGACCACCTGAGCTGTGTGAGGGGGAAGAGTGGCGTGTGTCAAAAACATGATCAATAAGTACTGTATCAGTTTACATTTGAAGTGTTCCATGCTTCAGCTGGCGATCAAAGGATCGAGACTTCATTGTGGGCAGCATTAATAGGCTGCTCGTGAAAGTCAGAGCGCCTGGTACGCCGAGAAGTGTGAGGAAAAGCACCTGAACACTGAACAGACAGACCGTTTAGGTGTCCGCCCCACAACTGCCTGCATCACTAGATGGAGCAGCCGATTTACAAATGATTGATTCGGTCCTTTGTTGTTCAAAAAAGACCCATTGTGGCAAACAAAACTGAAGACCACTGCCGCTCATCACCCTCAATGAAGTATGACAGCTGGCCTTTTGCCTTGTCCGTTTGCTTACACCACTAGCTTGGAACCCTCACCCGGACAATTTACAAGGGGTTATGAACTACAAGGGATGAAATAAAATCCCTACTCACTATTAATGATGCTGAAATAAAATCCCTACTCACTATTAATGATTACCCTGCCCATGATGATTGAAACATTGGCCAACAACATCTCAATGAAACATTGGCCAACAACATCTCCATCTCGCTACGAGAAAAGATATTATACCGATAAGCATATACTTTTAGCATCAGTATTGGATCCATGTTTCAAAACTGAATGGGTGGGTAATTCGTGGCAAGGGTCTGCATTACAGGCTTGGGAGATCACTCGCAGCATGGAGAGCATCCTTGTGGAGAGCTGAGCGACTAAACCCTCCCGTGGGACACGGACACCTCACCTGGCTCTGTCAGTCTGTGAACCAAAAAAGAGGGCTCGGCTGTTTGGTTCCTTCAGCCATGTATTGAACAATTCTGCTTTTTGAATACCTAGAGATGCCAAGGTGAGGTTGAAAAGTTATTTTCATCCCGAGGGGGCAGAACCCGGATGCAGATGTCATACAGTTTTGGAGCAGAAAACTCCAAGTCATCCCGTCACGTCTGGCCAGTAATGCGCTCTTTAGCATCCCTTGCACATAATCTTCATGCAAGTGCTTGTGCCAAGTGCTGAGAGGGTGTTGTTTCTGCTGCTGACCTGGTGTCCAAAATCACTAGTCTGAAGCCTCATTGTCCAGACCTTGTTTTCTTGAAGAGTGTCAAAAAAGAACTCTATTCTTGAAGAAAATATGTGCCTAATTTTTTTTATTATAGGCTAAAAGGGCGACTATCTGTAAGGAAAGTATTTATCATTATTAATAGGCTAATGTAAGCTATATAATTAGGCTATTAGCCTAAGTTTATCATTAATAAAGATATAGGCTATAATTGAAAGCTATTAGCCTAAGATAATATATTTAAAAGTAAATGAAAGGCACACATAGCCTAAATTCTTATAGGTCTATGGTTGGCTACAGTTCGGGGTTGCATTCGATAATTTATATTTGTTGCTTACACATGGATGTTTAGTTTACAAGCTTTTTAGTTTGTTTGAAGCCTCAGACTGTTTAATTTATGTTCAAAACTTGGATGTTAAGCTGTTGTGTTTTGAAATAAATTGAAATCTGTTTTGACTATTCTCTGTTGCTGTTGATATTGCTGTTGCTGCCAGGTTCTTTATAGGATATATAGGCTGCGTGGTGGCGAATGGACGTCATGAGTGGGTCGGTTTGCTGTGTGTTTGATTTCCATTTTCCTTTCCACCTGTTAACAGATTAGAGCAACCAGACATTGCCCTAGGCAGCCACATTACAGCGGACTCTGCAGCGTATCAGGTGTGGGCCCGCAACGCGCAACCCTTGACTCCACGACAGAATAAGTGAGCGGATTTTTCCGCAGCAACAGTCACATAACAAATAACAAACCGGCATCCGTCTGCCACAGACAGTGTGTCCCAAAGCGTAGGCGGTTGAAAATGGCAGGTCATAAGGCATGCAGAGTAATTTTTAATTTGGCGTGGGCGATTTCACGGGCGGATAGAGGTGTAGATGGCGGGGGCGTAATGGTGGTGAGCGATCTGGATCTGACTTTGAGGGGTGGGCGGGGAGGCACACTGCATCGTGGCGTGAGGCGGAAATTCCTCACGCTCAGCTCATCCGCTCGCTCTCTACACCCTACGCGACATGGAGACTGCTTCTGGATTTCAGGAGCCTGGCTGGCTGCCTACTACAGCTGATGGGGACCATACCACCTGCAGGATCAAGTGGATTTCATCTGCTCTGTGGAAGAACAACAGCTGCTGCACGCTGGCGCATAGCTGTTGGTATGGTATGAACCACCCAGCTCTGACTGTCATCAGGCCCCTGCTCCCAGAGCGGCTTTTTACACTGACTTCTCTTGTGGATGCCACTGCCGCTGGTCAGGCTCACCATACTGTCCTGTGCATGTGGAAAAACAGCTCTGGGACCTTATCGCGGGCCACAAGAGCCCTTCATATGATTTGGATGTGGATAGGTACTACCTGATGATCTGATCACGGAGACTCTATGGTGCAGATCAGCTGGTTGCAAAAGCAAGTTACCTTTCTGTAGGGTCCATCTCACCAGCAAGACCCGGCTGGATTTGGCACACATATTGGAGTTCAGACTGATCCTGACACGAGGTGAATATACTGAAATTATTTAGCCTGTGTCACAAATGCTATGACTCATTCAAACACACACTAAAATAAATTAGCTTGTTTTAATGTTTGCCATTTTGCCATTTGTGTCTTTTTGCCTGACTTTGTTTCTTACTACAGATGCTTCCTGTGACATCACGGGTGATCCGTTTTCTGAGGAGGAACTTGGTAATAGCTGATCAGTCGATTGGTCAGGCAGCTGAGGGAAAATCTGGCGGTGGTGAAGCGTGTTTTGGCCGTTACCCCTTGGGCTTGGCGCTCAGACTGCTGTCCAGCCAGACTTTGCTGTCCAGCCAAGCCTGCACCCTGTCAAGTTCAGGACCCTCCTCTAAGGCTGTTCCTTCCCACCGGTGGATGCTGGCTGTATATGGCGAGACATCTTAAGCAGAATAGATCAAATAAAAGCCAGCATAACATCCAGAATATATAAATGGACTCGACAAAAGGTTAATATTTTATACTCTTTCACGCAAAATCCCTCACAGACAAAGAATCTAAAATACAACATTAGCAGAAAGACATGGTAAGAAATGAATAGAATTACATAAATTACATATATATTTGGGCTTTGGGCGTGTTTTTCTGTATGATCACAGATCTGCAAAGCTATCAGGCCTTGCCAAAGGACCGCCTTATGGCTTACATCTGCTTGAGCAGAGAGTGGGCCAAATCCTCATCAGTGTCCTCACAGCTCAGGAGGTCCTGCACTTGACACCATGGCTGCTGATCTCATCCATGGTACAGCGATGCTGGTGGCTCCTCCTAAGCTTCTCTCGTTGACTGTGAATGTTGTCGGGAGGGCACAGGACAGACAAAACTAAAACAAAGATTTGGTGGGTGGCCAGACCTGGTTGTAAGCTTGACATATACCACTTCATGTGGCGATTGGCATCTGGATGTACAAAGGATGCACATCCTCTTTACCCCATCTTTATGTCCAGACTGTCAAGCTGCATTTTGAGTGGGACAGTCAAGTCAAGTCACCTTTATTTATATAGCGCTTTTAACAATACAAATTGTAACAAAGCACTGCGCAATATAAAAATAGGAAAATTGTGTCAATAATGTAAATGTGTAAAAATGACAGGATTTAACACTCAAATTTTCATTTGATGGCATTTCATTATTGAATTTAGTGATGGCATCGTCAGCTTAGTTCAGTTTAAATAATATTTGTGTAATGAAATTGATGATTTGCTGGAAATGAAGTAGTCTAACTAAGCAAGCCAGGCGACAGTAGCAGGAACCAAAACTCCATCGGTGACAAAATGGAGAAAAAACCTTGGAGAGAAACCAGGCTCAGTCGGAGGCAGTTCCCTCCGGCCAGGCAGACCAATGGTTGTTCCAACTGCAGCAAAGTCAGATTGTAAGGCTCCACTGGTTCCCGGTCTTTTCCCGATGGATGTCTAGGTGACAGTGTCCTCACTGGGCACCTGTCTCTAGACTCATCTGTGTCCTGAACTCCGCTGACATTCAGGGCTGTAGAGGTTGTCTCTAGGTGCTGATCCACCATTTATGGCAACATTGGTTAATTCAGTATAATCGCTGATGTATAATAACTGATGGTTGGCTTCCTCTGAGGTCCTCTGAGGGTTGTCATCATCTCTTCTCAGGTGTTCGGTCATCTCCGATCATTTAAGGGTTGGATCAGACTGAAGCTTGTATTTCCTAGCTTCACCACGGGATGTGTTAATCCCGTGGCAAGCTGAGAAACAATAAGACAATTAGCGTAGCAGTTATTTCAGAATATCATCCAGGAATAACCCTTAATGAAATTATCAGTTCAACCCAAGCTAAAGTATAATAATGTGCGTTTGTTCAGATATACTGGCAGTACAATATTGTAGAGATGCATTATATGAATGCTTGGCTAAATTGATGTGTCTTTAATCTAGATTTAAATAGAGAGTGTGTCTGAACCCCGAGCGTTATCAGGAAGGCTATTCCAGAGTTTGGGAGCCAAACATGAAAAAGTTCTACCTCCTTTAGTGGACTTTGCTATCCTAGGTACCTACCAAGAGTCCAGAGTTTTGCGACCTTAGGGGCGGGTTGGATTGTGGCGTGATAGAAGATTAGGTTGGGTATGCAGGAGCTAAATCATTTAGGGCCTTATAGGCAAGTAATAATATTTTGTAACTGAAGCGATACTTAATAGGTAGCCAGTGCAGAGACTGTAAATTTGGAGTAATATGATCATATTTTCTTGTCCTAGTAAGGACTTTTGCCGCCAACATTTTGTACTATCTGTAGCTTGTTTATTGAAAGATGCAGGACAACCACCTAGCAGTGCATTACAATAGTCAGTCTAGAGATAGTCATGAATGCATGAAATAACTTTTCTGCATCAATAACAGCTAACATATATTTCCGTGGCTTGGCAATGTTTCTAAGATGGAAGAATGTGTTTTGTAACATAGAAATATGATTTTCAAAAGATAGGTTACTGTCTAATATAACACCCAGATTTTTGACTGTAGAGGAAGTAACAGTACATCCATCTAGTTGCAAATTGTGATCCAAGAGATTCTGTGTACTTTTCAGGTCCAATAAGTAATATCTCTGTCTCATCTGAATTTAATTGGAGAAAATTATTGGTCAACCAATATTTAATATTTTTAACACACTCCGTTAGCTTAGATAGTTTAGAAGTTGCATCTGTTCTTGTTGATATATATATAGTTGAGTGTCATCAAGCATAACAATGAAACTAATCCATATTTTCTAATAATATTACCAAGGGCAACATGTATAATGAAAATAGGACCTAGGACAGATCCTTGTGGTACTCCATACTTTACTGGTGATAATTGAGATGCCTCCCCGTTTAAATAAACAAAGTGGTAGAGATCGGACAGGTAGGATCTAAACCCTCTTAAAGCCTGCCCTTGAATACCTGTATAGTTTTGTAATCGATCTATCAATATGTCATGATCTATAGTGTCGAACGCAGCACTAAGATCAAGTAAAACTAGCAATGAGATGCAGCCTTGGTCTGATGCAAGAAGCAAGTCATTTGTAATTTTAACAAGAGCAGTTTCTGTGCAATGGCGGGGTCTAAAACCTGACTGAAATTCTTCATAGATGTCATTTTTTAGCAAAAAGGAACACAATTGAGCAGACACTACTTTTTCTGATATTTTTGACATAAACGGAAGATTTGAAATGGGCCTGTAATTTGCCAGTTCACAAGGATCTAGTTTTGGTTTTGTCATGAGCTGGGTTAGTTCTCTCTTTCCCTCTCTTCTCTCTCTCACCCTGGCCCCTGCCTGTCTATTTTCTCCACCTGCTCATCGTTGCCAATTAGCGCTGCGCTGCTTCTCTGTCACCTGTTCTCACTTTTGTCTCATTACTTTCTCTCTACTTCTAGCGTCTGTTTCCCTTGTTCTTTGTCGGATTATTTCGTGTCATACGTGAGTCATGCCTGTGTGTTATGCTATCTACATGAACATTTACCTTATCTTGTCTAATCAAGTCTAGAGGGTTGTGTCTCTGTCATCCTGCTGCTGGTGACCTCTTCCCACAAGGACTGTTTCTGCCTACGAGAAGTTCCAACTCAGCAGTCTATCCTCAAGACAGAGTCTTCCTTTACTGAAGAGTTTCTCTTCTTTGTGTGTTTGTTCAGTTCTGTGTCATTTGCTCGACAGACTGCCTGTGTTTATTCTTCATTAAAAGCTATTACAAGAACTTGCCTTTGCACCTGGATCCTCTGTTTCATCTGACAGGTTTCTTAATAAGAGGCTTAATAACCGCCAGCTTGAATGGTTTTGGGACTGACCTAAAGATAACGAGAGTTAATAATATTGAGAAGCGGTTCTTCTGCTACAGGTAATAACTCTTTCAGTAATTTAGTGGGTACAGGATCTAATAAACATGTTGTTGGTTTAGATGCAGTGATAAGTTTATTTAGCTCATCCTGTCCCTCGCTACAGGCGTCTCTTGATACGTCGACTGGGACATGTTCGGGCGAGTGAGTTCATCTGGCGTCAGCGAATTCACAGGTAGCATTAAGCCGTAAACACACTAACAGAACAGGCAATGAAACAATAACAATAAAGACTTTCTCAAATCAGAAGCCGTGGGTGGACAGAACAATTCGTAGCGCATGATTAACCATCGAACTGCCGCATACAATGCCCGGTATTCTGTCAGGAAACATGAGTGAGTACAAGTCATCTTGTTATGCTCTCCGTCGTGCAGTAAGAGCCGCTAAACGCCGATACAGTGAGAGAATTGAGTCACATTTCAGCTCAATGACTCTTGACGCATGGCAGGGGACTAAAGACCATCTGTTCCTCTGGAAACAACAACTCTGGGAGGTGAGAGCAGACCCGTTGCTGGCCGTGAGCTAAACAACTTCTCTGACGCTTTGAATACAACGGTAGTGCGACTCTGCCGTACAAGCGCGTCAACAAGCAGCAGACAGAGCAGCAATCATGTACTCACCGTGTCAGAGAGGATGGCGTTCGGAGGGAACTAAGGAGTGAGCGTCAGAAAAGCAGCAGGACCCGATGGGATTACTGGCGCGTTCTGAGGTCCTGTGCTGATCAGCTTGCTGGGTTGTTTACATCCATATTTAATGAGTCCCTACGCTACCTCTGTGGTCCCCACCCCTTTAAAAATCTGTCATAATCCCTGTGCCCAAGAACAGTAAACCCTCTTGCCTGAATGACTATCGCCCATGTTGCCTTACATCGACAGTCATGAAGGTTTTGAACTTTTAAAGAAACACATTTGCTCCTCCATCCCTGCTACTTTGGACCCTCTTCAGTTTGCCTACCGGCCAAATAGGTCTACTGATGATGCCATCTCTCAGGTACTGCACTCCTCCCTCACTCACATCGACAGCAAAATGGCAACTATGTCAGGCTGCTATTCATTGACTATAGCTCACGCTTTCAATACTATAGTCCCCACCAAGCTGGCTGTTAAACTCTCAGACCTCGGCTAAACACTTCCTTGTGACTGGATTCAAGATTTCCTCACCGCCAGACCACAAGTGGTGAAAGTCGGCCAGTTCCTCCTCCAACTCCATCACACCCTGAGCGTGGCGCCCCCACAGGGCTGTGTCCTGAGCCCCTGCTATACTCTCTCTACACACGCGACTACGTGTCCTCACAGCTCCACCTCTATCATTAAATTTGCTGGCGATACTGTGGTCCTGGGCCTCATTAACAACGATATGTGAGACCGCATACTTGGATGAGGTGGAGAGACTTACATCATGGTGCCAGGACAACTGTCTCTCTCTGAACGTGAGCAAAACCAAAGAGCTGATCGTGGACTTCAGGAAGAGACAGCAGCATTACACCTCTTATGATCAGTGGGACCCCTGTGGAGAGAGGGTGAGCAGCTTCAAGTACCTCAGTGTAAACATCTCCGAGACCTGACATGGACTGCACACATCCAAACACCAGGTCAAAGAAAGCCAGGCAAAGGCTGTACCATCTGCGACAGCTGAGGAAATTCAGGGTCTCACCAGCTATCCTGAAAACTTTCTACTCAGGGGGCCATAGAAAGTGTTCTGACTCAGTGCATCTCAGTGTGGTATAATAATGCCACAAACCAGGACTGCAAAAGCTCTGCAGAGAGTCGTGCGCTTAGCTGGCGCATCTCAGGGTCTGCTCTCCCTCTCTGCAGGACATCTACCTCAAAGCGCTGCAGAAGCAGAGCTGCTAAAATCATCAAAGACTCAACTCACCCGGTAACCATCATTTCCGTTTACTGCCATCTGGCAGGCGCTTCAGGAAGCTTGATGGCAAAGACAGAGACTAAGGAGCTTCTTCCCTCAGGCCATCAGGCTCCTTAACACAAACTCTGTTCCATAAACTTTCACAAGACTCATTATTATCTAAAAAAATAATAATATATATATATATATATAACAAAACATTCATATTGTCATCATCTGTATTGCCGCTATGTGTGCATACCCAGTACAACCCGTTGCACATCCCTCTCATCCCTCCTGTTTATACTAATATTTATTAAGTCCCATATACTGTTTTGCACATCCTATTTGTTTTGCACATCTTACTGGTTTACTGTTTTGCACTTTTCTTTATTCTATTGCACATTTTACTTTTTATTTCCTTTTTAACTATATATATGCTCTTGTGTGGTGTTACTTTTATATAATTTTTTATTCCTTGCACTGTCCACTGAGCGGACCTGATTCGACCTACATTTGATTATACCCTGTATAATTTATCATGTGACAAATAAAGAAACCTTGACCTTGACCTGACCTAGTTGTAAAGCAATGCAGTTTTTTTGGGGTGCGATTGAATGAAGTACTAGCTGTAGAATCTACATTTGTTATTTTATTTCTGATGTTATCTATTTTATCAGTGAAGAATCAGGAATATTTAGATCTGGTGACATGTTTATTTGTTAATCTAGCCACTGTGCTAAATAAAAAACCTTGAATTGTTTTGGTTATTATCTATGAGTTTTGCGGATATGCTCGGTCCTGGCAGCTTTAAGAGCCTGTCTATAGCTGGACATACTGTTTTCCATGCAATTCTAAAACTTCCAAGTTAGTTTTCTCCATTTGCGCTCAAGATTACGAGTTTCTTTCTTGAGAGAACGGGTATAACTGTTGTACCATGGCGCGATGCGTTTTCTCTAACCTTTTTTATTTAATGAGGGCAACAGTTTCTAACGTATTAGAAGATAGTTCCCATGCTGCTGGTAATTGTGTCTAGTTCATCTGCATTTATGGGCACACAGAGCAGCTGAGATAAATCAGGCAGGTTATTTGTGAATCTGTCTTTAGTGGCTGGAACAATAGTTCTGCGTGGGGCCATATAGTTAAAATCATTAATATGCAGCATGCGATACAAGGAAATGATCCGTAACATCATCGCTTTGAGAATGCGATATCTATATCAGTAAGATCAATTCCATGCGATCTAATTAAATCTAAGCGTATGATTAAAATGATGGGTGACATTTTGCTTGACACCAAAAGAGTTTATTAGGTCAGTAAGCGCCAAGTCCTAACGCATCATTTGTATTCTCAGCAGAATGTTAAAATCTCCAACAATTAGTGCTCTTTCAACATTAATCAATAGGTCTGAGAGAAAATCTGCAAATTCTTTTAGAAAATCTGTATATGGCCCTGGCGGTCTATACACAGTAGCCAGAGCAAGAGATAGGACAGATTGATTTTTGCATATCTGACATTAATAACATTAAGCATAAGTATTTCAAATGAGTTAAACCTGTATCCTGTTTTCTGAGTAACATTGAGAATATCACTATATATTGTTGCGACACCGCCACGACCAGTCTGGCGAGGCTCATGCTTATAACAGTAGCTTGGTGGAGTAGATTCATTTATTTAGACCAAAATAATTTGTTTTAAGCCAGGTTTCAGTCAGACAGAGTACATCAAAACTATTATCTGTGATAATTTCGTTTACAATAACTGCTTTGGGTGTGGTGACCGGATGTTTAGGAGCCCAATCTTTAAAAAAATTTGGTTTTAATTCGCGTTTTTCTGGTTTAATCACGATCAGATTTTTTTCTAGATCCTGCATTAAATTTATATTTTGACCTCACTATTCAGGAACAGACACAGTCTGTATAGATTGGACACTACACACACACTCTCATCATTTAAGTGGGTAAAACAAAAGTAATTATAGCAGCTTTTTTGAGGATTGGCTTACTGACAGTGGAGCTGTTGCCTTGCTGCGTCAAACTAAGAGGAACAGTTGAAACGAAGGTGTTCCTGGGATCACTGAAAACTAGTGGACCAGCAGATAACAAGGATGAACTAACGTTG